>OY998233.1:10091851-10669351 GCA_963922035.1 Amblyjoppa proteus
AAAAAAAAAAAACCAAACATTATAGCGGATCGGTATCGTGCATCGGTTTTGCGAAGGCGTCATTGTATTCCGTGCCGTACCTGTCCGTCTTATCACTGTTCGATCTCTCGAGCGTTCTGTAACACTTTAATCTATCGCGTGTAACAGAAAGCAAACATTGTAGATCGCCAGCAAGGATCTCCGTTGTATTTTATGCCACGCGTGTGTATTATTCGTAGTTGCATGATTCGTTTGCTTGAATTAATCGTTTGTCGTCTGATCGCAGCACACACGGCAAGGAAAACAATTTTTTCGTTCGACCGATTTGATATTCGTCGCTGCAACTGAGTGGCGAACCGTGCGAGGATGAGCAACGAAAATGTACGTCCGATACGGAGAATCGCGATCGATAGTCGGTCACATAAGAATCTGATTCGAGTCACTCGAGCGTGCGCGAATTATGCTATGCTCACTCGAACAGATCGAACGAGCGACGACCGGAAGTGATATTCTGTCGTCGTTCCGCTGAAAGATGCTGTATGTCGCGGTGTTCTTGTCGTGGCGTTGCGTATTGCGCTAATCGGCATCCACGATGTGTGTCCTGATGTGAAGATACGTTATGATTAAGGATCGATGGCTCTAGTCGAACGCCGCCGGATTGTCGCACGAATTTGCCGAACTTTCGAAATCCTTCTTTTGCACCGTGAATTTGCGAGACGAATATGACAAATCGAACGTCGGGGAAACCAGGATGTATTTCAGATTGGCCTTTTTACAATAAACAGGCACGCTATTTTTAAGTAAAGATCCATCGAGACTAAAGAACTTTAACATCAATCGTTCGACATTCGATAGGAACTTGGTTCCGTCTTTTTCCTTGCCTATTAACGGATGAGGTGTCTTTTTCCTTGCTATTAACGATTCGTTAACGTCCTACGCAACGTTAACTTTTATTGTAAAACTGGCAGATTGTTGCAGCGCGAGCGCTTCGTGACTTTGATGTCGAGTAAAGAATGTAGTAACTGAAAATGTAGATATCCGCAAATTCACCGGTAATACGTCACTTATACGAAACACGAGTTGACGTTGAGAAAAGTTGTAAATTGAAATTTTCATATCAATTTCAATTTTCTCTTATAAAAGTTGAAAATAAAAATTTTTCTTATCGCTTTCTCATAATTCCTTAGCGCTTTTTTATGTTCGGTTATTCGCGAAGCTTCCTCTGTGAGGTGGCCAAGAGTACACAAAATGTTTTCTCACAGAAGAATAAGCTTTGCGAATAAAGGATCATAATGATAAAACGATGAGAAAATTTCAATTATCAACCTCTTATGAGGAATCGAATATGAGAGTTTCAATTTTCAACTATTTTTTTTTTTTTTTTTTTTTTTTTTACCCAAAGTGACCTCATATCAGAAATTTGTCACTTCCGGCTTGGAAATATCATTTTTCCATCGGAATTTATGTCAATTTTTAGCTCTTACGATGGAAATTCATGATAACACGCATTTACCGGGAATTTGTCGTTTGAAATGGTGTAAGATCAGTGGGACAACCATAAAATCAACTACTCCACGCGTAACATGAAATGCAACAAATATTTATTCATATAAACAGTGGGATATTTATAGAGACTCATAGAGATGTTTAGAGCGATGCGATTTCCAACAACCGTTATTTATTTATGCCAATTAAATTATAACAATGTACAAGTTTTGTCGTTTACTTTTATGTACGCTCGAGTAATTTTAGTAATGATTGCCACTTAGATCACCACACGGTACATTTTTGTTCAGGGTTCATCGGGCTACCGGAAGGACAGTTCCAGACTTCGGCGAATTCGACGCTGTTCTGCAATGCCCCGATGGTCCTGAACCGACCCGGTGAGCGTGGATCCTTTTTTATAAAGTGCTTCAATTCGGCATCCGTAAAACTGTCGCACGACATCTGCAAAAATGTATTGTACCATTGTTACAGTTCGATGCTGACAGGCGCAGCGCTTTAAAGCTCAACAGTTTACCTGAGCATAGCCGACGAAGAAAAGCTGTTCGTCGGTATATTTTGCGAGAGCCGAAATAGTTTGCTGATGCTGCTTTCTCACTTTCAGTTTTTTGTAAGCTTTAAAAGCCACCGCTAAACCGCCCATATCGGCGATATTCTCGGTCTCGGTAAGAATTCCATTCAACTGCATATCACACGATTGTTATTCGTCTATTTTGCAAGTGGATTTTCTCACTTTTCGTCCAGACCTCCCATTTTTTTTTTTACGCACCTTCAATTTTTTACCTAACCGGTCAACCTTGTATCGCGAATATTGTTTCGTGACACACTCGGCCTTCTCGTCATAGTGTTTCAGAGCTTCTGAACTCCACCATTCCCGAACAGTACCGTTCTCGTCGTATCCCTGTCCTGGAAATCATCCCAATTTTTGTATTAGCTCGATGCATCGATTATAAAACTTTGAAATCATAAAAAAAAAAAAAAAAAAAACGATCGTAGGGAATTTTTACCGTAAATGTCGAAGCCGTGAGTAACTTCGTGAGCCATCATCGCTCCGAGGGCCCCATAATTCAAGGCTCTATTAAGAAGAAAGTTAACCGATACATCGCAAAAAAAATTATTTTATACGATCTAGATACGATCGATACTCACTCCGCTGCATTTCCGTACAGAGGTTCGTGTAGAGCACCGGCTCCGATTGCTAAACGATATTCGTCATATCAATTTTTTTGTCGGAAATTTTGTTCAAGTGTAAAACTTTTATTCGAAACGAATGAAAAACTTTCAGCTCACTCATTGTATTCAGCCGCGAGGTATAATGTACTTTGGCTTTTGTAGTCGAAATTGGCGCTGTATTTCTATCGGTTGTTTGCTTCCAGAGGTACAAAGTCCGCTTTATCTTATTGGATTTTAAATACATGTACATTTCGAACAGACTTCCGTCCAAGCCATCATACTGTAAAAAAAAAAAAAAAAAAAAAAAAATGAATTTTCATTAACCGAACATTCGTTGCAGTGCTGAATTTTTAGAAAAGCTTTCCGATGAAACTTACTATCTTGTAGTGCTCATCCAACTTTTCCCGATCGGTAATCCATTCAGGATAGGCAATCGAGGCATTCATATTGTGGAGTTTTCTGTGTGCCTGCGCTTTCGTCTCGTCGTCCATCCACTTGTATTCTGTGAGCATCTCGTCGAAGGACGAAATCAGGTCGGTCCACATTTCGGTCGCCTGCCGAAAAGGGCATTCGGTGTTATTTCAAAAGCTGAAGGGTTCGCAGATAAGTTATTTTTTAACCATCGTTTAAACACCCCGACAGTCCGTCAGTGTTTCCAAACAATCATTGGTTTGCCAATGATTGACGTACTGACAATCATTGATAAGATTGTCGTACTCACAGTTTTCTTCTTTTGAACGTTAAAGTGTTTCTCCACGTAGGCGGCAGTGAGGGCCGTTTCGAAAAACTTTTTGACAATATTCGTGCATCCGTACCATGTCGCTTCGGAAACGTGTCCGCGTTTTCCGGAAGCGGCGTAATTGTCAGTATAGTAGTCCGTCATGATCAACGTTAACATAGAGTATATCTGCGTCCAGGCGTATCGGCCTGAAAATTGATCGCTGTTACATCAAAGTTAGATAGATGCATCGATTTATTTATTTCGTGTTCGGCTCCAGTTCCCTAAGAACACCGTGTCCAGGTAAACAAAAAAACATTCACACGCTAACAAATCGCGTCAATTCGCACATCAGCCAGCAAAGAAATACAAAATAAAGTAAAAAATACGATAGTATAAAAATAGAAATGGGAAAGATAACGAAAGCAGCAATATAAGAAAAATTGCAAGAAATAATACATCGAAAGGACATGGATAGAGATATAGAAATATTTCAGAAGAAAACAAATATTGTTACGAATAATGCAAAGTAACTAAAAATATATATCTAATATCGCAAGTAGTAGCGTCTCATCTACTCGAGCAACGGGCCCAGGTAAGCTCGCCTGAACGTCCCAGCATGAGACGAGTTACGTCGCAGATTATGCATTCATTGGGAAATAATTTTTCACCTATGATTCCTGAAGTAGTTTTGTTCAGTAGTAATGGCATGCTTTTGTAGTAACCCACATCGCGTATGTATACAGTATCGACTTTCGGATCGACGATGACATCCGTCTTTTCGAACAGAGCATTCATGTATGTCGTCCAGTTCCAGTGTTTGGCATCGGGATCAGTGAGGTTTTGGAGTTCACAGATAGTCATGACGCTGTATGTATAATTCTTGCTGGCCCTCTCTTCCGGGGATGCCATTATCTGCGCTCCAAAAGTAACACGATTCATAGAAACAGGTCGAAATTGGACTCCGATTGTCGATGAGCGTATACCGATCATTCTTACATTGGCTATTTCAATCGTAAAGTTCATAATCTCGTTGGTATACTGTTCGCTCTTCTCTTTCACTCCGGTTTGCCGCATCATCCCTTCTATATAACGTTTCTGCGTTGTCACTTTGGACTTGTAACGTACCGGGTCTCTTAGATACACATCAAAATTGTCGTAATCCGGCGAAAGTTGTTCGAGCTGAGTGAGCATAAAGGAGAGATTAATCAATGAGACCGATAGTAGGATTTTCTTTTGTATTTTCCACTAATTCGTAACTTGCCTCCAAGCGATATATGGAACTGTTATTTGAATCCTCGCGTACGAGTGAATCAACGAAAATCAATATTCCGTAATATCTCAACGCTAATCCGGCGATCTTCGATATATCGAGATTTGCCGCTTCCTCGTCGGTAGGAGGTGATGTTGTTGGAAGTCCGAGTTTCGTGAATGCATCGCTAAGCAATTTGTCTCTGAGACTCGTAACGTTCTCTGAATAATACATTTAAAAAAGAATTGATTTATCTGCAGTAGCAAAGCTTCAGAGTGCTTGGTTAAAAGAAAAAAAAAATCCAGTGCGGTATTTCAGATGACGCAGAACTTAAGGTTCGTCATTGTCATTACCGAGTTCATAATCGACTTTAGGCTCTGCAAGACATTGAAGTACGTTATCGGCATTGATAACGATCAATCACTATTCATAGCGATCGATAGTGATTCTATTATAAGTATAGCGTTTTTTTTTTTATCGTTACCCGAATTCATGCAACTTCTGTACAATTGCCGAGCCATTTTTATCCCTCTTCCATCTTCCTCCTTGTCCGGTGTATTGAGAATCTTATAAAGTTTCAACTCGGTTTCCTCATCGATGATCTTTATCGTACTCCATGAGATTGCATGCTTAGGAATTGGATTGTTCGTTATCCAACCTCTGCACGCGAACTCGAAGAAGTCGTCGCAAGGGTTTACCGTTTCATTCATTGAGTTCAGCACCCTCTCGGCTGCAATTAACATAAAAAATATTATATTTATTAAATATCATATTATAACAATTCTGAACTCGATAATATTCATTGTTCTTGACAATGAAGTGAATGAGAAATGAAAAATGCAAATTGCCGTTGCACAATTTATCAATCCTGGCATCGAAGCAAACCGGGGACTAAAATAACACTTCCTTTCGCGCATACATCCGATCGAACGCCCCTAATCTGTTGTATGCACTTGTTACGCGGGATATCCTGAGAAAATTGATAAAAAAAAAAAAAACAAGCATGTTGAAGTCTGATAATACAGGAAAATATTACATATACATTCAATAGATTCAGCGATACGTATTGCAACTAAGCCCGAGTGGAGCGAACAATATGTTTATTGTGCGCTCAATAATGATCCGAAGTACGTGTATCGAAAATATAGATTGCATCTTGATCACGATTAAATTTTTTTTTATTATGCGCAAAGTAGTCCACGTGCATGATTTTTTTCTACGTTGTTGCGTAAGTCTTATATCATTGCTGGACTGATAAAAAAAAAAAAAAAAAAATCAATGATTCAAGTAAAATTCATTTGCGCACTGCCAAAGAACAAAATTTTTATTGCAATTCTACTTTCAATTCTTATAATTCCATACGCGATTGGAACGATAATTGTGAGAATTGAAAGCGGAATTGAAATCAGTTTTTTCTGTCTTGGGCAGCCCGCAAGCAAATTTTTTCTTTCAGTGTGTCCGTTTTTAAACTTGCTGCTCGTTACAATGCAATACACTACAGTAGGAAGATTATCGACAGTCGAATAATCCTGGGATCAATTGATCTTATCTGTACAATTGCATAAACAAAAAAAAAATGCATAATCGCTCGGATTGTATAGCGAAGGGACGTTACTGACAATATACCTGTTTCGATGCACGATTTCGTCTGACACATCTCCTCGCAGTTGCCCTTCTGGAAAGAGGACATCAGCAAGAACGTTACTGCGACGAGGACGATCATCGTGATTATGAGCAGAATCACCGCTATGTTCAGCCCCTTTGTTTTCTTTGATTTCTAGATATTTGCCTGAATCGTTTCTCCTATACTGCCTGTTAAACAAATGAATAATGTGTTATTCCTTATTATATTTTTACGGAAAAAAAAAAGTTTTCGGTATCAACTTCTTCCGATTATTCCGCGCCCGATCACTTCCGAAACGAGATCCCTGAATTTCTGGTATGAAGAATTTCGTACCGAAGTTCACTATATATGTCCAGTGGTAGACGTGAAAAAATAAACTACACTATAAAAATAAATTCTAAATTTACGTTAATTGAAGAGTAATGTACAGTTTTGTAAAATAAAAATACCGAATATCAAAATTACAAATCTTTTGCTTGAAATTAACAAAAATTTTCATTAAAAATACAAAATTTTCCGTAAAATTCCAACGCACATGTGTTGGAAATTTCCGAAGCAGTTAATGAAAAAAAAAGTGGTAGACGTGAAAAAATAAACTACACTATAAAAATAAATTCTAAATTTACGTTAATTGAAGAGTAATGTACAGTTTTGTAAAATAAAAATACCGAATATCAAAATTACAAATCTTTTGCTTGAAATTAACAAAAATTTTCATTAAAAATACAAAATTTTCCGTAAAATTCCAACGCACATGTGTTGGAAATTTCCGAAGCAGTTAATGTAAAGAAGTGCTTCCGATATCGTCCATTAATTTTCCAAAAAAAAAAAAAATGTTACGGTGTAAAAAATATAAAAATTACCAAGATGTACGAAATTGAAGATAACGAAGAGGGCTTGTGGTGCGCGGCCCGTGTACAGTTTGTCAACTGCAATGAAATTGAGGACGTGGAGAAGATTTTTTATACTTCGTGGATTTTCAAAAGTCCCCACTACGGCTATCCCCTTCCGTCAATCGTAGCTACGGGCGGCTCTACGGCTATTCCACTTCCGCCGGTCATTACGTAATTGACGATTGTCTCCTCACAGTTGTACGCAATTGTTTAAATCTCAAATTGAACTTGGAAAATCTCTGCAGGTGAACCCTCATGAAAATGAACGATTGGTCACCATTAAGAAAAAAAAAAAAAAAACCATTGGGCTAACGATTGCAATGTGTCCACTGGTGAATTGGCGCACGATCCGCGGACAGCCGTTCTCAATTACCCAATGGTAACCATAAAATTTGCGAATGGTTGTGCCCCGAATGGTTACCATTCGCCAATGGTCAAACGACAAATACTCACCATCAAAACTTTTAATGGTTCACCATTCATACGATTCAGAATCAATGATTACCACTAGTGCATCATTCAGTACACCATTCAGATTCGACGGTAACCATTGAGCGCCTAATGGTCAGATTTCATGAGGGTCTCGATAAGCTTTTACGTCGATTTTATAAAAATTTATTTCAATTCCGTCCTCCTGAGTTTGGAGTCGGAGGGTTTTTATACTCTTCGATGCAATATATCGCTTCGGCTCTTCTTATTTTATTTCTCGGCGTACGGAACGGCCACCAATATATGTTGCTCCAATGGTATTAATAATAATACTTGTTCCATTGCTTCATAACAGTTACGGAAAGTCTCTATAGTGCACGGCGATGTTTGGAAAAATTGCAAAGTATCCAATCCCGCAAAAGAAAAAAAAAAAAAGTAAAGGTGATTGTGATAATTCTCACAGTGATAATTTTCTGGGAAGTTGGGGAAGGAAAGAAAAAACAAAAAAAAAAGGAAAATCCACACAAATCAATTATTCCATAGGGATTGAGAATATCAACAAATTTTTTTATTTCGTTACATAGCAATCCGTGTAGTTATATTTAGAAAGCATTGAAATATTGAAGAACCACGTCTATCAACGCGCGTTTAATTATGTACGTACAATTTTTCATCGATTAGGCTCACATACATTTGGTAATTTCAGCCATAACGCCACTTTGATCAGTATATTTTACATGTGTTTCCAGGATTCATCGGGCTGCCGCGAGAACAGTTCCAGGCTTTGGCAAACTCGTCGCTGTTCTGCAATGCTTCGATGATCCTGTAGCGATTTGGTGCGAATGGACTTGTTTGGATAATTGTCTTCAGTCCATCGTCTGTTTCTCGATTGCAGTAGGTCTGTGGAAAATTTGTTTCAATTTTTATGACTCGACGCAGTTGCTCGGGGGTTTGGTGAGCTCGCGAATTACCTGAGCAAAGCCGAGGAATAAGAGTTGTTCGTCGGTATATTTATCGAGGGTCGGAAGAGCTTGCTGAGGCTCGCTTCTCGCCTTGAATTTTTTATAAGCTCCAAAAGCTATCTTCAAACCGCCGATATCCGCTATACTCGTGTCGTAAATATGGCCTCCGTTCAACTGTGGAACTCACGATTGTTATTCGTTTATTTGCTCATAAAAAGTTCCGCGACTATTATTCTCAATTTCAATATTGTTTTTGCTCACCTTCAAATTTTTACCTAATCGGGTGATCACTACTTCGTCATATCGTTTGAGTAGGCAGCGAATCTTTTCTTGATACAATGCAACAGTCTCTTTACTCCACCACTGTCGAACATTGCCATTCTCGTCCGTTGGGCGTTCTAGGTGTCATCCCAATTTGTGTTAGTTCGATGCATCGAGTAATGTTGGAAATATAAAATCATGTAGGGAATATTTACGTGGATTGGCAAGGCTGTGTATAAGTTGGATGCCCATTATCGTCCCAATGGCTCCATAATTCAGGGATCTATTAGAATAATGAAAATCAACTTACATATCTGAAAAAAGACTATTCCAGTGTAGATTCGTCGATACTCACTCAACTTCATTGCCATATATGGGTGGATGTAGTACACCGGCGGCGATTTCTAAACAACAATGATTATATGACTTCTCACTGAAGTACGAATAATTTCGTTACAGAACTTTTCTCTAGAACAAAATGAAATATTTCGTTTAAATTTTACGACTCACCGACTGCATTCAGTTCCGATATGTACATTGCGCTGACCGACGTACCCGGTATTTTCCAATTATTTTTGTCCGGCACTTGCTTCCAGCTATTCAGTGTGCGTTTGCCCATGATTAAATGATACTGTGCGTACGTTTCGAAAAGTCTTCCATCGATAACGTTAATCTGCGAGATAAAACGTGCGTTTTACATTTACGAACATTCTCCGAATGTTAAAGTTCGTAAAATCGGGTTTTACCCAAACTCACTTCTTCGTAAACCTTGTTCAACTCCTCCTGATTGGTAATCCACTCGGGATAACCGATGAGGGGTCGTGTAGCATTAAATTTTTTGTGAGCGGCTGCTTTCGTTTCGGCATCCATCCAATCCAGTTGGGTGATCATCTCGTCTGCAGACGCGATCACGTCGCTCCACATTTCCATCGCCTGTCGGTAGAGTAGCGTTTGTATATCATTTTTAATAGTTTAAACACACAGTTAAATCAATTTCCGGCGCGGAAGTAGTGGATAATGTCACACTCGACCAGTACCGGTCGACGCTGTGCGAATACTGGCCGATGTTGAGCCAATACTTGGCCGACGCTGTGCGAATACTGGCCGATGTTAGGCTAATACTTGGCCGACGCTGTGCTGGTATTGGTCAAGTATGACATTCCCGCTACGAAATAGGCTTGTTTCACTGACTTTTTTTTTGTATTGCACGTTAAAGTGCTTCTCCACGTATGCGGCCGTCAGTGCTGACTCAAAATGAGCATTGACTTTACTCATACATATTTGCCTCCTTGACAAATTCGAAGTGTGACAGTACACCGTGTCCCTGTAGCTTAAAAGTAGTAGCGCATACATCAAACGACCTACAAATTAACGTAATCAGGGTTATTGTCTGTATTCAAAAAAACTATCATATTGATCGATCGTGTTTCTTCGCTTATTTGAAATAATTAAAGTCTCCGAGAGTTTTAATTTAGAGCAATTTTAGTTTAAGTTCAACTCTTTAATTACTTTATGTTTTTGGTCCACTAATGGAGAAGGTGATATTACCAAGTTTCCCTGGAGAAGTTTGTTTCAGAATTGATGCCAAATTTACGAAATAAAGGGCATCATTTAGGAGCACAGTGTCGCTCTTCGTATCAACGATGATATCGGTCTGTTGGAAAAGGGTGTTAAAAAACGTCGTCCAGTTCCACGTGTCGCCGTGAGGGTCCGTTATCTCTTGGACCCCGTCGATCGTCATAACGCTGCGATGATAATTCTTGCTAACCCTCTCCGTCGGAGTACCCATGATCTGTGCGTTAAAAGTAAGCCAACGTGTAGTGAGGTACATTGAAGCTAAAATCCAACGGCAGAGAGATTCGTATAAAAAACTTTTTACTTTAGATATTTCAGTCAGAATGTCCACATGCTCGGTGGTATACTCCTCGCTCTTGTTTCCCGCTCCACCGAGCTCAAACAGACCGTTTACGTATTTTCTATAAGCATCAGCGACTTCATGAAAAAGTTCTGGGTGTCGGAGATATATGTGGAGATTCGAGAGTAACAGCGGCATTTGTTCTATCTGAACGGGAATAAAGGAGAGATTGATCGATGAGTGCGATATTAGAATTTTCCAATTAATAAAAAGAAAATCAATATGGATGGATGTGCTACTTGCCGTCAATTGGTTTTTGGTACTGTCCGTCGAATTTTGGCTGACGGATACCTTAAGAAAAATATTCATACCGTAGAGTCTTGATGCTAGCGCAGCAATCTTCGGTATATCGAGGATTTTGGCTTCTTCGTCAGAGGGCGGCCCTTGTGGAAGGCCGAGTTTTTCCATCATATCGTGGAACGGTTTCATTCCGAGTTTGTTGATGGTATCTGAATTCAGAGAATAAAAATTCGTGTTTCTGTTAACAAGAGCAAAAAAAAAAAAAGTACACACGTTTATTGGAGGGCAAAGCTTCAGTGAGCTCGGTTCAAGCGAATATACATAGTGGGGCTGAAAATTGTAGAGGTTTGGCTATTTTCTGCGATAGGGTTTGAAAATTATTCGATTCAGCTGTGAATGGCGATTTCATCGCGAGTACGGTGTTCATTTTATCGTTACCCTCGTCCATGCAAGTTCTGTACATTGCCCGAGCTAGCTTGATTGGTTTTCCATCTTTAGCGTCGTCCGTTGTGTTGAGAATTTGATGGAGTTTCATCTCTATTTCCGCCTGAATGAGCCCAAATATACCGATCGTTTGTTGATTCGGCGGAATCGGATTCTTTGCTATCCAACCTCTGCACGCGAACTCGAAAAAGTCGTCGCATGGATCGACGTTCATCCACTTTGTCACCCTCTCGGCTGCAATCAATATGTATATATTCATAATATAAAATATATTATCCTCGTGGCGATTAATTGGCCCACATCCTTCGACACGATCACTCTCATTGTTCTTCATCAAAATGACTCAACGAAAAAACAACAAAAATTGCATAATCAAAAATTCACAACATTGAATCAAATCTCGATAAGAGTTAAACTTCCTGTCCACGAATGGAGACCCATCCGTTTAGACGTCCCCATCCGGTAAATGCACTTCCTATTTGGGATATGTTGATGAAATAGATTTATAAAACAATAATAACAAATAAACTTCCCGGATACTTGACAATAATGGACACTATCAGATATCCATGGTATAGATTCGAAGATAGGCACTGTAACGGATGCATGTGCCTGTGTGCGTGTGTGTGTGTGTGTGTGTGTGTATGACAGGTGTGCATCGTTCTTTAAAAACTCTGACATTAAAATCTTGAAAGTTTTATTTTTTTTTAATGAAAAAAAGCTTCCTCTGACGAAGCAAAATAACAGATTTGTTCACGCGAAAGTATATTCTGTATAGAAATTATATCATTTTCACTGACGCAAAAAATATATAGGGTGGAACGGGGCAAAATGGGGCAGCGGGACAAAACGGGACATAGGGCAAAACGTCGTTTTCCAATAATTTTTGGATGCCCGAATTCGCCCCATCGATACACCAGGCCGTTCTGCACCGTTTTGCCACCTTGTTCGATCCAAAAATGATTGGAAACTTTAGTTTTGCCCAACTGCCCAGTTTTGCCCCGTTGCCCCATTTTGCCCCGCTCTTCCCTATTTTGAAATATTTGCTTCATAATGTCTTAATTACACAGAAACAGAAGTAACGATTTAAACATAGAAACCTGTCGCGCTACGAGAACAATTGGATTCCATAGCGAATCCACATTATCATCGACATACCTGTTTCTGCACATGCCGGAGTTTGACACACCTCTCCGCAGTTGGACGTTTGTAAAGCGGACACTAGCAAGAACAAGGTAGCGACGAGGACAATCATCGTGGCCGCGAGAAGAGCTTGCGACTATGATGAGAGTCTATAATTGTTTCTCGATATCTTGATATTTCCTGAACCGTTTTTCTTCCTGCCGAATAATCGAGTACGAAGCGGGAGCGTGGTGCGAAGTGCGACGTACCGCTTGGAAACTGCAATAAAATTGTGGGTCTGCAGATCCTCTATTTAACCGTTCTTCGAATGCTCCTACTGCAGCAATTCCACTTCCGCCAATGCTCCCACTACGAGGCATAAATCACATTGCAGATGCGCGTGTGAAAAGTGCTGCTAGCAGGTACAAGCGGGATACTATTTTTCAATTATCTATCAACTATATATTTGTATGTTCACTTCCGAGTTATACTCGTCAGAATGTTTACCATTGTTCTCTACCTACATTGTCTCCGCGCTACCGCTTTTAATAATTTTGTCCACCTTTTTTTTTTTAACTATATTTCTGTTGGGGTGTACACACCTACAACCGTGTAAATAGTAACGTCATGCGTGAATGTGTTTAAAGCTTGTTGAAACAATGCACGTAAAGCGTGTAAAATTTACACGTTTTTACATGTGTTGAGAATCAACACACCTTGAAACCTGTAAAAAGTGACTACACAATTTATGTGCCTAAAGTGTGTTGAAACAACACGCTTGGTGTTAGAGTACACTAGAATAGAATCACGAGTCAAGGAAAATATTTGGTATAAACCCTGAGGAATAATAAATACATATACATAAATATGTACGCGTGGGCATGTCATATACCATGCAGGCGAGGGAGCAAATTCTTTGCGAGAAATAGTTTAGCGGAAGCATTATCTTCTATGACGGCGCATCCATTTAGAGAGAGAGAAAAAGAGAGAATGTGCCTGAACCACTGTTGTCGCTTAATTATTTGTCAACTATTCTCTCCTAATTTTTCTCATTTATATAAATACCAAACTTTTTAATCCTACTTCTTGTCATGTTATTTTCTGCCGTACTTCATTCGTCAACCAATTTTTATTTTTCGATACATAGTAATATTAATTAGCTCACAATATTTACAAAGCATAGATCCGTTTGATTTTTCGATCAAACGGATCTATCCAATTATTGTATGTACATGTCACCATCCATTAATCAATTGTTAATCCATTAACTTATGTACACTTTGGCCATTTCGCCCTTCAGTTTGCAACTTTCATCACCAAACAATACATCTTTGGTTGGATGTCATCGCCGAGTCGCGGGGACAATTCCAAACTTTCGCAAATGCCTTGTTGTTGTGCAATGTTCCGATGACCCTGTAACGATTCGGCGTGTGTGGATCCGTCTTGAGCATTGCCTCCAGTTTTGCCTTCGTGTAACTCCCGCAGAACATCTGAAGAAATGATTTTTAAATTTTCACGATACAACGCCCGTATTTACTTGATTTACCTGAGCGAAGCCGAGGAAAAATAGTTGCTCGTCGGTGTATTGTTCGAGACCCGGAAGAGCTTGCTGAGGTCCGGTTCTCGCTTTAAATTTTTTGTAAGCTCGAAAAGCCTCCTTCAAACCACCGTTATCCGCGATGTTCTCACTCATTGTAAGGTCTCCGTCCACCTGTTAATATAACGATATCGTTATTAGTCTATTTTTGTACAGAAATTTGGCGAAATTTCTTTTCGATCTCTCTATTTTCTGCTCACCCTGACATTGCCACCTAGTTGGGAAACCACGTATGACGAGTATTGTTTTATTACACATTTGACCTTCTCCCAAAAGCGTTTCAAATCGAATTGACTCCACCAGTTTCGAACATTGCCGTCCTGGTCGAATCGGTACCCTGAAAATAGACCGAATTTCAATTTGTTGGATGCATCGGTTGGAATCTAACAAGACGACACAATTTAAAAGATCTTCACCTAGAGTGTCGAAGCCGTGAGTTAGCTCATGTCCCATTGTCGCCCCCATGGCTCCATAATTTATGGCGCTATTACAAAAAATTAACAATAAGAAAAGTCAAAATGTATATTTAAAAAACCTATTCCATCGATTCTGAGTTTATCAACACTCACTCCACTCCATTGCCATAGAAAGGTTCAAGAAGATAACCAGCGGGGAATGCTGAACAATATTTTTCATATAAATCCTCGTCAAGGTGCGAATAATTTTAGTAAGATATTAACTTTAAAAAATAAAATAAATATTTTGACTTACTCGCCGAGTTCACGACCCTGTTATAAATTGCATTGACCGTTGTGCCCGAAGTTATCCATTTATCCTTATCCGGTGCTTGCCTCCAACTGTTAAATTCAGCTCTTCTTGCAGCCGAGTCTAAATTGGTGTACGTGTCGAACAGTCTTCCGTCAAAAACTTCGAACTGCGAGGTTTAAACAAAACAAAGATTTAATTCTGCATTTGCGAACACTCGCCGAGATGAAGATTCGTAAAATCGATATTTTTCAAACTCACTCCTTTGTAATATTTTTCCAATTTTCGAGGGTTGGTAATCCACTCGGGAAAGCCAATGAAGACTTTCATAAAGTGAAGTTTCCTGTGAGCTTGTGTCTTCGTTCCGTCGTCCAGCCAGTTATTTTCGGTGAGCATTTCGTCGAAGGCCGAACTCACGTCGTTCCACATTTCCATCAGCTGCCAATGGAGCGTCCAGTTTATGTTATTTCAAATTAAAATGTTCAGGGATAAGTCACTTTTGTGTTTTCGTTTAAAAACAATAATTCATTTGCGACATAATACACAGAGAAAGAAAATCAACTGAGTAAAAAAAATGTTCGCTTTACGGGTGGCGAAATAAATGTTTGGTTGATCGAAAATAGATACCTCGTTGATTAAACTGACAGGCCGTTGAGTCGAATGTTTCTTTACTAACGACAATTAATTCGTTCAATCAACTAAAAATTTATTTCGACACCTGTAAACGCTCATTTCGTTGAATCAATCAATTTTTTTCTCAGTGTAGAATGGTGGTCCTTGCCTTTTTCTTCTCCTCCACGTGAAAGTGCCGCTTCACGTAAGTGGCAGTTATCGTCAGGTCGAAGTACTTATTGACGAATCTCGTGCACGCTTGCCATCTCGGTACTTGGGTTGAGGGACCGGGCATTTCTGACAGATATTGATGGCCAAGTTTGCGAAAGCGTTCCGTAGTGGCAGGCGTTAGGTACGACCATATCTCAAACCAGATATGTCGAACTGTGAATTAAAGTGAATGGATTTTTAAAAAAGTCTATATTGTGAATCAATCACATGGATTTATGTCTCTCTTTGTTTCTATGGAATTCTTCAGCAGCCCGCAAGAATTTTAGTGTAAAACAATTTGCGAGACATGTCTAGTGTAAAACAATTCTTCGCGCAGCCCTCGACGCCCTATTTGATTGCGAGCTAAGCCCCTTTACAAATACGTAACTATTTTCTTTTTTCATGCCACTGATTTTACTCTTGGACAAACTAAAGCGTTTCTTCGTCGCAGCCTTCGGAAGTAAGCCATTGTCGTACACCGAGAAAAATAATTTGACGGCCATCGTTTATTTAGATCAAGTAAAATATTTATTTGATTTACATAAATATCTATTCAAATTAAGTAAATAGTTGCTTAAATGAAATAAATATTTATTTAAATCTTATAAATATTTTGCTTAAACTAAATAAACGATCGGCGTCAAATAAATTATTTTTCTGGGTGTACAGCCATCGTGACGAATGGTTCTATCGAAGCTATGTGCAATCGCTTGATTACTGGATGAAGAAAGTGGATTTTACCTAGCGTTCCTAGAGATGTTATATCCAGAAGTTTCGGAAAAGCTTTGATATAACGCTTATCGGTTACGCCCGCGATATCCTTGTTCAAATCGACAACGACATCAGTGTTTGTAAAAGTGGCATTCAGATACACCATCCAGTTCCACTTATTGGCGGAACAGACAGTCCTTCGCTGTAAGTCGTAGATCGTCTGGTCCTTGATCATGTCATTGGCGAGAATCCTTGATTTTGGATCAACCATTACCTGTGCGTCGAAAATAACACAACGTATAGAGAAAGCTCAAAGTTTAAAGATCGATTCAACGACAAGTATTTATGAAATATTTTTACTTTGGCTAGTGCGGTCATGAAGTCCATTAGCTCTGTGGTATACGCATCGCTCTTGCTTCCCGCTCCAGCAAGATTCCACATTGTTTTTATGTAACGTCTATCTAGATCCAGTTTGTCCTTGTTACTTACAGGATCTCGTAGATTCTTCGCGAAATTCCGAATTGCCATTTCAGGTTGTAAGATCTGGGAGAGTACAAAAGAGAGATTAGTCAATGCGAAAAATATTGGGGTTTCTAAAAAATTAGATTCTATACGAATTTCTTAGATTCGTGACTTGCCATCAATCGATTTTTTGTACCGTCCCTCCAATCCTGGTTGATCTTCATGTTAATAAAAATATCTTTACCGTAGAATCTTTTTGCTAATCCAACGATCCTCGGTATATTGAGCCTTTCGGCTTCCCTGTCGGTGGGAGGTTTTTGTGGAAGCCCGAGTTTATTGAATGCATCGTGCACCGGTCCCAGTCCGATATTCTCAAGGGCTTCTGAATTCAGGAAAAAAGACTTTACATTCTAGTTAACGTAAAAAGAAGAAAAAAAGAAAGATGTTTGTGTGAGTCCAAAGCTCAAATCTTTCGGTGCCAATCTAAATGCAAGTTCGAATGTCGAGGGAATAAACATGGTTGTTAATAGTACACATAGATGAAATAAACATCTGTAGTGATTGTAAAAAATGAAGAAAATAAATCACAGTGCCGCTGCAGTATGGGATTCTAGATTAATCAAAATTTAAGGTTCGTTTTAACTGAGTTTGGTTCATTTTCGCTTATAGGTTTTACATGATAGACGACTACGTTGTCAATGTCGATTCTATTATAAATGATAGTGTTTTTCATGATCATTACGCCAGTCCATGCAAGTTCTAAACATCCCCCGAGCTAGTTTGATTGATCTCCCGTCTTCCTTCTTGTCCGGTTCAGTGAGAATTCTATAAAGTCTTATTTCAACGTCCTTTATAATGTTCCATAACGGTTCGGATGCGAAGCCGTTCTTTATCGGATTCTTCTGAATCCAACCTCTGCACGCGAATTCATAAAAGTCGTTGCAAGGGCTGACTTTTGTGTTCATCGACTCCAGCACTCTCGTAGCTGCAATTAATGTATAAAATATTATCCTCGTGGCAATTGATCATCCGATAATTTCCTACATGAGCGCTCTCGTCCGTCGTTGTATTAAAATTGCACAATCAAAAACTTGTGACACGGTAACGAATCGGGAACCGAATGTTATGCTTCGCTCGTGACGCCGATTTATCTGATTGATCGTTCGTAATAAAAACAAAAGAACAAAAAGCTCCTTGCATGCTTGAGAATAATAGGAACGATAATTTACTGTTGTAGCAGAGTGGACGTAGAATAAAAAAACATCTTGCACGCTCCATAATAAATGTACGTACGTATGCACTATTCTAATACAATGGGTTTCTCTGTCCATAGGTTGGATTTGTTGTTTTATTGGAGTGCAGCAGAAGGATTTTAAAAAGCAGAAGGATTATCAAAAACCGAAGGATTGTCAAATACCGGAGGATTATCACAAACAAGAGGGTTGTCAAAAAATCTTTGGATCGGTTACAGCTTGATATTGTCTATAATCGCACAAGATAGTCCGATGGAATTGTAGCGACCGATGAGACGAGCACGAATACTACCGAAATGGAAGTAACTGTACAAAAATACAAAGTGTTTTTCGCACTGCCAAGTAGATCTACATCGAAGGTACATCATATTGTCAATATACCTGTTGCCTTGCACAACGGGGTTTGACACACCCCGCAGTCGATCTTCTGGAAAGCAAAAATCTGCAACAACACGATAGCTATGAAAACAACCATCGCCGTTGCAAGAAGAACCACCAAGGTAATCGGAGTCTTTTCACTTTTCAATTTGTTGATATCTCGTCAACTGTTCTTCTTCCTGCCCGATAACATACGCATTATTATACTTTGAAGAATAAACAAAAGCTTTAGGCAGTGGATTAAATTATCCACGACGTTTTCCATTCGACATCGCCACGTACGTTAATTTATACGATCTCTTCCTCCTCTAAAGAGTAACTTCTTTCTCGGTATAACTTATCGGCAGCTTTTTGATGATACGCGCCCAGCTGCTCCCCAATTAAACCAGTTTCGAACTCACAGTTTGCAGAATTAGGTACCGAAGTTCACCACACAGCTCCCAACAGTCGAGAAAACTGAACTACGGCAATTTTTTTGTAACTTCAAAGTACGAAATGGAAGTGCAGTGAAAATGGCAGTGCGATTCACGGGTACCGATTATCGATCGCAATAAACATGAGGTTCTACAGAGTAGATGACTATTTGGTAACGCGTCGCGTGTAACAGAATAAACAATGGATAAATGGAGTTCGTTCCCCCGCCCCTTATTCGTACGATATTGTTATTGTTGTGTAACAAATCAAACTCGCGCGTGCAATAAAAACCAAAGGGTACAAACGATTGTTACGGAGAATCTTCTTTGTAACGACATCCTATTGTGTTCTCTGTCACGTGTATATATCGTTCGTAGATACATTCATTAATTATTATCTAATCAGTGCACACGCTAACTAAGAAACTTTGCGAAGACAACTCTTTATTAACAACTCCATTCATATTTCTACAACCGTACCATTTCTGGAGGAGTTTCTATACAGTAAAAACAGTTTCACTTCTTACAATAACTTATTGTCCACAAAAGTTCACATATTTTTATTTGTTAATTTTCTGGTCGCACAATCTTTAATGAATAAGTTTGTCATTTATTCAACAAAATAATTTTTGCGAAACTTCGTATTCCGATTTCACGAAATTATTTTTTACTGTGTATAGACAATTATATCTTTATTTACGTTCAGCTTTACTGCATTTTTTCTATCGTTGTATGTTCTACTCTGTACTCCTTATGCTGTACTTTGCACCTGTTGTGCTCTCCTGTGCGGCTGGGTCCTTCGGGGAATTATCCCCGGACCTCAATAAACTATACTAATACTAATACTGATTGGGACTGTACAATGAAGATGGCAAGTGACTGGCACTTCCTCCCATCGGCAGGTGCGCACGCCGCAAGTTTTGCCCCAATTTGAGACGTCGCTTCTTCCATCACCATACGACACATTTGTGTTGGGGATTCATCGGAGTGCCGACAGAACAGTTCCAGACTTTCGAGAATTCAACGTCGTTCTGCAATGTCCCCATGACCCTGTAGCGATTGGGTGAGTGTGGATCCCTTTCGATGCTCGCCTTAAGTTCTTCATCCGTTTCGCTTCCGCAGTAAATCTGCAGTAATTAATTTTCAATTATCCTGATTCAGTGCTGATACCGGGATCCTCGGTGAACGCGGGATTTACCTGAGTATAGCCGAGATAGAAAAGTTGTTCGTCCGTATAATTAACGAGACCCGGAAGTTCTTGCTGAGTCGAGCGTTTGGCTTTCAGTTTTTTGTAAGCTCGAAAAGCCTCCCTCAAACCACCGTTGTCCGCGATGTTCTCACCCTGGGTGAGCTCTCCGTCCAACTTCGAAACCCACGATTAATATTCATTTATTTTTGCATACAAATTTTGCAAATTTTTTTCTTCCCGACTCCGATATTTTATACTGACCGTGACATTGTTGCCCAGTTGGGTAACTACAAATCCGGCATATTGGTGTACCATACACTCGACCTTTTTGAGATAGTATCGCAAAGTATCTCTGCTCCACCATTGTCTGACGTTGCCATTTTCGTCGAATCGTCTTCCTATGAACCATCCCAATATCGCGTTAGTTCGACCCATTGATTAACGGTGAAAAGACAAAACGACTTGAGGAATCTTCACCATCGCTGTCGAAGCCGTGAGTAAGTTCGTGGCCGATTACCGCTCCGATGGCTCCATAATTTATGGCCCTATTGCGAAAAGTGAAGTCAATATGTATATCTGATAAAAAAAAAATGATTCCATCGGCTCTGGATTTATTAATACTCACTCAACACCATTGCCATAAAGGGGAGTCAGCAGATAACCAGCGGGGATTGCTAAAGAACGTTTGAAATATAAATTACCGTCACAGTGCAAATCATTTCGTTAACAATTTTTGTCAAGAAGGAAACGGAATCTGCTGACTCACTGACTGCATTCTTGATCTTGTTGTAAAATGCGTTCACCGTTGTGCCAGGAGCGTCCCATTCATTTTTATTGGGCTCGTGCCTCCAGCTATTCAGACTTTGTCTTCGGGCAATTGTGTCCAAATTTATATACGTGTCGAAGAGTCTTCCTTCGAAAACTTCGAACTGCAGAGAATAAAAGACACGTATTTTATTCTTCCACACATTATTACAATGTTGGAATTTGTAGAAGCGGTTTTTTCCAAACTTACTTCTTCGTAATACTTTTCTAACTCTTGCGGATTGACAATCCACTCGGGAAAACCAATGAAGGGTCTGATGCAGTGAAGTTTCTTGCGAGCCTCTGCTTTAGTTTCAATGTCCATCCACTTGATTTCGGTGAGCATGTCACCAAAGGCCGAGCTCACGTCGATCCACATTTCCATCGCCTGCCAAAACAGCGTCGATTCTATGTTACTTCCAAAGGAGTTTAGCGTTCAAGTAGTATTTTATCATCGTTTAATCACCTTGAATTGGCAACAGGGTCTTAAAACAATTCTCGTCATAATGCGATGGTAATACACACTTTTTTCTTCGCCTCTGCGCTAAAGTGCTTCTCCACGTAAGAGGCAGTGATTGCCAGCTCGAAATAGTCATTGACAAATTTCGTGCATCCTCGCCATCTCTGTAATTGGGTTGAGGGACCGTAAACTTCTTTCCTATATCGATGGCCGACACGACGATACTTTTCCTCAGTTTGAGAAATAGCCCACGAGTACATCTCCCACCAGACGTATCGAGCTGCAAATTGACGTGAATGGATTTTCTTATCTCTGTCAAATAACAGTCCAATTGATTCAGCTCTCTTCAAGAGTCTTAGTGTAACGAAAATGCACGAGGAATAAGTTCAGTTAGCTTTCGTGGGTTCCATTAGATTGCGTGTCAAGCCCCTTTGCAACTCTTTAACTATTTTCTTTTTTAGCTCATTTGTGCTAAGGTAGCTTGGACAAACTGCAGCGCTTTCCCCCCCGCAGCCACAAGAAGACAGCGTTCGTTGTTCATTTCTCATGACACGGAAAACGTTGCATTCGTTAAGTACGTAGATTGTACCTATCGTTCCCGGAGATGTTTTATCCATAAGCGATGGGAGATCTTCGAAGTAACTCGCGTCAGTTAAACCCGCAATATCCTTTTGCAAATCAACAATTACATTAGTCCGTTCGAAAACACTGTGAAAGTACGTTGTCCAGTTCCATCGACTGGCACTGACTTCAGTGCTTTCCTTGAATCTAGCGATCTCGATGTCGTCGATCTTATAATTGGCAAGGATCCTTTTGTTCGGAGTTACCATTATCTGCAAATTGGAAGTACGATACACTATGTACAGAGACGGGTTGAAATTGAAGCTGAATTATAATGGTTGATAGCATCGTTGCTATATAAAAACTTTATAATCCGCGACGGTACATGCAATAGTAAAACTACTACTATAACTACTTTAGCAATTTCGGTCATAAAGCTCATAATCTCGGTGGTATATTCCTTGCTCTTGTCGCCCGCACCACCAAGTATCATAATCTGTTCAACATAAACTCTCTGCTGTTTCAGTAATTTCTTGTAGCGTGTTGGATTCCGTAGATTTCTCTCAAGATGGTTCAATGCCAGCGTACTTTGTTCTATCTGGACGTGTATAAAAGAGATTAATCGATTCGAACTGTATGTCATTTTTCCTTTTATTTAATGAATTTCTTGGATTCTTTACTTGCCATCAAACGATTTTTAGTACTGTTCCTCCAATCCTGATCGATGCTCATGTAAAGAAAAATATCTTTGCCATAGTATCTTTGTGCCAATCCAACGATCCTCGCTATATTGAGGTCTTCGGCTTCCTCATCGGTGGGAGGATTTTGCGGAAGGCCGAGTTTGTTTAACGTATCGTTGACCGGTTTCAGTCCGACATTTTCGATGCTCTCTGTATTCAGGAAAAAACGTATGTTCCAATTAACAAAAGAAGAAACGAATAATGATGAATACTTCTGGTTACACTGGTGTAATATTATTTTTATCATTACTTATATCCAAGCAAGTTCTGTACATTGCCCGAGCTAGTTTGATCGGCCTCCCGTCTTCCTTTTTATCCGGTTCGAGGAGAATGTCATTGAGTGTGATCTCTACTTCATCCTTAACGGCCCATATCGGATCCCATGAGAAGCCATTCCGAATAGGATTTTTATCGATCCAACCTCTGCACGCGAACTCATAGAAGTCGTCGCAAGGATTTATTGTTTCGTTCATCGATTCCAGTATCCTCTCGGCTGCAATTATTTTTATATATAATAAAGTTCTAAGGTCATCCATGGGTTCCCAATGAACGCTCGATTTCCGATTTTGAGAGTCTATTGTTTTACAATCTGTCACCTCAACATTTCTTGGTCCTGGCAAATAATCGGCTTATCGTAAAAAAAAATATTGCCATTCTGAAAGTGGAAAAACGGGAATGGGGTATTTTTTTTCAAAAAGTCCATTATCGTCAAGAAATTGTAAGAGTACCATTTTTGGAGTAAAAAAATTTGTTTAGAATTTTTTCGTTAATGAAATCGGTTGGGAAATATGCCACTTGAAAACAATGGCGAAGGTTTTAATTCGATATCTTGAAATTTTTTTTGGCAAAACCATTTCCGTCAAAAAATGATAAGGGTACCCCCTTCTCATTTTTCCACGGATAGGGTACCCCCTAAATCAGTTCCATATGCTATATTCTCGAGATTTCGACGTTCATAGTACATGGGCGTGAAATCCGAAAATCCCATATAGACCATGGGAGGGAATTCGAAGTTCGAATCGGAAGTGAGATTCGGTTCTTTAAGAATATATTATCCGGTGATCGCGTTTCAATAGACGAAGCATTTGTCACAATCTATTGTCAACAATAAATAACATAAATAATCGAAGCTAGCGTCGGGCGCGAAGCGCCCGATCGCCAGTTGATATATCAAATATTGGACCTGTGGCAATCAACTCTTTGACAATGAATCGACACGGATACTCTCATTGTTCTTCACAATAAAATTTCATAAGACCGTTCGATGAGGTTCCAGTGATTAAGTAGATGAAAGCAATTGCTGCAGAAGCAGTAGTGGACTGTTTGTAAAAAAAATATATTTTTCGCCCTGCATAAAGAATTGTATTCCACAGGAAGTGCAAATCATTGTCAATATACCTGTTTCATTGCACAACTTGGTCTTACAGATAATCTCCGTGTGGTTGATATTCTGAAAAGGACACGTCTGCAAGAGCACGGTAGCAATGATGACATACATCACGATTGCAAGTAAAATCACCACTATAAACTACGTATCGACCACTTAACGCGGGGTTGACGATTCTCGAACTTTGCAGTACACAAAGTTATGTTTTGAAGTTCATTGTGCAACTAGTGGTGGTCGAGGTAGAACTAAACTGAAAAAAAGCCTTCAACAAACTGAAGAGTAGTAAAATAAAGAAGCGGAATCGTGTTGCGAGTTCTGATTATCAGCTGCAATAAATGTGAAGCTGCACCGAGTATGGTATATCGTAAGTTGTCGTGTGTAACCGAACAAAGGACACGAACAAAGTACTCCACCGTTATCCACACGATCTTTTAAGCGTTTTGAAACTATTGGCGCTATCGCGTATAACCGGAGGGACGTATTTCTTGTATAACGTCACTTTCGGTAAAAACACATTTTCAAACTGGAAATGATGTGTTGAAGTGTTGACCCGGTGTGACGTTACTTCCGGCAAAAAAAAATGAGATTTTGTAACGGTACACGACATATTTCCCGTATTTAATTATAATAATATACAAGTTGTGTGGGGTAGTAGCTTTTGGCATATTTAGTAATTTCGCCCGTAAAGTCGAAACTTTGATCACTAGACGATAATTTTTTCTCAGAATTCATCGGTCCGCCGGGAGAACAGTTCCAGGTTTTGACGAATGTTGACCTGAAACTATTTAAGTTATCGCGTGTAACAAAAACAAACAGTACAGCGGATCGTTACCAAGCATCTCAGTTGCCAAAAATTGCTCATGTGTTTTATGGAGCGAGATGTCCTCAGCGACGTGAACTTTATTTATAAAATAGTCGAAAACAGTCGAAGGTACTCTTATACACTTAACGATAGATCTTAAATTTTAATAAGACCCGAGATTCGGTCTCTTTCGTTACGTTTATTTTTGTATAGTTTTTTTAATTTAAGTATCGTGATATCTGCAGTATGAAGTATCTTCGATCAATTCTTGCGGTATCCATTCTTCGTTCGGCGACTGATTCGACACTGCGGCCGCGTGCCTCTCGACCTCCTTCATTATTCTTATGAGATTACCACCCACGAGCTTCTTGATGTCCGAGGCTGACCATCTTCTGTCTCTGGTCAGTTCAGCGAGGAGCAACGGATAGCCCGATACATCCGGAAGGTCGCTCGGTGGACTATATCATCAAGTAAAATTCATTAATATATGAACATATATATATATATATATATGACAAGCTAATGGGAACGAGCGATGTCCACGAAATACGTACCTCATTATTCCGTCGTAACCCGCGCCCAGTCCTACATGATTAACGCCCGCGGTTCTTCTTATATGATTAATGTGAGCTATAGACAAGAGAGAAAAAAGACATAATTACATATCTATAGTTACTACAATGTTTCTATCGCAGACCACACGATAGACAAACGACAGTTTAGATTTTCAGTATGACGTCATTTTCGGTAAAAAATTAAGATTAAAATATCGCTGCCGACACGCGGAGAATGCTCGGGTTTTTAGTGGACCGAGGTTGCTCGTAAACTTCGTACCTATGACGTCGTACATCGAAGCCTTATCACCACAGCTGAGATGCGTGCTGTCGAAACTGATCATGACCAGACCACCGTTCATCGACTGAAAATTAAATAAATACATTATTTTTAGATGAGAGACTAGATCAAGCGGTCTTGGCCGATCCCTGACGAAAAATTAAATACAAAAAGGATGAAAAAAAATGTCTACTGTGATCGTATTTCAATTACCAAATGTTTCAGGACATCGTCAGGCACGTTGCTCGAAGAATTGCACAGAGTCCTCGCAGCGCTGTGGGAAAATATCACAGGTGCTTTCGTGATGGCCAGTGTGTCCCTCATCGTTCTTATCGACACGTGAGATAGATCAACCAACATCCCAAGCCTGTTGAGCTCTTGAACTACAGCCTTGCCGAAATTCGAAAGACCGTCGCTGTGAAAGTCCAAAGGAGCGTCCTCGTTCGGATCCTCGACGGAGCAGGAGTCAGCCCTAAATTCAGTCCAGGACAATTAAATTTTATAAAAATTTTACTTAAAAAAAAGTAATTTTCACATGGTTTCCTCATTTCTTACAATTTTGCGCATAGCCTTCTCTATGAGAAAGTTCGCTGATCAATTTTGACTTCCTCATAGAGGAAGTCATGGGCAAGATTATAAAAAATTACGAAGCCGAAATAACATCAAGAAAATTATATATCTCATAAAATTGATGTAGTCAAAAGTTACCCTAAAATTTAATGTAAAATTTACATAATTCGTCGTTTTGGGACCATGTCTTATGTATTCTTCACCACTGACGATGAATCTTCAAATTATTTTTCTCCTATTTTAATAAATTTAATCTATAAACTCTCGTCCGTAAGTGTGTCTCGTAAAATACAAATTTGTGGAATATTTTTGAAAATTCAGAATGTCTGAATTTTTCAAAAAAATTAAAATTCCATACAATCTGATAATTAGAATAAATTTCCATAAAATCCAAAACCAAAGGTCCTTGATCATAGATTCATCATCATATTTGAATGTAGTTTTAGAACGATAGCTCAAAATACCAATACGCTCATACACGTCAGCTAAACATAGCATCTCGCGACGTTCTAAACTATTTTAGGTACTTTGACATTAAAATCTAAATTTTTTTTTTAACGAAAACCTAGCTTCCTTCATGAGGTAGCAAAAATCGAAATAAAAATAAGAAGCTCCGAGTGTAAAATTACCACGGTGTATTGCACCGATGAGTAAGGGTCATGTAACGAGCTCCAAGTAGATGAAAGCTTCTGAGTACTGCCATGGAAGCACCAATGCTGTGACCACCCTCGATACCCACGAGACTCGCCAGCACCCCGTCCCGATGTGCTTTCTCCAACTCTTTGCTCGACGTTACGAGCCTCATCCTCGACGAGTATTTCGTGGTCAGTCTTCGCACGACGTCGATCTGCTCGAGGGTGAGCTGAACCGCATCGAGAAACTGTGCCTCGCAGGGCACGTACGCCGACCAAAATTGCGCGCCCATGTTTCCTTGACGGAGACGCGACAGGTCGGTCTGCCACTGCGGCCCAAAGGTCGAGTTCTGAGACAGGTCGTCGAATGGAAAATCACGGAGGTTCGTGTTGCCGCGGTGCTTCCGAAGGTTCCACGCAAAGTCATTGTGCCTTTCAGAGATTAAACAAAAGAAAAATTACAAAAATTATCTGATATTTGTTTTTCCGTCTTTAGGTTTTTTTTTTTTCGTCATTGATTAATTATGTGAAAGTTTCGTTTACCCGTCGACGAGTGGAGTATCCGACAAAATTCTTTTGACCACCTGAAGCCTCGCTTCGAGCAGATGGGAACTCCTCAATTCCAGGGCTAAAGGAAGACCCACACCGGCCACGAGAGCACAGCCGAGGAAGAAGAGTCCTGCCATGACGAGCCATCGTTTTCCTAAAATACACGCTGAATTTTTATTTTCTTTATAAATAATTGTCGTTTCGCAAAAACTAATAGATTGTTATTATTGTTATTATTGTTATTATTGTTATTATTGTTATTATTGTTATTATTGTTATTATTGTTATTATTGTTATTATTGTTATTATTGTTATTATTGTTATTATTGTTATTATTGTTATTATTGTTATTATTGTTATTATTGTTATTATTGTTATTATTGTTATTATTGTTATTATTGTTATTATTGTTATTATTGTTATTGGCTACTCGCATCCAGTGATTTTTTTCAGTATCGCTCACTTTACATTTGATAAAAACATTGATAGCGAGTTTCAGAAAGCTAACTCACCCCTTTCGCGCGACGGTCCTTTGTCCTTGTCGTGCGGCGAGGATACAACAGTATTCTTCACGTGATGTATAGCATCGCCGTTTGGCAATTTTCTCATCAGCTCCGGTGACGAGAGTTGCAGACATGTCTGCAAATATTTCCTAATGTGATGCACGATAGGCAACAATTTTTATTTTTATTTTTTTAAAAATAAAAGTAAATCAATCAAATAATATCACGCTAAAATGTTAATTATTATTATAGTTTTTCTTTTTTCTTTTTTTTTATCTTTTTAAGGAAAAAATACCTCGAGTATGTCGACCTCCTTTCGTCGCGGTGGTGGCGAGTGATAAACCATTCCATCCCTGCTAACTCCATAAAGTTCGAACATATCGCAAACTCCGTAAGCGTTTCGCTATTTTGTCGAGAAGTCCGACAACTCCGATCTCTATGCCGGATAGCGTATGTGCGAGGTGTGCCAGCAGCGGCGGCAGGAACCCCCCCGGTAAATAGTATAGTGTACTACAGTGGGGTGGTTCTGACGTCTCGAATCTATCGGAGCATGCGCCAATCCCTTATATTGATCGAAACTAGGAAAATGTATTTTGAAATTGTTAAAGGAATTCCTGCCAACCCCTCCCCCACACTTCTATATTGATAATTAATTTCGGAGCTATCGCGTCCATTTCAACCCACCCGGAAGCTATACATAAGGTGTACAGAGAGTTACAAGCTGCGCTGAAACTGTACACTAACTCGCCAGATGCAAAATCTGCGAGGAAGCTCCAGCCGCGCATCACTACAATTATTCTATCGCGTTTATTAACTTATATATTTTTCGATTCATTTGATGTACTATCAGCTCATTTTCGATGAAACTTTCATCGTCTACGACGACTCCCGAGAGTGTTCTTTTAATTTTCTTATATTTCTTTCTTTTTGTTTTAATTTTTCTATGATCGACGAAAGCTTTCTCTCAACGCCGCTAAGGTACGAGCAGATCCGTGAAAATCCCCCCAAAAAATATGGTAATGCGAGCGGTTATGCGCGCGCACGCCAGGAACAACAGGAATTCGCGTCGCTTCCCGTACTGCGCGTGTTATAATGCGCGTGAGCTTTGTACGAAAGCCGCCGCTCGCGCCGCCAGTACGCCATATTGTTTGCGGTGTTCGCGCACACATCTTCTCGTCGGTCCGGCTAGCTCCCGTGAATAACGTTTCGCCGCCAATAGACCGCTCGGGCCCCCCCCAGTTACCAACGTCGTGCGTGAGATAACTTCAGCTCCGCGAGTGCTCGAGGTAAATCAGCAAAAATTTCGCGAAAAGGCAATATGAAGAAGACGAAGGACGTGTCGGACGAGGACGAGTACTCCGCGGACGATCCCGAGGAGGTGGAAGGAGCATCCGAGGAGGACTGGACCGAGGCCGGGGCCGAGGTGAGTCCACGCTACTTCGATTATCTGTTTTTTTTTTTCATTTCCACGAAAGTGCACTATTCTTGTATAATTCTGCGCGTTTAATGAAATATCGTTTATACGAGTGCAGGTCGAGCTCGAGTTTGTCGATGTCGTTTATTGTAGTAGCAGTGAAGTATCAGTCGTGCAGTACGATCGAAAATCCATACCGTCTTCGAAGCTTTGACCTTATATACTACGCTACACGATTGTTCGTCGAAGCGGCGCATTCGGTGCAGCGCCGACAGTCCGATATTTTCGCTACGTTCGTCTCCTGGCGTCGATATCTTACGAACGCACTGTCCCTGCGCTCCTCATTCCGCTATATACGACTGCAACGAAAAAATAATTATATTTCCCTTTTTTTTTTTTTTTCTCTCGTGGTAATTTCTCATCGACGAGAGTGGACGCACGGTGAGAGCTTCGCGAGGCACAAGAACGAACTAACACCTCTCCATGGCCGGCGGTTGGAACGCGCGCGCGTCGTTACCAACGCCGTGTTACACGAAATAGAATATTCGTTCGGTGTTCTTTGCTTGTACGCCGATATGCGTAGAGTTCGTACGTTTGCCAAGGGATATGCGCAATACATTCGTGACGATGACAAGACTACCTTTGACGACAACTCTTGTGGAGGTTTTCTTTTTTTTTCCGAGAATTTTAATGCTTCTCTTTCGGTTGAGCGCCACGCTACTCGGTAATGCTGTTGCCGGCCGGCCAGTGGCGCCGGTTTCCGATTTATTTTCAAAGTACGCAAAACTCGTCACCTTCGTGACTCGTACTTTGTTGCAGCTTCATAATTGTTACAATTCTTCGCGTCGATATATCGGACTGAGAACCTGGCGTAGCACTCGCTCGCGATATCTGAAACTTCCGTACATAGGTGTGTGTGTGCATGAGTGAGAAGACGATAAAGTTCACGATAGCCCAGTGGCGTCGGTATTCGATCATTTTTCACTCGAATGCATCAATGAAACTATGTTGCATATACAGGGTGTCCCATTGGGAAACCCAAATGGGACACCCTGTATATTATGTTGAAACACACGATGAATCTTTGTTCGATTAGACTCGTCTCTATACAGTTTTTCTCTTTCGCGTTATTCTCGTCTAGCTCCCCACTTTCCCTTTTTCATTTATTTTTCCGAATACCCTATCTCGTAATTTATAATTATCCTCCTGCAATAATTCTCAATTTTAAAGCCCATCTTTCCGTTTACTTCTCCTTCATTTTCAATAACTTTTCACTGGAATGCATCAATGAAATTATGTTATATATATATATATATATACTATGGCGTACGACTTAATGATTCTTTGTTCCATTAGATTCGTTTCTGTACAGTTTTTTCCCTCCGCGTTATTCTCATTTAGTTCTCCACTTTCCCTCTTTTATTTACTTTTCCGAATACCCGATATCGTAATTTATAATAATCTCCCTGTAGTAATAATCAATTATACGGCCCATATTTTTTCGTTTTTTCCTGTTTTTTTTATACACCGTGAAAGTCCTTGTTCCGCAAATAAATAAACAACGGTTACATTTGTTAATTGTTTTTCAGGGTGGTGCCAAAAAGAGGCCACAGAGAGGCTCGGCGAAGAAGCGACATCATTCTGAGGAAGAGGAAGAGGACGAGGAGGAGGAAGACGAGGAGGAAGAGGAAGAAGAGGAGGAGGATGATTCGGACTCCGATTCGGGAAAGAAACCGAAGAAAAAGCGGCGCTCCAAAAAGGAGGAGGATGAGGATGAGGATTCCGACGATAACAGCTTCAACGACGCCTCCGGAATACCACCGAAAGATTACACGGTGAGGACGCAGTAACGATAACAAAAAAGAAAAAAAAATTAACGTTTAACCGGCACCAACATGCTCGAACGATTATGGATTTTCATTTTTATTTGCAGTCGGGAGCATTCGTCGTCGCGAAATCAGATGTCGGAGGAAGCACCGATCCCACCCTGTGGAGGGTAGACGGCAAAGCGCTCTTACAAAAATACTTGCCTTTCAAAGAGGACGGCAAAACACTGTACAAAAGCACATCCACGGTGAGACGAATTTTTTTATCGCGGCCCGACCGTCCATGACGATCGTACGACCGAGTTGGAGTTAATTAATTATTATTATTATTATTTTTTTTTTATGAAACGCAGTACTCTGGATGGTCAATCAATAACAAAGACAAATACTTAGCGGCTCAGGTGACCTTCAAGGTGCAAAATAGATTGGAGACGATCGTCGAGCTCCATCTCGACGAGCAGCAGCAGCAAGAAGTTGTAAAGTAAGCCCCTTCCCACTCTAATATAACAACAAAAAAAGCCTCCGAGCCCTCAAACCGTTCGTAAACTACCGCCGTAAAAGAGAAAGAGAATGAGAGAAAGAGAGCGAGCGAGAGAGTGAGTGAATACGATGAAGAATAGCGGTTCTAAAATTTTTTTTGTTTTCCTCGATTCCAGGGTAGAAAAAGAGGACTAAAAAACGTAGCAGGAGCGAGTTCCCTTATCTGTTTTTATAAGTTTTAAGATACACATAAGGTACATTACATTGCCACATAAACACACGGATACAGAGGAAAGGAAAGGAAAAACAAAAACGCTGAACACAGACTCAAGTGCGACGGAGCGCGCGCGACACTTATGGTACTCCTGCAGGGTTCATATTCAAGAGAGAAATTGAGTTCGGTTGTATACTGTGAATTTGACTATTTCGGTCACAAGCTATTGATAATGTTTCAATTTTTAATTCGTCAAATTGCGTATGAGAGCGAGAGAGAAAGAGAGAGAGCGCGTACGTACGTTTTATCATGTGAGAATACAAAGAACGGTTGAGCTTTACCTGGCAAATCAACAATCCCCCCCCCCCCCCCCTACCCCGCCCCCATTCTCCTCCATCGACTAACCGTGAAATATTTGCCGTAGAGTTGTTAGATTTAACAGTCATGAATTTTCCCCGGCTCTCCCGTTAGCGTTATAATTAAAAAATAAAGAACAAAAAATCGACGAAACAGAATTGAAAAAAATGCGAATAACTGTGTTGCAAAGACCACTTCTGGAACTGTTGGCTAACCGTACGGGGCAATTCTCCAATCTAATTATAAGACACGAACCCCAACAATGATAAAACTTGAACGAAACTCCGGCAACTTTCAGCATTGAAAAAAAAGAAGGAAAAAAATGACAACAAAAAAACTCGGCATTTATATATTTTCGATGTCACGTATGTTGAGCGACGAGTGGCAATTAACGACAACACAGGAGTGGAGACCAGTCGCCATATTTACGAGGAAACTACGTTATTTACTCCGAAAAATTACGTGATTAAGTCCGAATAACATTTTGTAATTATACCGATAACGTAATCGTAAGTACACCGATGGTCTTTAATTTGCGTTCTTAATAATAATGATAATAATAATCCAAATAAAAAAAAACAGTGGGTGTTCCGTTGACAGAGATTAATTTACGAGACTTTAACCCAGCGATCAATTTCTGCGTAACTGTGCGCGAGAATAAAGTGGATTTCGATGGGAGGTAAAAAAAAAAGAAAGAAACGAAAACTTCTTATTCGAAGTATTCGCAGTTAATTTGTATTCGATGACTTCCGACATACAATTTGATTACAGTATTTCATTCGTGTCTCACGCAGTCTACGCATCGCTCGACGAGTGATGAATAGTTCTGTTGTGTCTTACAGTTATCGGCGGAATGATTCGCCGAAATGAGGCAGGAACCATTTTTGGTAAGTAACATACGAATATAATCGTATCGTTTTTTAGGCCCTTCGTCGTTGCGCCCCACGATTAATGGATTACAATAATCCAAAAAAAGGGACTGTTCACTCGTTCATTTTATGACTCGCGTACTGTGACGTCAATACACACTAAAAAAAAAATAAGAGAAGTGTGTAAGAATAATAATAATGTGAATTAATATTTTCCTACATATATTGGCAAACGACATTCGGCGCATGTTATTTCTCTTCAAATCGTCTCGTCGGTGGAATTGCCGTGTTCTCTATACGCGATTTTAAAAAGTACTTGAAACACGGCTAGGCCGTAAATTTCTGCATAAGCAAAAATATATAAGATATTACCTCCACACATTCATCACATATCATGGACTGGAAAAGATTAATATTTAGTTTCTTGTTCGTTAAAGAGAGAGGCAAGATCGATAGAGTTAAATTTACATTATTCATGTGAAAAGTGACTTGTGCACGACACTCGAGCTGTCGTGTCATTTGAAAAAAAAAAAAAAATTATTAAGTCTTTCAGTGGAAGAGAAATGCATTGTCGTTTTTGTGCGACAGTTTTAGTAGATAATGCGTGGTCTCGAGTACTGAGAAAAAAAAATTATCAGTTCCCAGGGCATATACGTACAGTATAATTATATATCTATTCTCCTATTATATTAGTTGTTATAGATAATTATTATGGAATGACTAACGTCAGATATATATAATTCTCTGCCCGAATAACGTGAAAATAAACTCTATAAACTGACAACATAATTACCCACTATTAGAAGATTTTGGGTAAAAAAAAGGAGTCACACGAGACTTCGCCCCCTCTTAAATTAACCACGTAGTTAGGCCTATTTTTCCATTTTCAGGAGTACATCATTGTACCTGTTTATGACACGTTGATTATCAAAAACCCGGTTCCATTCTAACGCTCATAATTGGACCGTGCATGTCGCGAAGCGCTGCTAAGCCCTGCCGACTTTTAACTTTTTTTGTACGTGTTCCTCCACCGTCCGGGAGTCCGTCACGCGCGATCGGTGCGCCGTTAATCTCCGGCGACTCTTCAATATTTATCGTCGCTAATATCTTTGTCAGGGATTCCGACTGTTCGACGAAATCCGGCGTCCTTAATAATCTATCAGATCTTTGATTTCTTCCTTCAGTCTCATCGACTTCGAGTTTCGAGTCCCCCGAGATTCCCGGCGATCGATCGTTTTTCTTCGTCTGCTGACTCGAACACTCGTCGGACTCGCAATATTGGACGGCTTCGGCGTCGCTGATTCTCGACTGCCGTTTCAAGCTCCTTCGCCTGTTCAACAGGCCCGACGACAATCTCAAGACTCCGTCACTGAATCGGCGTCCATCCTCGCGGTTCAATCTATCCCACGGCATCTTCGTAGCGCACGATCCATCGCTGGCTCTTCGCGAGCCTTTCCTCAACGTCAGTTCGTCGTCGTTGCTTTCGACTCGCGTTTTCCATCGATCATCGTACGCGTATCCACGCTCAATTTCCGGCACCTCGAAGCTCGTTGCCTCGAGAGAATTTTCGCACGAACGCGAGTAAGAATCATCGTCCGGCAGAGAATCGTCACTGTCGGGAGAATTTAAGTCTCGCGCGCTATGATCTACGGACACTTGTTTAGCGAGTCTCTTCTCGTATCTACAGTTTGATATTGCGCTCTTTGCGTCCCTCGAGTTCTTAATATTACTATCCGAATAAGATGAATTCAGATCCATGTTAAGCATCGATCCGGTCGCTATGAATGTATCGTCAAGCTCGATATCGTGATTGTCCGTGTTACCGTTTGTGCTTGATCTTTGTACCTGCTGTTGGCTGAGCGGATTGATCTCTATTAAGTCACCGTCGCAACCAAAGGCGAACGACTTTTGTCCTGAAACAATGAGCGTTACAACGATCAGCTATCAGACGCATAATAAGGGCGTTGGAGAGCAAGTGTTTGCGGAAAAATTACCGATGTCAATGATTTCGTTGAAGCAACGTTGCCAACTTCCATGCCACGACTAATACACACCTATGATCATCCGTTTGTTACGCATATCGGGGCTCTTGGAGCGCGGCCGTTCCAAAAATTGCCGATTGTCCGGCGATAGCACGGAGAGTCTGCTCGTGTCCTGAAATATTGGACTGTAGGGCTCGGTATTGTTGTTGTGAACGGTGTAAGCGTCCTGCTCGTGACTCTCGTGCTCACGCAGACGCTCCATGATTTTCTGGACTATCTCCGACGGAGCTACATATGGTGAACCTTCGGACACAAAGAGAGCAATTAGTCGATCGACGAGAAGAAAAAAAAAACATAAATGCTCGAAGTAATTCAACTTTAAAAATATAACAATTACGACGCAAATAAAAATAACGATAATCGGATGCAGCGAGAACTACTGTTAATTGGGAGTGACAATGAAGCATGCAAACTTCGTCGAACTATAGATAACGAGTTTATTGTTGTTGATGTAGAGAAAAAAAAAAAAAAAAAACTAACTGCTCTCGTTAAAGGTTTCCTAATTCACGTTTACCGCTAAACGTTCGTCATTGCTCCGCTTTGGAGAAACCACGGCCACGCGATACGCACTTTAAATGACATAAACGTACGTCATTCGTAGACCTCAAGGTATGCGATAGTGTGACGAGCTTCTACGAATGGAAAACTTTCTGTGACGAGTGTGTGTGTATGCGCGTGTGTGCGAATGTTGCTCGTGAAGCTATAATGCGCGAGCGAGTTCAACGTCTCTGGACGAACGCTCCCGACGGTTGCGAATTAATCCGAAGAAACGAAACGGTAATAGGGAGAAGAAAAGATTCTCCTCCTCGATGACTCATAGACACTCGTCGCTGCGAGTTTATCAGCGGTCAATTAGCGGAGTGGAGCACGACAGTCGTTCGGAGATTAAAACTTTATCTGTTACGCGCGTGTTACAGCTCGCAAACAAATCGAGATCCCGCGCGCGTAACAAATGCTGGGACCGTTATCGAGGCGTACGTCAAGTCGAGTTCCGTCGTCGGACCTACTTTTTTTTTTCATTATCTCGTCGAACAATCAGAGGCGGCAAGGTGCTGAATAAGAAAGCGAAAACTCAGGTCAAAACAATTGATTAAATCAGAAAGAGAAAAAAAAATAGAAAAATAAAATTGATAACAATTCTTGGCACGCAGAAACGTCGATATTCTATTGAGGACTTACTAAGTCGCTAGGTCCGGAGAGCCTACGATGACGAACGCGCGCTGGCACGCTCAGCGTATCGCTGCTTCCTATAAACCCATCACCATCAGCGCACAGCCAGATACGATACCCCGATTGATGTTTACATTCTCGCAGCCTCTCCTCGTAAATAACGTATTTATAGAATGGACGAAACGCCTATCTCTCGGACGCCCGGGGGCATTTTTTTCGGCCGTGAGATATAATTTTTAACGCGCGTAACGTCCATTATTGCTCGTACGCAATTGTTACACGAGAAGGCGAAGATCGATCTCGGCTCACCTGTTAGGCCGCGATATCCGAGCGACGCGGAGTCGAGAGACTCACTCGTCTCCTGCTGATGTTTTACGAAGTCATTAATCGCGATACCCTGGAGTTTCGAGGGTTGAAGAAATCTCCTTGGAATCCGCGACAGAGGTCCGTTCTCTTGCGCACTGTTCGGACAACCGCCGAAGCCGAGACCCAGCAGAATCGCTTCCGGATCGGCTCGACGCAGTTCCAGGAGGCTCTCGACGCTGCTGCAGTGGCTGCTGTCCGATTGAAAGCTCGGATCCCGCGCCAACCGATTGTGCGAAAGAGGACTGAAAAATGTAAAAAAAAAAAACAATCAATTTTTAAACAGACTTCATTGAGACATCCGAGAAGCGTTTTATCGCTGATGATAATGCTGTAATTTCACAAACCTCGGTACACCCGTCATAGTGATGAGCGGCGAACTCGGAACGCTTATCGGAGCCGACACAGTCATGCTCGGCTTTGCAAACATGCTCTCTTTGCAGGACACGGGAGTCAGCGGAGGAGTAGGATTTTCATCCAACTCCGCGTTCATGTCCGCAGCCGGCTTGACTGGCGACGGAATAGAATCAACCCATTGTTGAACCGGACCTGCCCTTCGTCTCATTTCCCAAATTCCTCTGAGCCACTCGGTGACCTTCAGTATAGCTTCTGTCCCAACGTTTTCTGCAAATCGATAAAAACTCATTAGTCATTGTCGGCACGCAGTGGCGTTAATTGATTTATTGCTTTTTTTTTTAAACAGCGACAGAATCGAGCAGAGATCTATAAGTTTGCGTCACCGAGCATATCCAAGACGAGCATCGACGATAAGTGCGATACGAACACTCACTATGGGAAAAGAAAAGAAAATTCAAGAGGAAAGAATGTGTTTCGCTATACATTCCCTTTTTGCATCATAGAATAGACAGTGAGAGACTTCTTATTCGTGCATGGTGTATGAAATGAGTAGTTGCATCAATGAAAATTTCAATGTAGTTGTGTTTTCTTTTTTTTTTTTTTTTAGTGATTCGTAGGAACTAACTCCATACGGAGTACAGTTAACATTCAAGTGCTTCGCAAGTCTTTTTTTCCTAATTTTTTTTTTTTTACATTCATTTCCTGTTTGTGGTCTATATGAAATAAACAGTTGCATCAAAGAAAATTTCAATGTAGAGGTGAAAGCATTTTTTTTTATCTTTTTACACTCATTTCCTGTTTGCATAATACCTGGATCCATAGTCCTGTGCGGCATAAACACGTCGAATTTGCGAATAAGGTACAAGAACTAAAGACACGCGAGATAATCGCTACGGTTCATTATAAACAATCTTGTTGAACGTTCTTCTGATTCGCGTCGGCGGTATCGGCGAAACGAAATACACTCGTCGAAGTGACGTGTTGTTGACGACAACATTGTCAACAACTTCGAGCGGAGAAAATTGATGTACTCACCGTGGTCGTCGGGTGAATGAAAATCAAACTTTTTCCTGTCGTACGGTGTCGAGCTTTCGGTCCTGTCGAGTAGCTCGATGTAAGATTGTCGAGTTGCGAAAGAAAAAGAAAAAAAAAAAACGAAGCGTTTTGCGCGATCAAACGATTTGTGTGTCCGCGGAGCGATTGAGAGACTGGGCCAGCCACTTGTTAAATTTCCCCCACATAGCCGGGACACACGAGACAGGGCCGTCACGCTCCACTTCCATCCGGGAGATTACGACATTTTTAACTCTCGGCGACTGCTCTTCGCTCGATGCGTCCTCGTTGAGGAAAAACAAACTCCGTTACCCTCGACGATGTTGCGTTAATGAATCTCATCGATGAATTATCGACTGGTGTGACGCCAGTCGATACTAATTAGACGGGTGTAATCTTAGTCGACGGGACTGCGAAGCTTAGAGGACGTTCCTGCGTCACGTACGCAACGAAAAAGCTACAAGTGGTCTCTCGGCCAGCCACATTTGCCGTACGCGAAATACACACACACACGCACACACAGGAGGAAACGCGTCAAGACGCTAAACATAGGACATCAATCTTCCGTCCATCGAGAATGCATCCGAACCTCCGAACGGCTCACGGCTCGTTTATCGCTGTTCGGCGGCGCGGGAATCCCGTTTATTGCACAATCTTGCAGTCCGACGAGACGCACCGAAACTGCAAACGTCTGCGGTCGGTCCGAATCGCTCTCCGGAGGAATAACCTTCATTTTAGAAAGGCCGCAAACTCTCCGCGCACACGACCGCACCGACCGAGAGCGAAGCAGCAGCGTGCCTCGGTGTAAATTGTCGCCGTCCCGTTCCTCGCGGTGCTGTTTGTTTTTTTTTTTTTTTTCGTTGTCGGGAAGACACGAAAGGCGCGAACGATATGTCAGCCAAGGGAAAGAAAGGCAAGGGCAAGATCCTCGAGCGAAGAAAGCGTCACGTTGTGGGGAAGGAGGAGAGATATCGACAGGAGCAAGACAGATCGGATCCCGAGGAGGACCAAGAGTCAGGTTAGAAAAACAAGCGTTGAATCATCAATTTCTCTTCGTTTCGCTGAGCGTTTAATTTTCGTATCGAATCTACAGAAAATGAGACCGAGTGGCCGGTTCCTTTTCCCGTGGCCATGTGGGACTTGGAACACTGCGACCCGAAGAAATGCTCCGGAAGAAAACTGGCGAGGCACGGTCTTATAAAAACTCTGAGACTCGGCGCTCGATTTCCCGGACTCGTTCTCACTCCCGTAGGAAAGAAAGTATGTTTCTCATTATCGTGTTATTCACTCATCTATTTGTTGTACGTGGTTTTTAACGATGATTTATTTGTATCTTCTCTTCGGCGGATGCTCCATAGCTGTTCGATTATCGATGACAAGTTATATCTTATTATTATTTTCTTCTTCCGAAATATTGATAATTGATATTTACTTTGATGGATTTCTCCTTTACGATCAGTATGTAATCACTCATAAATATTGGAACTCCCAAATAACAAACTATATAAGTATTGATTTAGCTGGCCATTCTGAGTTTTGATGTTTGCATTCACTACTTCGAGTATTAACACCAATCCTCATAATTCGACTTCCCGCTCAACGGTTTCATTGCACCAGTTAGTATACAGCTAGACTGTCACCGATCCAAGTACTGACTGTGAATGATTCCGCTTGACTCCGGAGACAACCAAAGTTGTACACTAACCGTGCATCCACCACTTAACTTTAATGAAACATTTGTTGATATGAATACAACAGTACACTTGTTTTACATGAGTTTCAATGTTGATATCAGTTCGAGGATGACAAAAAGCTTGGAGCATAATGGCAAAGAATGGAGTCAGACTGAGTGAGTGTGCAGGGAAAACAGAGACCATGAAATAACCAGCATTACCACTGTCGCTATATTTTATATTTTTTTATTATAGAAAACTACATGAAAATGAGACTTCAGAGCAACTGTCCAATCTGGCCAGAGCTTAGTATTAGCTTAACATTAGTGAACTAATACTTTTTATATTTTATATTTTGTGTACGCAGAGCCATCTGTATGACAAACAGATAAAATGCAGAATTACAATGCATGTAATTTCTGCTGAAAAAAAATTGTTTCTGGCGTTACAATCGAGTTAATTTTTTTTTGCAGTGCGTATCGCCGACGGATCGAGAGATAGTGCAAGACCTGGGATGCGCCGTGGTGGACTGCAGTTGGGCAAAATTGAACGAAACGCCGTTCGGCAGAATGAAAACGCCGAATCCGCGTCTCCTTCCATTCCTCGTAGCCGCGAATCCGATTAATTATGGGAAACCTTGTGAACTGAGCTGCGTGGAGGCTATCGCAGCTACTCTGGTCATTACCGGATTCCCGAAAGAGGCGCAGTTTTATCTGGGAAAGTTTTCCTGGGGTCACTCGTTTTTGGAACTGAACGCGGAATTGCTGGCCGCATACGCGGCTTGCTCGAACAGCGAAGATATCATAGCCGCGCAGGAGAAATTTTTGCGCGAGGCGAGGCAAGAGAAGATGGATCGGCGAGGTAATGCCGCGTTTCTCGTCGAGACAGACACGTAAAGTATCGATCGAATTTTTTTTTTTTTTTTACGCTCTCGATTTCCACAGCTCTGCCGGATTTCCCGCCGAGCGACGAAGAATCCTCGGAAGAAGCGGAGGAGAGCGAAGAGCCGAAAGAAGAGACATCCACTGCCGTGACGAGTAAATCCGAAGACGTAAAGAACGACGATAAATAACGCAGCCTTAATTTATCTAGTGATTAAATTAAAATACCGCCCGCGGGACTAAATGTCCCGAGGGTCTGCGGATATCCTGTACATACGCAAACGCTACGGAGTACCGTAAATTAATAAATTATCGTACAAATGACGAGAAAAAAAAGAGTTATCCGATAAAAGAAAGGAAAAACTCTGCTAATATCTTCGGCAACAGTCGGGAGATAACTTCGGTTTAATCGTGAAGTTTCCCTCAAATTTCTTTTCGGCAAACGTATTTTTTTTTTCATGTTTTTCCTACAGTTATTGATCTGTTGCTAAATTTTACATTTCGCATGCATTACCGCATCTATCGACGCATTCTTCGTGCGTGAAGCTTCGTCGCAATCGTGGAGAGGTGGCGCAACGAGGCTCTTCGCTTCGATCGGCAGCCCGATGCGCCCGATGCATTTCGCCACCGCTACCTGGATGGAAGTTCGCCTGGAGAAGATCGCGACAGCCGCACAGCTGACGGGACGATAGTCTCTCCTCGTCGCGTTCGACGTGACGTCACGGCAACAAAGCCATGCGCGGTCGATCAGCGGCTTCTCGAGTCTCGAGCGAGCAGCCGCAGTACCGGACTAAGAAGCAGTAGTAGTAGCTCAGCAGCGAGCGTGAAGGAACGAGAGCGAGGCGAACATTCGACGTCCGCAGGCGGAACGGAGTGGCGGGTTCCGAGGTTGCTGGCGGTGTGCGGCGGTGAGCGACGACAACGCGAGAGTGCATTTCAAGAAGATCCGGAGAGAGAGAGAGAAAGAGAGGGAAAAGTGAAACTGAAAAGGAAATAAAAAGAAGAAGAAACGTACCGAAGGAAAAGGCGTCGCGACGAAGCCTAACGAAGGGCCAGCTGAGTTGTAACGTGTCACAAGCTCGCGGCTCGCACAGGCTTGTCGAACGACGGTAAAGAGCGGAAGAACAAAAAGAATAATAAGAGTAGAGCGATGCCATTTATCTCGAAAGACTGGAGAAGCCCCGGCGAGGAATGGGTGAAAACTGTGGAAGGCTGGGAGAAGAAGAAGATCCTCGAGTGCGCCAACAACAAAACGATATCGCTCCTTATGCGGTGAGTCTGCGGTTGAATAATTACGTGTGTAAAAAAAAAAAAAAAAAAAAAAAAAAAAAAAGTATCCGTAGAACCACGAAAGAATAATTATCGCGAAAAATTGTAATTTCAACGGGAATCGAGCAGCGAGGAGCCTTCCGGCGCCATTCGTCGGGAACGATTTAAATGGCCAGACGATGAGAACTCGCTAGCGCGGGGCGGTCAGTGCGTGGCGGGCTCTCTTTCGCTCTCGTCGCACGGCCTATCGCACCGTCCTCGGGCGGCCTCTCGTCGTCGCGTCTCGAGGAACACTACACCGCACAGCTGTTACATCGATCCGGTCGACATCTTTGTTTACAAGCTAGTGTTTACATCGGACTGGGCTTCGGGAGGATAACGAGACACAAAGGTTTTCGCGATGATGCGTTACAGGCTGTTGAATCTCCACGAACGATCGCGTATCGTCGAGAGTTTCATTGACATTGACGTTTCTCTATTATCTCTCGGTGAGAGGCTCGTTTTAACCGTCAATCGTCGGCTCGCTCAGCTGTTCCGAAGGAATACCGTTCGGACGGTTCTTTGTTCGCGAGCAAACACAAGCCCAAGGTCTCGACCAATATTTTTTTTTTTTATTCTACGCTAATTTAATTGGTGAAAATGATGGTCATTTTCGTTTCTTTTTTTTTTTTTTTTGCGGGCAGCTGCGGACGATGCGCGTTCGGAATAATTATAGAGACGTGCGCTTCCAGCGGTTAGGGGAGGGGGGCACGGCACAGACACGTTGTACGCGTCCGACAGGATAAATCGTGTTGGCGGTTTGTAGCGTATAACGCGTTATAATGAAAGACCTGCAGCGCAAGGAATTGCGCACTTGTGCCGTGTCCCCCCCCGGTCGCCTAACCGCCCGCTATACATAGATCGTGAGCGTCGTACATTCGCATTCGTACCATTCGCTTATGTTCCTCTTCGCTCCCCCCCCCAGACACTATAGTCTGAGAGCGAGAGGGAGTCGGCTAGCAACCACTTCCGGAAAAAAACCGCAAGTTTCACGCACGACCAGGTGTCGCTAAAAATCGATCGCTCGCACGTTCCGACAATTATTACTTTTTTTTTTTTCCAGGCGCTTCAGTACCGCGTTGTCTCGGGCTCAACGTTTAATCGTTTACCAAGCCGCAGCGTGAATAGCGGCGCAATTGAAAATCAAATTAAACCGTCGCACGAGAGGAGACAACGAATCGAGTCGAGCACTCCGGAGAGCCACGAATTAGAAGCGGGATTTCTAGAAGAATATTTTTTTTTTTTTTTTTTTTTTCGTTACGCTTTCACGCGGCGTTGCAAAAGAATTTATGCCTTGATGGACTGCACGTTATTCAAGCGGGCATCAATTTTTTGGTTCGCTGGATTCTCCGGAGGAGGCGGACGGAATAACGCGGTTCTCAATTTTCTTTCCTATCGCTTTTTCCGGGATGGGCGAGGGGGGGAGGGGCGGGGGGGGGGGATTCGTCCTTGGAACCGGCGCAGCGAGCAAACCCCGAGATCACGCTTCGAATCCTGTTAGGAAAATATCGGTTTGACCCTGCTCGGGATCCCCCGGAAAAGTAGGTCGTGACCCGGCGATACGAGAGATAGGACAGCGGCAGCAACGCGAGCATAGCGAACCCGGAGAGCCTCGCGTACCAATTCCACAAATCCCTGGTGCCGTACGCTTTGACGCATACAGGACATCGCACAGAGGACACATAGCAACTATATGCACACACGCTGCGGCCAGTTACCGCACTGTACTTTGCGTGCGTCGAATCCTTTATTAGAATCGAGAATGTGCCCTCGTCTCTCATCGATCGCTGAACGAGTTACGAACAATAGGAAAAATATGTGTATATAAACACACACACAGACACACACACACACACACACACACACACACACACACACACACACACACACACACACACACACACACATATATATATATATATATATATATATATATATATATATATATATATATGTATGTATGTACGCGGATCACGCCTGAGTGAATCTCCGCGGATCTATTACCGATCGTATCATGATTACCTCGCCCACTAGCCGGGATGTACAGTGAACGGTCCATCGATTTCACCGGACGACGCAGAGATGCAATTACATAGGAATTCTTTTTTTTTTTTTTACGACCAGTAAATTAAGTCGGGAATAATCTTTACTATTGTTCAATGTATATCGTAGAAATTACGTGCGCTACTCGTTCGATTAAAGCTCGACTGGTTATCGTAAGTGTTGTAAAGTGTATCTCGATTTTATTTTCAGAAGCGAGAAAGATGGCGAGAAGAGGGAGAAGGAAAAAGAGAAGAAGAAAGGTACGTCACACCGATTATTCTCACTGAAACTCACTGGAATGTTTTTTTTTACCGATATTTACTTTTTCCTTTTTAACGTATAGATTACAACGATAGGTTATCAGTCGCGCCAAAAGCTAAGTAGAGTGGAGAAACACCATGTGTGCGAATCTTATATCTATGTACAGCGCTCTGGACGAAAAGCCGCTTTAAACCTAATTTAGCTTTTATCATAACAGCTTAAACAAGCGTGCAGACGAACATATAAGCCACAAATACTTTTTTTGTGTATAATCGCTTTGTGGTTAAGAGCACTAAACCCTGATAGGTCATTTGTGCCATTTTTTTCTTCGTCGGTTTTTTTTTTTTTTTTTTTTTTTTTTTTTAATGTCATTAAAGCCTTTCTTGAGTTACAAACGGTTTAATTTTGCAGGCCTAACATATATATATCCATTCGTCTAGACATTTACTCTCTAAATGTCTGTAAAATCTCGAAAGTATATTTTCTTCGCCAAAAACAAAGCTTCCTCTATGAGGAAGCAAAATAAAAACCCAACGAAGAAATACAAGGAGCATTTAGTCGTGGGCGAAATTTCGATGCTGAGATTATCCGTCACAGCCTCTAAATGCATTTAACAACAAAGCGTTCAAATAAAAACAAAAAAAAAATGAAAGCTTTGCGGCTTGTGTCAATCGCACGCTCGCTCAATCTATTCGATAGGAGCTAAATTCGGCCCAAAGCCCCATTACAGAGCTACAGCTCATAAGATTCGGATACACGGTGTTTCTTCAATCTAATTACGTTTTGGCGAAATTTAATTTTCCGTAAATTCCTTAACATTAATATATCTTCGGCTACAGAATTAACTTAATCTCTTTGACACTCACGTCGTTCCTACAACTGTTTTTTTTTTTCTTCTTTCGCTCCACAGAGTACGCCGTCCAGCCCCACTGTCATATAACGCTGAAATGCACCCGTGAGGTGAGTGACTCTTTCGGCGTACGCATCTTTTTATATTTATTTTTAGCCTCTACTTTATGTGGCGCTAAAACTGTCGAGATAATCGGAGATGCAGATGTATGTATATATATATATATATATATATACACATACACGTACGAGAAATGCTGTTGGAGAGTGAGAGCCAGAGGGAAATGAAAAGAAAAGAAAAAAAAAAAAACGCGCGCCAGCCGTTTCCTTTCCCGGTGCACGGTTTAGTCGCATCGTCCGAAGCTCGCGTGCCAAGAGAAGAAGAATGAGATAGGCGATAGAAAAAATACACAGAGGGTGGAACTCTCGAACGGCGGGAAGGATGTCGAGAGAGAGAGAGAGAGAGAGAGAGAGAGAGAGAGAGAGACAGCGGTGAGGATAATTAAATAGTTATTTCGTTCTATATTTGTAGATCGCCGGCTTCAACGGTCTGAGCGATGCGCTGAAGAGGCTCGACTTCTTGTCGGCGGTTCACGACTGTCGTCGCTTCAACTACATAGTGAGGCTTCTGGATCTTCTGGTCAGCCATACGATGGGCGGTCTGAGCGGATGCGCTCAGCGCGTCCTCTTCAATATGCTCGAGGAGGTTGCGCTGGAGGTCTCGTTGTCCCAACAGCAGACCGGAAGACTGCGAAGACTGATTGAGAGAGTGCGGGCATTTAGCGCCGGTTGTTGCTGGGGCGGCAGGCCATTGGGCTCGGTTATTCTGTGGGAGAAGCACAAAGCTGCTCTCGATAGGATTTTACATATCGCATCGTCAATCACGATCACACAGGTAATTATACTCCCAAGGCCACGGCCGTGACGGAGATGCGCACAGCGACTCGCTATTAGCTTTCCGATCGATAGTCCGGAACGTGTATGTGTCGGTCGTATCTCCCCGTAGCCTGACGAAGGTCAGCAGCCGCAATGGTCAGATCTGCCCGCCGAATGCCGACGCGAGGTACTCCTGCGACTGAGCGACCCGCGAGATCTGGAGGCCTCATCCGAGGCATGCGAGCATCTCGCCAGCCTCGCACAGGAACAGCGAATCTGGCGGGAGCTCGCGCAGTATCACTTCACACCCCAGCAACTTGCCACGACGATGCAAAAAAACCCGGGGAAAGACTGGAAGGGCCTATTCACAGCTGCACGACGGTAATAAGTCCCTTTAGTTTGTTTCTTTATGTTTGCTTTTATTATTATTATTATTATTATTATTATTATTTACTTCGCAGAGAGATATTTGTTTTCATGAGTTTTTTTTTTTTTTTTTTTACATTTTTATGAAAACGTTCAAAATTGACCAAAAGATCGGAAAATCATATTTAGTATTTTTTAACAACAATATTTTTGAAACGCTACTATTTTCCTTTATCGGCAAAGCTACCTCTATGAGGAAGCCAAATAATATAGAAAAATGATTTTTCATGGAAGCTTTCTGCACAAAAGTAGATTCGATGAGAAAGCTTTCTAAAAATTTTAATTTTCAAACCTCTTTTGTTTGCCTTTGCCACCTGACGATTCGGTACTTTGCTTTTAGGTCTTTCGGATTGAGGGAAGAGTACGCGGAGATGATACAGCTGTGCCGTAACTGCCGTTGTCTCTTCTGGCGATCGCTCGGGCATCCTTGCATCGCCGACCAGGATCCTGCCTTCCAGGAAAAGCTCGCGGACGTCGATCAGGCCTCCCTCCACGTTCCGATACCCCCTCAAACCTTCCTTAAATTCTTCTCGCTGTGAGAAAATTTTCTGTCCGAGCCTATCATAGTAAAAACACTATTTACGTGGTTGACGATCCAGAGGAAACTGATTGTGTCTCGTAGACGGGAGAGAGACTGGCGTAGCAAACGAAATGGAAGATGGAATCGATACTTTTATGTCCTTAGATAATTTAACGTTAAACGTTGAAAATGTTGTACGACGCGTAAGGTTGTCCTCTAAAGTACTTTGCCCGATTCGATTTCAACGACGGACCTACCGACGATCACTCTATCCCTCCGCTCCCCTGCCCCGTCGCTGATTAATCGAAAGCGGACGTCCTATAGATTCCACCATGCGCGAAAACAAAAATTAATAAATTCCTCGTCCGCTTTCCTTCTGCTCACCTTGGCGCGATTCACGCGCGCACGTGTCTGCGATATTTACGATAGTCGATAAATCAGAGCGAAACGATTCACGGATCGTTCATTCGGACATTTGTAGATCCGAATATCCATCGAAAGTTAATGTTGTGCGCGAGAAACGGAATCGTTTTTTTTTGTTTTTTTTTTTTTCTCAAACAATCAAACTTATCGAGGACTGATGGCGAGTTCCTTTGATCATTATAATAATTTTTTTGTTCATTCACGCCTCAAATGTCGATTCCTCGCGAGAGAGATTGCTAGCCGCGATATGAATCAATGAGGATGAGAATATTCCTGCCACGAACACGATTACGAAAGTTGTCGCTGTGCTCCTCTACATAATTGTATTTCTTTTATTTTTTTATTTTATTTTTTCACAAAAACCCTGCGCGCGGATAGGTCTAACGGGAGAATCCTTCCGAAGACTTCGTCCCCCCGCCGGTCGCACGGGTTTCCGCGAATATATATAAATATGAATATTGTAACGAACGACCAACGACCGTGATCCATACAAAAGATTCGTACTACGCGTTTGTGATGATTTTTTGTTTGTTTGTTGTTTCGGTGCTTTTTTTAGGTAGCTATGTTGGATAATTGTTAAGTATAATTTAAACTTTAAAATCGTGACGGACTTCGAAGCGTGCGATCGTACCACGGAATGTGCAATCGCTCGAGTTTCGAGGACCGCTCGTGTGAAGAAAAAAAAAAAACGACGAAACTCCTATTTACACTGTTTAGATTACATGTATTGTATTATTATACTCTTGCTTAGCCTTTAGTATATCGATCGATTAATTCGAAGTTATTGTATAAGTTATTATTACGGTATATACGTATACATTTTATCTCTATTTGTGACGTACACGATAGTTTTTTTTTTTTTTATTGCTAATGATTGATTTTAAAATCGGCTAATGAGAAGAAAAGGAAAAAAATGAAAAATTTTACTGCCAAAGCGGATGCTATTGCATTTACGTGAATTGATGTTTGTTAACAAATTTTAGTTCCAACGATGTCGAAAATGTGACGATACAACAGCAACAACAAAAAAGAAAGAAAAAAAAACTATTCTCGTTTTTATATGAAAAAAAAAAAAAATGTTTTTTATGTTTCAACGTAACTATGCGTTCGATACGATCCAAAAATCCATTGCATGACACAATATATTTTACTAACCTAGTCATTGTATAGGCATACCAGATCGTCGTATGGTCTAACGAAGAAAAAAATATATATTATATGAAGCATAAAGTGAAAGAAGGCGAATAAATAAACCGAATTACAAAAAGCTTGCAGCTCTCGAGATCGACGAATAGTGCGAACTTAAGACAAAAGCGTCGCTTTTGTCATCCCCCTGTGTACTTTTGCATAGTATAATTGCTTTCCCCAAAAAAAAAAAAAAAAAAAAAAAAAAAAAAAAAATAAATTATACATATAGTTTGATGATATTCATCAACTGAGCGTTCCCATAAATCCCCGAAAGCCGAAAAACTCTTCAGTCATTTTAACTTTTCACTTTTTTGGTCCGAAACGTCCAGCGCGTAGTCATGTGAAATACTTCAAGACAACAACAACAACAAAACATTTATTTACACATGCAAAAATGCAAAGAACATCTGCGATGATCGACCAAAGAGCAGACACGCATTGAGCATCGTTGATGATCAACGATAAACCACCAACAGTTGCTGCAGTGACGTATTTCCGGTAATAACACCAGTGTGTGTACCGGAAACACGTCACTTCGGGTTTGGAAAAATGATTTTTCGATTGGAAGTGACGTCATATCGGCAATACGTCGTTTCCTGTTTGAAAATCTCGCTTTTCGACCGGCAGTTACATATTTTCGGTCGAAAAGTGAAATTGGCAAAGCGGAAGTGACGTATTTCCGGTATGACGTTACTTCCCGTCGGAAAATGAGATTTTCAAATGGCACTTCCGGTTTTACAATCCCAACGTATTTCCACTGAACTTCCGGGGATCCAAATATCCGGTTTCTAAATTCTATACTCCATGGCATGGAACAAGTATTCAGTATTGGAACAAGTATTCAGAACAAGTATTCAGTAATACAAGTATGGTGTGGTATGTTGCCTATTAAGTACACCAAAAACAAAAATAAAAAGAAGAAGCGATGCGATTATAAATATTACTAAAACTGACTGGGACCTGCATTTTTTCAAAATTCTTCATGTTTGGTCGTTCATATTGGATCTAACATTCCTGATTTCATAATATTGACCGATTATAATTCGAAATGAGCGCCTTCGGAAACTTTGGAGTACCGAGAGTTTCGTCTACAGTAGACGACCGGCGTAAGTTGGATCCTCGGGAATCAACCCAATGACGTACGTCCGGATAAGTTGGATTCCTCACTACGTACGCGGATGTTTTGGCTTTGCGCGAGGGTGCATTTCAGCGACTGGTGCGCGGCATTCTCCTGAAGGACGAGCTTTGATTCGCTCCGTTCGGTGTGTCTCGCTTTCGGTGTCTTCGGCGGCGTTGCAATTACTGTTTTTATTGCTTATTATTATTTTGCTTATTATTAGTTGTTGATTATTATTTTGTTTATCATTAGTTGCTGATTATTATTTCGTGTATTATTATTTTGCTTATCATTTTGTTTATTATTATTATTATTATTATTATTATTATTGTCGTTGTTGTTGTTGTTGTTGTTGTTAGCATTAGTTGCAGTGTGCTATTTTTCTTTATCTTTTGTATTTTTCGGTTTGTTGTTGGTTGGGTGATGTGCCTAGAGGACCCCAGGTCCTAATGTACAATAAATACTACATACATAAGTACATACATACGTGCCTTGGTACCGGATTACTCCCCCTTTCCGTAGAAAAACTTGTAGCAGGAACGATTTGATGGGCAGGTAACAAAATGGAAGGGGTATGTTTCCTTTGTTTAATCGTTTTTAAGCGCCTCGTCCTCTACTCCTCTAAAAAGAAGAAATGCGATTTAGCTTGTTTTCATTGGATGGCCCATTTTGCCTCGCGTTCCCCTACAACAACGAGGAGAACCTCGCCGATTGCGCAATGACTGACAGGAGGGGAAACAGCGGCAGTGGGGACATTCGAAAATCACTTAAGTATAAAAACTCTGCACATCCTCGATTTCATTGCAGTTGACAAAAGCTACACGGGTCGCTTCGTTATCGTCAACTTTGTACTGCATGGTGAGTAATTTTTATTTTTTTAGATTATATTTTCTCGTCTGCGACGAAGTTTATAGTGAACTTCGGTACAAAATTCTGTGTACTTACTGGAAATTCAAGAATCCCGTGTCAGGAATGACTGAACGCCGAATACTCGGAAAAACCCAATAACGAAATTTTGTTGTTCATCAAAATGTAATATCGCGTTGTTAATTTCTTTAACAGGGATCTTAAGAGAAACAGTTCAGGCAAATATATCTGGATATCGAAGAAAGCAAAGGGGCTGGTGATAGTCGTGATTCTTCTCGTATTCACGATGATCGTCCACGTCGCTGTCACGTTCCTGCTGATATCTTCTTTCAATAAGGGTAACTGCGAGGAGATGTGCCAGACCAAGCCGTGCCTGGAAACAGGTATATTGTGATTAAGGTCCATTCCCTGTACAATCCGATGAATTATGCAGTCCGAAAAAATTTTTTAAATTAAATTACATAGATTAGATTAATTTGCAATTGATCCAAGGATTTTTCGACAGTTGACGATCTTTCCACTGTACTGTACTCCATTGTAAGGAACAGCAAAAGCTTAAAAAATACGGACAAACATGACATTATACTTATGCAACGTAAAGAAAAAAAAAAAAAAAAAAAACAACAACAAGCACGTGGAATACCTTGGTCAAAATAATAGAACTTTAATCAAGATGTAATCTATATTTGCGATATAGATACTTCCGATTGTTATCAACCGCACAATAAACATATTGTTTATTCTTCCTGCGATCTGTTACAAAACGTATCTCTGAATATGTAATATTTTCCGGTATTATATGCGAAGCATTGCTCATGTTTTTTTACAATGTATATATTTTTTCAGGATATCCGGAATAGCAATTGCATATTTTTTGTTTTTTTGTTTTACTTCTAAATCGCTCTCGCTCTCTCGGCTGCTCTCTTCCTCGCCTCGCCTTTCCGTTTCTTCTCTTTCTTCTCTGGTCAACTTTTCTGCTACCTCCTCCTCCCTTGCCTTCCTCAGTTGACTTAGCCACTCCATTACCTTCTTAAGGTAGTCCTTGCGAATAGCGTTCACTTCGCATAAGTTTCAGTGAAATGAGAGCAAATTGCAAACACTTCCGGATGATATAAAAATCTGAAAAAAAAATCAAGCATATTAAAGGTGCTGAAAAGATTAATTTTGCATAATAATAATTCCAAAATGTTATTGACAAATTGATGAAAAATAAAATTGTTCACCAAATATCTTGGAAACCTAACTTTTTTTTTTTAGTGAAAATTATTTGTTCATTTTTTGGAATACGTATGAATTTCTTCAGATTTTTAAATTCACTTTGATTTTTTTTTTATATGGGAAAAACGTGTAGAAAAACAGAAAATTCAAGGTGAATTTAAAAATCTGAAAAAATTCATACGTATTCAGAAATATGAACGAACAATTTTCATTTAAAAAAAAAATTTAGGTTTCCGGAATATTTGTTGAACAATTTTATTTTTCATCAATTTGTTAATAACATTTTAGAATTATTATTATGCAAAATTAATCCTTTCGGCATCTTTAATACACTTGATTTTTTTTTAGATTTTTATACCATCGAGAAGTGTCTACAATTCCCTCTCATTTCTCTGAAAATTAAGTGAACACTATTCGCAAGGACTACCTTAACTAACTTCGCGTCGTTCGACCGGATGTATCCGCGAAAGGAAGTTTAACTTTCGTTCCTGATTCGCTTCGACGGCAGATATCTTATCAATTGTGCAACTTAATTGTCGTTTTTCATTTCTTTTAATTCGAATATTTTTTTGTTCTTTTTTAATTTACTTCATTATCAAGAACAATAAGTGTGAACGAGGCGAGAATTTTTAGGGAACAAATCGCTACAAGGATATTGCTACAGAAATATTTTTTATCTTGATTGCAGCCGCGCGGGTGCTGAGCTCGATGAACAAAACGGCAGACCCTTGCGACGACTTCTTCGAGTTCGCGTGCAGAGGTTGGATAAGGAACAATCCGATACCAAAGCATGCATCCAGATGGCATACGATGTATGCCATCAGTGACGAAACAGAGTTGAGACTTTATAAGATTCTCAATACACCGGACAAGGAGGAAGATGGGAGACCGATAAAAATGGCTCGGACATTGTACAGAAGTTGCATGGATTTGAGTAAGGATAAAAATAATACTATGCTGATAATAGAATTGTCATTGGAAAGTCATTAGAAAGATTTGCAAGATTTGATCTTGCAAAACCTATAATTAACGACGAGAAAAACTCAGTAACGACGAACCTTAAATTCTGTATTATCTGGAAGACCTCACAGCATTTCTTTACTGTTAATCAAGCACGCCGAAGCTTTGCTGCTCCAGATAAATCAAATTTTCAAAACTTATACCCGTAAAGTGATTGCTTCTTTTCTCTATTCAGAGAGCGTTGAAAATCTCGGAGTCAAACCACTGATCGATACATTCACGAAACTCGGACTTCCAACATCGCCTCCCACCGACGAGGAAGCCGCAACTCTTGATATAGCGAAGATCACCGGATCGGCTTTGCGATATTACGGAATATCAATTTTTTTTAACGTATTCGTGCTTCAGGATTTATATGACAGTTCCATAAATCGATTGCAGGCAAGTAACGAATTATCAGTGTAAAATAAAAAAGAAGAGCCTGATATCGGTCTCATTGATTAATCTCTTCATGCTCACTCAGCTGGACCAACTATTGCCGGGTTCCGCCAATGACGATGTGCATCTAGATCACCCGATAAGTTCCAAGACCGACGTGGAAAACCACAAAAATTACATACAAGGGATGATGCAACTTGCTGGAATGAAAGAGAAGAGCGAACTGTATGCCACCGAGATTATGCACTTTGAGACTGAAATAACTAAAGTAAGAATTATCGGTATACGCTCGTCGCTGATCGGAATCCAGCTTCTATCTGTTTCTATGAGTCGTGTCTGCTTTTGGAGCACAGATAATAAAGACAACTCCAAAAGAGAAGGCTAGCAAAAATTATACACACCACCTCATGACTATCTGTGAACTCCAAAACCTCACTGATCCGGATGCCAAACACTGGAACTGGACGACATATATGAATGCTCTTTTCGAAAAGACGGATGTGATCGTCGATCCGATAAACGACACTGTGCTAATAAAACATATGGGATATATCAAAGGCTTCCCATTAATCCTGAATGAAATTTCTCAAGGAATCACAGGTTAAATATTATTTCACAATGAATGCATGACTTCAATGTAATTGCGATCAATTTTCAGCTAGATATCTCTGGTGGAAGATATACTTCAAGATAGCGTCTCAAACTCTGCAGCACTTTCGCGATTATCTCGTCCTTTTCGGAAAAAGAGTGGCCGGTTTTGAAGCGACGTGGCATGGATGCACGAAAATTGTCAAATATTTTTTCAAAATGGCCCTCACTGCCGCCTACGTGGAGAAGCACTTTAATCTGCAAAACAAGAAAGCTGTAAGTATCACAATCTTATCTAATGGGATCTTTATAGAGGAAACTAATGATTGCTTGGAAATGCGGATGTTCTGTCGAGTTGTTCAAACGATAGTTCAAAAGCAACTTATCTGTGTAAACTTCCTTTCTGAAGTAATGTATACCACCCTTCGTGGTAGGCTACTGAAATGTGGACCGACCTGAGTTCGTCCTTCGATGAGATGCTCACAGAATACACGTGGATGGACGACGAAACGAAAGCGCAGGCCCACAGAAAACTCAGCGATATGAATGCCTTGATTGCCTATCCTGAGTGGATTACCGATCGTGAAAAGTTGGAAGAGCACTACAAGGAAGTAAGTTTCACCGAAATCCTTTTCCACGTATTCCGAGATTCGACGAATGTTCGTTAAATGAAAAATTCATTTTTGTTCTTTGAAGTACGAAGGTTTTGAAGGAAGTCTGTTCGATATGTACACGAATCTCAAATCCATTACGAATAAACAGATGTTGAACAGTTGGAGGCAATCACCGGACAGAAATACATGGGCAATTTTGGGTAACAATGGCCTCATACAATCTACCATATCGCTGAATACAATCGGTAAGTAAAAAGTTTTTCTTTAATAAGATTATCCACTTTAGAAGAAATTTATTTCACGAATATCGTTTAGCAATCGCCGTTGGTTCTCTGCAGGAACCTTTTTACGGGAATGCAGTTGAGTAAGTATTAATGAATCTCGACTCTATGAAATCGTTTTTTGAGATGCACCGGTTAACTTTCTTCTTGACAGAGCCCTGAATTATGGAGCCTTTGGAGCGGTGATCGGTCACGAAGTTACTCACGGCTTCGACAGTTACGGTAAAGTTTCCCTACAATTCTTTTTATCTTTTCAATATAATCGATGTATCGAGCTAATGCAAATTGAGATTATTTTTAGGACAGCAATACGACGAGAATAGGATCGCTCGCAAATGGTGGAGCAAAGAGAGTCTGAAACACTATCAAGAGAACGTCGACTGTGTGACAAAACAATATTCGGGATACAAGGTCACCCAGTTAGGTGAAAATTTCACGGTGAGTAAAAAATATATGAGGTCTGGAAGAAAACTCAACAAATTTCTATAAAAAATAAACGAATAACAATCATGAAATTCCCAGTTGAACGGAGTACTCACCAAGTACGAGAATGTCGCGGATATGGGTGGTTTGGCCGTGGCCTTTAAAGCTTACAAAAAACTGAAAGCAAGAAGCCAGCCTCAGCAAGCTATTCCAGGTCTCGTCGAATATACCGACGAACAGCTTTTCTTCCTCGGCTATGCACAGGTAAACTGCAAGCTTTCCAACGCCCCGCGTATCAATATTGAACTGTAACAATGGTAAAATAATTTGTGTAGATGTTGTGCGCCAGTTTTACGGACGCCAATCTGAAGCAGTATATAAAAAAAAGTGCACGCTCACCGGGTCGCTTCAGAGTCATCGGAGTATTGCAGAACAGCGTTGAATTTGCGAAAACCTGGAACTGCCCTTCAGGCAGTGCGATGAATCCTGAAAAAAAATGTACCGTATGGTGATCAAAGTGGCGACGTTACAGACGAATTTACTAAGTGTACATGAAACTAATCAACAAAACTTGTACATTACTATAATTAAATATGCATAAATGGATAACGGTTGTTCAAAATTCCATTACTCTGTAAATATCTCATACAGATTATTGTTTATTGCAATAAAAATTGGTTGCACTTTATGTCACGTGTGGTAGTTTTTTTTTGGTCGTTGCCTCAACGATTTTACACAATGTCAAGCGACAAATTCCCTCGAAATGCTTTTTCTTGTAAATTTCCATTGTAAGAGATAAATAAAAATTGATATTTCCAAACTGTAAGTGACGTATTTCTGGTGTGACGTCACTTGCGGTCGAAAAATTAAATTGTATAACCGTAAATGACGTTATTTCCAAAAACGTTGCGAAAACGCCCAGAATACATTGGAAAAAAAATGTCGTGTTGTCGACTTCATTGATGTATTTTTGATATAACGAGCGTTTTTCGCGTTTGGCGTAGGACATTCGATAGTAACGGATCTAGTTGTTGGTATAATCAAGAAATTAATCGATAGTGAAATTGAGCGCGTCGCCCGCTGTGTCCAATTGAAATATAAAACAGTACGAGCGAGAATCGAATAGTTATTATTATGCAGAAATGGTCACACGCGAACTTTCTATAGAAGAGCGTAATGGGAAAAAACGATGGAGAATGCAGAACTTTCCCCACAAGGATGAATGTCGCTTTACCCAAAAAAACGAATGCTGTAAAAGAACGCAGGCTTGTTTAGGTTCTGTAAAAAAAAAAAAAAAAAAAAAAAAAAAAAAAAAAAAAAAGGCACGAACTCATAAAATTATGCGCACATCCCTTTCACCGACAAGAGCATCTAGCTCTTGGGTAAAAGTTTGCAGCAAAAAGTGATTATCAGATATATTGCATCAGTTGAATGGTTAAACGATAACGTGTTATCTGTCACAGTTTCGGTTATCCCCACAAATACCTTACTGACTCCTTCCACCGCGTTCCTCCGCATCGCGAGTCGAATCCTCGGCTGATAAATCGGTGCCCGAATGCAAATCAACTTCAATTACCAACCAAACCCTTTACGGAATCCCCGGCGCACTGCAACTTCCAATGCACTGGCTTCCGACAGGATATAATGTCCGCTGAATCAAAATTTTCATCTTGAATTCCGCAAGCCGAATTCACCGTCGTGAATAAAGAAAAGCATAGTGCAGTTTCTTGACAATAAGGAAAAGTTGCAAGTTGAAAGTTGAAATTTTTATATCACTTTCACATAATGGTCCTTTATTCGGAAAGTTCCTTCTACGAGAAAGCATTTACTATATTTTTGGCTGCCTCATAGTGGAAGCTTTCCGAATAAGGGACCATTATGAGAAAATGATATAAAAATATCAACTTTCAACTTTCAACTTTCAACTTTCAACTTTCAACTTTTATGAGGAAGCGATGTGAAAATTTCAATTTTCAGCTTTTATGAGGAAGCTATATGAAAATGTCAATTTTCAACTTTTTCCCAACATCAATATCGTATTTACCTTTTAGGCAAAACTGGCGGCTGACTCAGGTTTAGCCCGAAAAAATTAACCAACCTTACGCTTTTGGTCAAAACGGATGTAGGATCTGTGCTCGGCGCGAAAAATACATACAATTATGTGTTCCAAATTTTTTTTTTTCGATCTTTCAATTTTTACTCGAAAAGTTCAAATGACATCGCTTAATCTAATAATTATTTTAACTTCGTCATATCTATCATCTTGTGTATTTCTTGCCGTAGAACATGATAGGTACCTGGGTTTGTTCACGATGCCATCAGGAAACAAAAAAATCATTGTTTGAAAATACGCAAAATGGCTCATTTTGCGTATTTTGCGTATTTTGTCATTTTGCGTATTTTGGTAAAAAAAAAATAAAATTCGAGATTTTAATGAAAACATGTTCAGAATGTTCCAAAACGTCGAAAAATCACATTTAGAAAAAATATCCGGATGTGTGCGCGTGCGTGTGCGTGCGCGTGTGCGTGTGCGCGTGCGCGTGCGTGTGCGTGTGCGTGTGCGTGTGATCATATTCCATCTATGTACGCGTTTTTAGCCCGATAGCTAAAAAACTGCGAGCGCTAGAGAGCGAACAGACATTTTTTGAAGAAATTCAAAATGGCGTACAAAAAAAACAACTGAACATTTTTGGATGAAATGTTGATCAAACATTGACTACTGATCATACATGATGTGTGCCAAATTTCAGCTTGATCGGTCAAGGCGTTCTCGAGTTATAGCGGTTTGAATTTTGCATGTCCATTTCATACACACACACACACACACACACGCGCGCGCGCGCGCGCGCACACACAGACACATCCGGACATTTTTTCTAAATTTGATTTTTCGACGTTTTGGAACATTCTGAACATGTTTTCATTAAAATCTCGAAAATTGTTTTTTTTACCAAAACAAAGCTTCCTCTATGAGGAAGCAAAAATACCGTCAGAGAAATGTTTAATACTTACTCCCAGTATGCGTGCTAGCTGAATACTATACAAATCGTTTAATGTCTCCACAATAAGCCGCTTGAAAGAAAGACGTTTTTTGGGCGTCAGTTCTGAACGTAACGAGGCAAATTGTCGATCCTAGGAAATACAAATTGTCGGCCGTACAGATACCGACTTTTTCCAAAGATAGAATTCGTTGAGCGATGAGGCTACTTTGAACGGATAACCGCAAAGTATGACATGGCTGTCCGTAAAGTCTGACATGTAAATGTGACGTATTAATTGTACTTTAGGTATCGCAAAATGTTTAATACACCGTTAAAAAACGATCGTTATTACCAGCAAAAAATTTCTCATAGACATAATCAACATTTTGCCGGCTGTTAGGTGGCAAGGTACGCGACAACGCATTATCATCAATTGCAGGAATTTCTGATCCCTAGACAATAGTCTGTACCATTGGCTGTTGAATCTGCGCGGAAAATATATATATATATATTTTTTTTTTGAGGCAATGCCCTCGGTATTGGACTGATTACTCACATGTAAAAGCCAACATTAATACTGCGATCCGTCAAAGTTTGGGAAAGGTAACAATATATGTAGGATACCACTTCAACAGACAGCAGAAGAGCTATGAATCTTATGGTTGATTGGGGATCATTTGCTCCCATAATAATCTGAATTTCAAGAAATTTAGCAGCTTATCTATCAATCCGAACGATTATTCATCATTTGTCATGACTATCACCTGAAGTCCCAATAAGTTAACCAGAATTGTCCCAACCGCAATCATAAAAAAGAAATTCCATGTATATGATGCCTCGATAAGATTGGCGTATCTGGTCATAGTGAATTTATTAATAGTATGTTCAGAAGTTTCACCAAATACATTCTCTAAGCTATCTCACTCAATAGCATCATTGTGTCTGTCGATGCACGAACTTAGGTTTACAAAGTTTTCTAATGATCCATCGCCATTTCCAAGTAGTTCTAATTTGCGCCTGAAAGATATCAATGGACAATCCATTATGGTTTGTATTGGGATTAATTGATCACTTACTCACCCCAAGGCCTCGAAAACACCACATACGTGCTGCACATAAATTATTAGCATATTGTCACTTGCTACTAAGGGAATCGCAGTCAAACATGCGGATATGTAAAAGTGCATCATAATGAGAAAATAATATTTCTGCTCATCGAAATAATAATAGTCAACGGCATATGGAAAGTTTCCGATGTCGGTACCGTTCTTCAGCAGGACGTCGATGATCTTTGGTATTGTCGGTTGAGTTATATAGATTATCGTGCCTGAATACGTTGCGGCTTTAAGCAATATCAACAAATCTATAAAGCATTTGTCGACTTTTCAACCATTTATTTTATTTTTTATATATATATATATTTTTTACTCTACTTAATTAACCTGTAAACAGCATTGTTATTTTTTCGCCCCGCTCAGAGTATTCGTGGAGAACGTTAACTTCCCGATCCTGAGTCCACACTTGCCAGTTCGTACAAATATAATTTAGCAACTTCAATGTCTGTACATATCGAACAAACATTCATCAATGGCAGATAACGATTAAGTGTCTCGCTCGTACGTTTTTTTTTTTTTAATTATAGTATTATTATTTGCAATGATATAACTAACCTTCTGCGGGTTCCACATCATATCAAGCATCTTCATAACGCCTATTGCCACGAAAAAACATACGTAAATGGAGTTGACGACAGTCTTCCAGTCGTCGCAATATCTTACGAAACCCAATATTAGCGGTGGGAGCCCCGTTATGGCCAAAAGAAGATAAACGACAAGACAGCCACGTTTGCTACGGGTGCTCTGACCCGGCCATTGTCCAATGAGCCTCATACAATTTTTGCTCAATCTATAGTAATGGTGTTCAAAAACATCCATTGTTAGCTCGATCTACAGTCAACGATGACGTTGTTTGTACTACTGCTGTACCTTGCGAAATATCGTACACCAGAGGCTGGTTTTTTTTTTTTGTTTTTCTTCATATATTCTATTGTTCCCTTCTCAGCATGAAATTACATTGAATTACGTCAAAGTATCACATCTCGATGATGAACGTTTAAATTACGCGACGTCAATGTTGAGCGACAGCGATACGCGGATGTATAGGCCTCTGCCTTCCGTATACGCCATTAACTCATTGTTTATTCAATGTACCTTCGCAATACTTGAAATGAACTGCGGTAACTGTAATAACTGGCTGAGACCATGGGCTGACGTGTAAATTTCTTCGAAAAATATTTTTCTATAACAGTCGATTGAAATGTAAGATATTTTCAGCACCTGCCCGAAAGGAGAGGGAAATCGCTCTGTTCACAGTTCCGCGCAGGCGCGCTTCATTATAGGAGCGAACTCCATGCGGACAGGGCGACCGTCGCTGAGTTCATCGGAGTGCGTTGCGAAAGCGGTAGGTCAGCGTTCGGTCCTCACGTTGTCTCCTATGGGTTTCTCAAACGGTGTGTTTTTTTTTTTTTTTTTTCCTGTAAATCGTGATTCGGAGCCCATCTTATCCTGCAGATCTAAAACTTTGCAAAACGCATACATTGTCATTGATTTTCAAAAAAAATTTATGTCAAATTATACTTGGTGGTGTCTTGATTAAGAGTCTTCTTATTTATATAGGGGAGAGTGGGGTACGATCTACACAGGGCGAAGTGAGCCATGTTCAATCATATCTTTTAGACTGATTTTTCGCATTTTGTTTTCTTACTGAACTCCAGAAAAATGCAAAATGTCGATCTTGAGAAAAATAAAAATTACTCTCGAGACAAATGGGCGTTTGCGCCGATGAACGCTCGTGAGCTTTGGCACGCTCGAGCGCAATATATAAGTACATTTACGAACCGAGTGGTGGGTGCTCGAGCATGACAGCGCTCATGCACAGCCCTAGTGGAGATTCGTGTTTTCGCTTGTGGTGTCACGACGTGCCGCTGCCTGGCACGTTTCGGTGGAGTCATCGTTTGTCATCACAGCACGTTTGTCTATTGATTAGAAAGGCAGAAAGAAATCTACCAATCACTATGTTTACGAGACTACGTTTATGGAGGTACAGAAGCTGTCAGGTGTGAGTGACCTCAGAGGCGAGTGAAAAAGTTCGACCACTGGAGGTCGTAACAAACACTAGCATCGTTGAAATAATAATACGAATATTATTTTCAATGTCTCTTCCTGCCGCTTCCACTTTAGTCATAATCGTCTGTAATAAAATGCATGTGAGATTTGTATTGGTGAGACAGTGTTAAAATATACAAAATATATGTATAATCGAATATTTACTGTGGCAATCGAACAAAAAGCGCGTTCGTTTCAAGCACGGTCTTACATACAGGTCTGGAAACGACGTCCGTTTTCCATAGGCGAAAGTGGGCCGCTCAGTGTCCAAACTTTTATTTCTAATCGCTACCACATCGCGGCGCTGTGGTCGGCAGATGTTGCCGGACTAACCTAAACCGTACAGTTCTGTCTTCGCGTTTCGTGTAAAATCGTGCGTGTAAAAATTTAAAAAATTCTCATTGACAAATTGATCGTAAGAAAATTACGAAATCCTGTGTGGTACCTCACTGCAAAACAGGGTACAAATCAAATAAAATGCGCTGTGAGCAAGATAGAGACATATGGCTGTCTCTTTCACACTCGACATCCCCTTTCCGATGCGCACCGTGCGACCGAAAATTGAAGCTGCGAAAAGTGGACGCTAAGCGACCCTTCCCCCACCACCGTCGTTTCCAGACCTGTATGTAAGACCGTGGTTTCAAGCGAATGAGTCGTGATCGCGTCTCGCCAACTGTTTTACCAACGGTAAATGCACTTGTCTCGACATCGTGTGAGACGTTCGAACTGATCCGCAGAAGCTACAAACGATTGCGAGCTCTTGCAGCTGATATTGAAACTCCCCCATAGACTCCAAGCTGGTAGCGACACGCAGCTGATATTGAAACGCGGCACTCTGTCGTTTATCGAGTCGATACCACGGTCTTAAATACTGAGGTGCTTCCGATTTGGCGTTTTTTTTCGTTATTACAACGTAACTGCGCGTGCGCACAGTCGTTTTCTGTACAAATTTTTACCAAAAAAAATCACGCTCGGCCGTTTTTTGGTGAAAATTCGTACCAGAAAACGATTGTGCGCATGCGCACCATCATTATCACGGCGAATCGAAAGCACCTCAGGTCTGGAAACGACGGTGGTGGGGGAAGGGTCGCTCAGCGTCCAGTTTTCGCAGCTTCAATTTTCGAATGCGAAAGAGACAGCCATATGTCTCTGTCTTGCTCACAGCCCTCACAGTGCATTTTATTCGATTTGTACCCCGTTTTGCGGTAAGGTACCACACAGGATTTCGTCATTTTCATACGATCAATTTGTCAATGAGAATTTAAAAAATTTGTACACCAACGATTTTACACGAAACGCGAAGAAAGAACTGTACTGTTTGGGATAGTCTCGCAACATCCCCCGACAACAGCGCCGTAAGGTGGTAGCGTTGAGAAAAACAAGTGTGGACACTAAGCGGCCCACTTGCGCCTATGAAATATGCCCGTCGTTTCCAGACCTGCATGTAAGACCGTGGTCGATACGAACGTAACAAACGCAGTGGATAATTTGGACCTATGGAGAACTGTCATAACAACGTGGCCTTCGAACTTTCTTCCGTAAATCCCATTCTATAAGTAAAATGAGCTCCGAAACCGCGTCGCAGAACGACATCGAAAATTTAGCAGATTGCCCCGGTATAATTTTACAAGAAAACTCCGAGTCCAACATAGAGGTATGTGCAAAAGAATATAACCTTAATCTCTAAACAAAGACTCCGCCTATGACCTCACGCAATATCCTGCTCGACCAGAGCGCGTGCAAACGGCAGAAAAGACCAAAAAGAATTCTCCACTTCTCCGACGGCGATATGGTAGAATATTCTTCCGAAGACGAGGCCGATAGTCCGAAATGTGCTGCGCAAATTGCTACAGTCAATCCCGTAAGTATCGGACGATCGGCGAAACGCAAACGTCTTTCGACATTCACACTGTACAAAGTACTGTTTAGAAATCCTTGAATTGGATGCCATGGGCCTGGTACCAGACCGTCTGGGTGAGTTCCAAGGTACTGAACGGCTGTGACTACGTGGGCGAGGCTCTCGCCGATTTTTTGGGCATAACGTCGCCGAAGTACCAGTTCGAAATAGACGAATACAAAAGGATGCAAGCAATGCAGAGCGAGGACGCCCACAGGCAAGATTTGGAAATGGGTGGATGGAACGAACGCCATAGAAACAATATTATAACAAACGGAGAAGCTCCAAATTCAGAACACCAGCAAGCTGTTAGTCAATAGTTACATTTTTCTTGTTTCACCCCCAAAAACAGAAGAAAAAAAAACCAAAGTGCCTGATTAATCGTTGAAATATGCCCATAATATATTTTTGTTTTTGATACCTCAATATCTTCCATTTCAATATGCGTTGCTAGATTCTTCCACTCTTTATATATCTTCCAGACACATTGAAATTAAAGCCTGGTCTGCTGTTCGAATATAACTCTCCACTGGCCAGCTTTGTCACCCTGAAAATATCTGCTTGACACCAAATTTTATCTTTGATCAAGTCTCTGTCAATGCATTGCTTTAGCAAAAACATAAAATTGTTCAATTGTAGAGTTTGATTCTCCAACTTCCCCGAGCAAACTTTGACGAAATTTAGTCTCATGCAGATATCTTCAGGGTAATTCGGCTTTCATATATGTAAGATTTGACAAACGTGTGATTAATGTACTGTAATCGATACCTCGAAAAAAAAATTGTAGAATCACTTGTCCAACGTTGGGGACACGACACTCCTCTACGATACTTTGACCAATCTGCTTTGATTACTTTCGAGATAAAGATCGCGCGGAAAATCTCCGGTGAATTGCCTTCGTAAAAAGCACGTTTACTCATCGACATCTTTGTACATAAATTTGTATTACTAATTGTACAATATTCGTATTTATAATTACTTATAATGCAACAGTCTTTGACAATTAATACCCAGACGATAGGCGTTCAGTGAACGATTACCGGCGTTTCAAAATATAGGACGATTTAATCGACTCAATATTGTTTTGTGTTAATGAAGTCAACGACTAACGAAAAAAAAAGAAAAAAAAATATTGCGTTGGAAAAATAAATTAATATCGAGTTTGCTCGATGATTTAACGATCATTGATAAAAACGTACTTACGCAAGTGTACCGATAGTTTCTTTTTTGTTTAATGGCTGAGGAACCTTCCCGTATGTGTGCAGAGCCCAGAAAAGTAAATTTATGGTGTTTTCGTTGGCGCACATCCGACAATTCACTGTTCCGGCACAAATCTGTGCAGCGCGCTAGTCAATACTAAAAGCGAACTTTGTAGGCCCTGCGGCAAGTGCCTCTGCAACCACGCACCCTTGTACTGTTCAATGTGAGCGAGCATCTTATTGGCAATGTCCGTTCTGAAGGTCGGCGGTAGATTGCACACGCCCAAATTTATAACTGCGAGACCCATGTTGCTGTTGGGATTGACGCCGACGCCGATCAGGGTTCTTCCGATTCGGCAAGCGGTCAGCATCAGATCGGCGGTTAGCTGCAACTCCTGTATTTCCATCGAGCCGAACTTGGACGTAACGTTTCCTTCGTACAGCGAATGAGTCACGCGTTTTATCTGCTTCGTCATTTTCTAGGGAACAAATAACTTTCGATTAGTTCGGAAATGAAAAATAGATACATATAGTTGTCGAATGCTGTGACCGATGAGAACATTTATTTCTTTGATTTGTTGCGGCTTCGGAACGGTCTAATTTCGGAATCTTCTTCGTTTTGGTTTGTTATAAAGAGACTAAATTACGTTTCGATCCTGGTCGGGGTTCTCTTCAGAACGATGTTTATTTTGTCTGTTGCTTTTCCTGATTTTTTCTTTCTTTTCGGGTGCTCATGGCATTCTCATTAAAACGGCTATTTGTATGTGATCCTCTATGATGAGTTCTGTTGTATTTCTTAACTGTGTGACAGTGTGCTTTATTCTGTTATACCGGTTAGACAAGCCTCTCAGTGATCGTTTTGTCGTTGGGAGGCCGTGGCGATATTTTCCATTTTATTTATTTTTTGTGGATTGTCACCCGAACAGAAAACAGGCATGTTTATCGAGATAGTTCTGAAGCCGCAGCAAATCCAAGAAATAAATAAACAAATAGACACACAAATCCTTCCGCATTTAGTTGCGAAAGGATCGAGTAACGAAAAAGTTGATACGCACTGCGAAAAGATCGGCCGAGAGATACTCCAAATTGACGTTATCAGGATCGGTGAGCAATCTGTACAGCGTGGAACCTCGATTGTCGGGTATTTGTTGCAGATCCTTGGAATCTTGATTCTTGCTCAGAGTCAACACCAGTGTATCGACTCGTCCCAATTCGAGAATTGCTCCGCCGATCTTGTGCTCCACGTCTTGGAACACGTGGGTGTTTAGGATGTTTGTTATCGAACGTTGGCTATCGAGCAACGAAGAGACGAGTATTAAAAAAGTGTTGCACGCGTAGGATTGCATGGTACAAGCGAAAATTAGAGGAAGCACTCACCGTTGCTTCGCCGAGAGGACAGTATCGCAGTGTTCGTAGTTGTCGGTTTGTCCGAGATCTATTTCCGTGGAGGGATTCCAGGCAAGTCCAGCGCCAATTAGGTATCCGACCCAGGAGAACGGATGAGGCGTCAAATGATGACTTCCGGACCAGTGAGCCACAACGATGCCGATGGAATCCTGTTCCAGAGCGGTCTTCACAGCGTTCTTCGTGTTGGCGAAAGTCGACGCTGGACATCCAGCGAGACTGTTGTAACTCGCTGTGCCGGAGCTCGGAAGAACATTGCCGCCCGCAACTTTGAACGGATCCGTCCATTCGGAAAAATCATAATCCGCCTGAACGAATTCCAATTATGAGGAATTAATTAACAAATTTAATTCACAAATTCTTCTGCGTAAGCGAGAAATCGATCAACTCAAAATGTTCTTACCTGAAAGCCATACTCCACTAGGATGACGTTGCTCGGAACACTACGGAACTCGGGCTTGGAATGTAGACCATTGGAGCAGAGCAGAAGGGTCGTGTCGGAATTTAAATTTAGTATGTGCCACAGTTCTTGGAGGCACGAGTAAGATTTGAAGACTTCGGACATATCTGTTTCCACGGTCTCGTTTATGCTCAAGCTGAGATCGAGGTTGTCTGGCTGAACGAGCAGGCTGGCTAATCTGGGACCGACGTGAACGTAACTCAAGCTCGGGAACGTCGCGAGTAGTTCCTGAAAGACCGGCCACATTTGTGTGAGATGACGCTGGCTGACGTTCGAATCAACGTCCAGAGCTGGTACGAGCTCCAGGTGTCGGTCTCTGCAATTACGAAGGAACGTGTTAGAGAAAATTCAATAATTCGTAGCGACAATTTCAATAAATACCTGCAATAACGATCAAGCGTTACCATCTCTGATCGCGAATAACAAAGCTGCCAGTCGCAACTGGGGGTCAGCCTGGAGTAAAGATGCAAGTGGGATATCTTGAACGATGACCAGAGATCTATGGTGTGCAACAAATATTCCAACGTCGGTATCCGACCTCTCGGCGATATATCCAAAAGTATAGCTCTATGCATGAATCTCGGCTCGTCCTTTATCAACACCGCCTCGATCTCGCATATCTCGGGAACTTGTTGATTTTTGCTTAATCGCAATATCTGGACGAAGGTACAGACGGCATAGTGCAAACCGGCGAGGCTCCCGGCACTCACCTTTATCGAGTTTTGGGATATGTGGAGCTGATAACCGTCCGCGACGTTAAACAGCTTCCTGTTCACTATGCACTCGATTCTGTTGTCCCCTATAGCTCTACCGGAGCCCGGCTGGACCTCGCCGATTTTAACGTTGTGACCGAGCTCCAACAAGTGCGTCCTGCTTATCTCCCACACATCCAGTATTCCGTGAATAGACTCGCTACCCTGAAAATCCCGCAAACAATTTAAAAACATGTTGTTGAAAATTGAATTTTCATTACCTAAAAAAATGGTAAAGGCTACAGCGCGAGCAGACACTTCTGAAGAAATTAAAAATTGGATACAGGGAAAAAAACAGAAAAAATGAAACATTGATTATTAACCATAAATACTGCGTGTGAAATTTCAACTCGATCGGTCGAGGCATTCTCGGGTTATAGTGATTTGAATTTTTCTTGTCTGAATCACACACATACATACATCCGGACACTTTCTAAATGTGAGTTTTTGATACTTTGGAATATTCTGAACAGGTATGCATTAAAATTTCGAGAAAAAGTCACTAAAACACAACTACCTCTATGAGGAAGCAAAGATCATAAAAGTTACCGGTACGACAAAACAAATGACGAAAGAGACCAATGCAGACGATGACTTTTTCACACCTGAATAATTGAGATGAAGAGTTCCTTGCCGGCTATGAACGGCGGGGAGGTATTGCCCAATTCCAACACGGTCCTCGGTTCCGGCCATATCAGATTGTAAATGCCAGATTTGTCGAGGATCGATCTGACCGGACTCTCGACGCTTTGCTCCCGTATAGAAATATCGTACAGAGGATCCGTCGACTTTGTTGAGTCTATCGACAATTGGCTCATATTTGCCGACATGTTTTTTTGGCAAAAATTCGAATCCGTAAAGGCAGTAGTCGCATTGTGAATGTTTTCGTTCTCCTTGGCGATCGAGTTGGGAATGAGGCGCTGCATGACCGATTGTACCGCCGGCTTGTTGCGCGACAAATCGTAAGGGGTCTTCCCGGCGAAGGTTCTGTATGAAAACGATAACAATTATGCAATTACCAGGATTGGAACTAGTAACGTTGCGTATAGCGAATATTTTTTACCCTTGCAAAGCGCGAATGTGCGGATCGGCTCCGGCCTGCAGCAACTCTTGGCAAATCGCAACGACGCCACGATTTACGGCATCGTGCAGAGGCGTCGCCCCACATCCGTTCTCCGAATTAACGTCCGCCCCGCGATCTGCAATAGAATAAAATTAAACAAAATGTATTTCAATCGCAAAGGAAACTTCAGTGGTGCCGATAAATCATTCTATCCGTTATACCAAGCAGACAACCAACGATCTCTTTGTTCCCATAGCAAGCTGCCCAATGCAGGGGAGTGTTTTTACTGCCCTCAGAGTCCCAGGAATTAACATTGATACCTGCAGCTAACAATTGCTCCACCCTGTCTATTCTGAAATAGAAAATTAGCATTACGTTTCTAATGAGCCCGGACATCAGTGTGAGATTTTCTATCTAATTATATGATAAATATAAATAGTAATAAAAAATAATAGAAAATTAATAAATAACAATGAATGGGACCTACTCGGAAGCAGCAGTGGCTCTCAGCAACTCTTCCACGTAAATCAAGCGAATAACTTCGCTGGCAGCGAGATCTACGGCATTCAGTCCATGGGTATTTTTAATTGCAGGATCAGCTCCGCAGCTGAGCAGAGTCCTAACAACGTCCACCTGGTTTATCTAGTAACAGCGAAAGAGAAAAAAGACATTTCTAATGAAATGACAATGCGGAGGAGCATAATTTTATCGTTCATAATATGATTTTACCTTTGAAGCGTAAGATAAAAAAGTGCCTTCCTCCAGAAAAGGATGATTCAATATTTCGTCCTTGGTCACGCCGTCGCCCGTATTGCCGTTCTCGCCTGTTTGCAAAATTAAATTAAACGAACGAAGAGCGCGATTAACACGGGCGTTTGGTCGAAACAAAAATTCCTTAACACGATATCGATAAAACTTTTGCGTCAGGGGGTCGGTAAGTTAACGAGGGGAGGTTATGCGGTTGATTTTTTGTGTACGTACATGCACCGAGCAGCGATCTGATGATGTCGGTTCGACCGTGTTCTATAGCAGTGCGAATGTCCTCGCATATGTCTTGCATCTCTGCTCCTTTTTATTAAAAACTCCAACGAATTTAATATTGCAGCATCTTATATTTTACGATATTATTATATTAGTGGCCCCGGTCTCCTCGGCTGTCAGATATAAAACAATCAACAACGGCAAGCGGCGCGCCTGCTGCGAGCGAGAGAGCTCTTGCAGCCAATATTGAAACTCACCCGCGATATCGATTATTCATCCATCGCGCGGCACTTCACGCGATTGCCCGTTGAGCCGCGGGCTTCAGGACGGTCCTCAGTGCCGAAGCTCTCTGCCGAGGGATAAATGGCGGACTGTTTTTACGGAAGGGAATCATGATAATCTGATAGTTGTTTTTTTTTTGTTTTTTTTTTGCGAGGGACATGAGGGTGTTGTGACCGTTGACGATCGGACTAAAGAAAACTTAATCGCAAGCGTGAGTCGGTATGTGCGAACACTTTTGGGAACCCCTCGCCGAAGTTTACATCGCGGAACAGGCTGAAAGCCCTGAACCCGACAGTTATATTTACTGTCTGTGCAGCAGGGTCTTCATTCGGTAAATACCATTATTATCGAACGCTCAAAGAACTCTCCACTCTCTCGGGCCCTTGACCTTCTAATCTTTCCTTGAGACTGTTATTATTATTTTTTTTTCTTTCTTTCATTGTTTCGATTATCCTTCGAGCTCTGCGTGTTGTGTTGCATGCTTATCGATCAGTGGCGTGACACATGACCTAACCATGACACCCACTCGACCATGCTAGGTCCTTGTTAATTAATTTTTTATTTTTATTCGTCGCTCGATTTTCGCTAATTTGTCAGTATATGTATCGTTTTAATGGTAACGGCGGTGTGCGGCGATTGGTGGGCTCGCGTATTTTATTGGTAGGGCATTTCTTAGTATGCATTAAGATCATGTGTTTTTTTTTCTCATTGTTGGCAGACAAAGTATCAAGATTCCAAGATTAAGGAAGCAATAAGAAAAGACTTGAATGTTTTTTTTTTTTTTTTTGGCTTGGATTTGGAATATGCAATAATTTGTTAGTCCCAAATGAATTGCAAGCTATAGGCTCATGGTTGAAAAAATATGGAGGATGCTTGTTGCTAAATTAGAAATAAATAGGAATAAGTCAGCTGAGGCAGATTGGAATGATAAAAAATAAATATTTGATATAATCTGTTTAGGGCCCTAAAATTTGGAAAATTTTTTTCTTGTTGTTGGCAAACAAGTTACTAAGATTCAAAGCATTATTACTAAGACTAAGAAAGCAATAAGAAAAAAAGTTGACTGTGTTTTTTTTTTGCTTGTATCTAATATCGAACATGCATGTTGCTAAATAAATGGGCATAAGTCTGCTCAGGCAGATTGAAAGAATAAATGATGAAGAATAAAATGTTGACATAATTCTCCTTAGAGCCCCAAAATTGGGAATCAATGTCTTAACCATACATATTTCCTGATACAGTTAGTTTGCGTATTCGTTTTTGGAATCTACTTGCTCAATTGACTTTGTAGGGTCGTTGGCTTTTTTGGATAAAAGATTATCAAGGATGTTCACAGATTACTTTACTTAAGCAAGAGGATAAGAGTGATAATTCTTCACCCTCATTATCATGAAAATATTTCACCTAGTCTTCTAGCTTTGAATGTTTATGCGATTGTCAATAGCATTTCTCAAGGTCATCAAGATCCAGCAATTTGCAGGGTCGATGACTCTGTTGAGACTATGCAACAGCCATCCATCCCACTTTGCATCTCTACTCACTGATGCTCCAAATTTCATCTGCCATTGCTCCAAAAAATTAATTCAAACTTTGTCAATAAAAAAATATATACTTAACTCTAATTTCTCTCAATAACTAAAATTGCGCGATAGCACACCCGAAAACATAACATTACGGCTGCTTATGCGACTCGTCGACTAATGTCTCGTCTGTTTGTTTAAAGGAATCCCGAAGTTTACACGGTCGTCACGCAGGAAGATGCAAGCGAGGGGGAGGATGTCGAGAGCGATTATGTGGGTGAGATGTTAGATCTGCACAAGAGAACATCGGTCGAGGCACAGTTCACGGAGAAGCACGATGTAAGATAATAAAGTCCCGATAATGATTCGCCGATATGCTCGTAAGCAGCTCTCGAAATTTTACTTACAATTATATTGTGTCTGCTCCGATTCAGGAGGAACCCGTGAGCTGTTACTGCAGCGCGTCGCACACGGACAACAATTACTCGACCGACGAGCATGACTCTGTCCGCGATTCGGCTCATCGCCCGGCTAATCAGTCCCTCACCCAAAAGCTCGGCTTACATCAGTCCGATTCCGGTGCAGATCTATCGGAGTATCATGATCAGCACGAGGCTAAAAGTATTCAGGGCCTGTTGGCAACGTACGAGAAAGCGTTCGAAACGCCCAACGAAAAGTTGTCAAACGACACCGGGAACCCGAAGAATTTTACGCAATATCGTGAGAACGAAAATTGCGATCTGAGCTCCGAAGCTGTGGAGTGCGAGAACATCGAGAAGGCATTGACGGAGGAAGCTTCGGAGAATGTATGCAGCCCCTGCACGGAAACGTCTAATCGTCCGTCATTTACCTTAGGCAACAGCAGCGATGCGCAAAATTTAACAACGAGAAAATGTAAAAAGTTAATATTGAACAACGGCACGACGGACACCGTCGTCGACATCGGTGTCATATCGTTGTGCGTCGACACGGCACAACAGAGGGAAATATTTTATCCGGTACTGAAGAAAACCGTCGAGGAGGCGGCGTGGGAGAAATTTTGGTCCGAGCACGGTGAGCAACTGATATGGGCATCTTGGATAGAGAAATACGTGGATTACATAAATCCCGGTTATCTGCAAGGGCCACAGACGACCGAGGACGGATCGATCAGCGTTGAAACGCACGAACGTCCGGTCGAAAAGTATCCGGAACAGAACACATGTTTTCCTAATCAAGCGCACAAAAATTGTGAACTCGGTCGTTCGAGTTTCGAGGGTATATTCGGCAAGACCGAGGGCACGAGCTGCGAGTCACGGCTCAAGGATCATTCGTCAAATTTGAGTTTCACGTTCGAGAACACGCATCGCGCCACCGTCAACGACAAGGAGGCCGAGGAGAACCGAACTAAAATGGTTAATAACGAATTGTCGCCGGAAGCCGGCGACGGCTGGAATCCTCTGAGTCCGTTCAGCGCCGAGGAGAGTTACTACAATCAACAGTCGAACGGCGAGGACGAGAGACTCATAGCGATGTCGAGATGCGACTCGATAAACGGTTCTATCGCTAAAACCAATGCAACGTCCGATTCAATGACGAATGTTACGAAAATGACGCTCACTAGCTCAAGCTTCGATTCAAATTCCGCTCAATCATTCAGCCTGGTCAGTTCGGTGACAAGCTCGATCGAGAGCAACGTAACGAGCAGCAGTTCGGATCAGGAGAACGAACTCAATTCCGAGGACAACGACAAATACTGGCAACACTTGTGGAAGGAAAATTTTCAGTTGCAGTATCAGATACAGTACGAAAAATTTTTGTCGAAATTTCACAAGGACCACGCCGCATCGAAGAGCGACGGTGTCGGGGCATCGGTACAAGAAAAATTAGGAAAGAGCACCGAAAAAGTCGAATCTAAGGAAAATCCCGCCGGTGTATCGCACAAGAGTGGAAGTCGCAAGAACGGTTCGACGCGACGCGATGGTTCGAACAAAAAGAAAATGATCATCGAATCGGTGGGTGCGTTGATGCAAAATTTGACAATGAAGTCCGAGGAAACAATGGAGAACGATAGCGAGTCGAAGGATACGCAGCAAACTCAGGGAGTCAATGGAAACAATGATTTTGTAACACCGCATAATAGCAACAATACAAAAACAAATATTAATTGTAATAGTAGTAGCGGCAATACTAATCGAAGATCTTCTAGCGGGGGAGATGGAGATAAGCCCAACGAAGATAAGCCGATTACGCTCAAGCGCAGGTAAATTGTAAACTCATGAAAAATTTATCGGGCCGTTTATTTTTATTATTATTTTTTAGCCACGAAGCGGATTGCGACGAGGCCGAGGAGGGTATGGAAACCGTAAAGAAAGCATTTTCCTTGATGGGCTATACGTTCAACGAGAATCAAAAGCAAATGAAGTTGCAAGGAGAAGTGGTGTACAGAAAGCGGAACATAAGATTGCAGAATAGACAGTTAAAAATGAAAATCACTAGACCCAAACCCTCGAACAAGCATACTTACTTCGATGACAATGGTGTCGAGATAACTGATACGATAGACAAGGTAATTTCATCCACCGTTGCTTTTTTCTTTATTGTGTTCCTGTCTTTCGATGGTAAGCAAGAGTCAGTTGATCGTTAATTCAAGCCCGTGGTTTTTTGTCGATTTCAGGTAAAGCATTATCTCAACTACTGTCCGATCGCACTTCCCACCGAGACGGAGCTGCAACCAGGCGAAAAAGGTTCCTACACAAAAGCGCAATTTACATCAAGTTCCGACGAGGATTGTGATCCCAGTCAAAAAATTAAGCTTCACGCTAAGAGACTCGTCTTCAGTAAGCCGAGCACAAGCTCGCTGGAGTCGAGGCCGGAAATGATTTGCATCAACGAGTCATCGACGATCAGCGTCGATCAGGACGATGTGTTCGATCGATCGCTCGAGGCGAACGAAAATAGAACGCCGAACAGCGTGGGGGAAACCTCGCCGGACGTGGAAGTGAGAAATCAAGCCGAGATGGATGTCGATGGGAAATACAGCCAGAACGACATAGTCGCTATAAAGATATCTGACGAGGACAGCGTCAAGAAAACTCAAAAGAAACGCAGAAGAAAGCAAAATAAGAGAAACGTTAGTCTTCCCGCTGAGGTTGACGGTGACAAAGAATTGATGAAGTATTGGGTAAAAAGGTATCGTTTGTTCAGTAAATTTGATCAAGGGATTAAGCTCGACAGAGGTGAGTTCTATCTGATAACCAAAGGGGATGTTCCAGCCATTGATTCGAAGCACAGTTAAATTGATTGAAAACAAGTTAATGATAAAGTCATTGAAAGTAGATAGTGATCAATTAATTAACACCTATATGAGAAAATTATTTTAAAAGAAAAATGTTCACGAACCTTTTTCTAAGATTGAGCGTAACGACGGGACAATATCTAGAACATCCGACTCAGAGGGGCGAGTTTCCATCTTTAGAGATACTATTAAATTCTTAATTCCCGCAGAGAGTTGGTTTTCCGTAACACCGGAGAAGATCGCAGCGCACATCGCTGAGAGATGTCGATGCGACACAATAGTGGATGGATTTTGCGGAGCCGGAGGAAACGCGATACAATTTGCTTTTACGTGCGAGAGAGGTGAGTTTCCCTCCTGAGAAACAATCCTCGAGAGATGGAACTCATGATGCACGCTTGATTTACAGTGTTCGCCATAGACATAGATCCAAAGAAGATAGAGCTCGCTCGCAACAATGCCAGAGTGTACGGTGTAGAGGACCGGATAGAATTTATAGTTGGAGACTTCTTCGAAATGGCTGAGATGCTGGTCGCCGACGTTGTTTTTCTCAGTCCACCGTGGGGTGGACCAGGCTACGCGAAGGACGAGACTTTCGATCTGAGTAACATTATGTATCCGATTGGTGGTACACGATTGTTCAAAACAGCAAAACGCATGTCGGATCATATCGCGTACTTTCTTCCAAGGAACGTTGACACTATACAGGTAAATTTTGACGACGTGCATAAAATGTTTTGGAAATGTGACGATTCCATGGTGTCCAGCGGTCCTTGAAGTCCTTGAAGTTCTGGAACTGTCCTTAAATTTTGCCTGTCCTTGCAAAAGTCCTGGAGCGTCCTTGAATTCTACCTAATGCCCTTGAATTTTTTATTTCCACGTAAATTTGAGCTTCTTCCAAAATATATATTACTAGCGACCATTCTAAATAAATGTGTATCTCATATTCGCTGAGACACACATATATACATTCGTGCATCGTGAATAGTTTTTTTTTTACCGATTCCAATGTAAACGAAAACGGTTATCGAACTAAATTTTATTTAGTATGTCGCGGGTGATATGCATATTTAGAATTTTTTATAAATGTTCCAAAACACAACCCTTAAATGTTCTGGAAATGTCCTGGAAATTGTCCTTGAACGTCCTTGAATTTCGTACGGACTTTTTACTGGACAGCATCGATTCGGAAAAATAAAGTTTCGGAAGTTTAACGACATGGAAGTTCAGACCCATGTGACGATTTGGCCGAGTGAAGTTTCGGGAAAATAATGTGGCTTCAACTTTGTTAGTAGCTTACCCTTTGTGATTCGATTGTTCCAGCTTGCCATGCTAGCGGGACCTGGATCCGGTGTGGAAGTCGAGCAAAATTTTCTAGATCGAAAGCTAATAGCTCTGACAGCATACTATGGAGAACTTCCGCGAGACTGTTAGTTGTGATAAAACGCAGATCGGGCGAGATAATTCATCCCCGGTTGATCCGATGACGAAAAAAGGGCTCCTAAGTATCGATGGACTGTGTTGTACATAAAAAAAAAGTGAGAACCGTATCAATTTGCTTAACACTGTCAATGCCGTTCTCGAATTTCGTCTTGTCTGCAGCAGCTTTACTAAGTCACTAGTTGAAGTACTGAAAATTCCGACCACCGGTGCGTCACGAGAATTCTCGTCGAATGTTCGAAAAATGATAATATTCCGTTGTGCATCTTTTCGCCCACAACTTAGATGTTGCTACTACCTGTCTCGTCTGCCATTGAGCGAATCGATACGGCTCATTGATGTCCATGCAAAGCCTCGATAAATTACAATCGTCGGATAAAACAACCAACGCTCGCAACGATTTTCATTTGTATCTTCCACAGTGTGTTGTAAGCAAGTACCACGTAACGTTGAAAACTTTGTGAGACACAAAAAAGAAAAAAAAACGAAAAAAGAGATCGGCCGTTCGGCGTTCAAACACTTCCCTCCGGACAGCTATGTAAAATATTCCTTCTCATTCCACCACCTCTCTTTCAAACTTCGAACTCCCGAGAATATTGTAATTTTTTTAATTTTAAAACTACAACCGAACTATTATTTTACAGTTTTTATGTACACTTGTGTTACTTTACTATTAATTATTAATAAATATATCCGGAACACCAAATGCATCGATCTTCTTCGTGAATTCCTACGTTTCATTCCTTTCTCACGTCCGCTGCACGGCTTGTTCGTGTAAAGTGCCGAGATAACTTGTCGTAATGTGTAAAATGGAGAAAAAAATGCAGGTATACGAACGAATAAAAATTGTATCCATCTCATCTATCGTTTCCATAGTGTAATCATAAAAAAAAATAAACAAGGTGTTTAACTTTTCATTAAGCAAGTGACCGGACGAAGCTCGATAGAAAAATAAATGTTTCTATTTACATACGCGATTGACTAGTTTTGTCCTTAACGATTATTCAAAATAACATTTTGTCTTGATTCGTTCAAGAGTCGACGACGATCTGAGTGGAACTTTCTTCCTCCGGTTCGGCAGGAATAGTTATGCCACCGGTGTCGATGTTTTCCTCCTCTTCTCGCGGTATTTTCAGAAAACAATGCATAGTCTCGTCGTCCTCCTGTTCTATAGCCGAATTGTTCTTCGCTGCACTTTCACTTATCGGCAGTGAACCTTCCAAGTGCTTCGATGGTATTTGAATGGTGATAGTTTGCGAAGTACCGTCCGCCGATGTCGAGGACGACATCAGACTTGCCTCTATCGTTTTTCCGACTTTCGAATATGCCCCGAGACAACTGTAGATCAACTGCGCTGCCGCTATGTTGCCAGGGAATACTTCAACGTTTTCACCATCTACGCAATAAAAAAGATTTTCAATTAAGAAACGGGAAACAATCTTATATATATATTAAAAGTTGTTTGTCCCAATTTTCAAGAATCCAGGAAGTTTTCCTAGGCTATGATTATGCTAAGGCCCCCTAAGAGCCTCTTTTACATTTTTTTACCGGAAATACAGTTTGAAAACATTTTTTTCGAAAGTTGCCGGCACATTTTGTTAATTTTCTGGATTCAATATAAATGTAAAAATAAAATACTTAATTACCTTTCTTCGGCGCGATTGTTTTAATAAGCCCCTTCTGATGCTCCCCGACGTGTTGCAAGTAACTCTCGTTCTTGACCGTCTTGAACGGGCACAGCTCGCAAACGAACAGACCCGATAAAAGCGGATGCTTCGATCTAAGATGATTTTTGTAGCTGTTGCTCTGTATCGCCGAGTAGGGACAGTGCGGACATTTGTATGGCCTAACACCTGTGACAAAAATACATTTACATAAAAGGGTTTATCCCGCTGATAATTAATTAATTAATTACATAAATAAGTAGATAAATAAATACACTTCCTTTGGTAAGAAGTATCGAATTGACGTACCGGTATGCCTCATCATGTGGCGGCGCAGAGAATTGTGATCGCCGGTCTTGTAGTCGCAGAGTTCGCAGTTGAAAGGCTTATCGCCCGTGTGCTGTCGAAGATGCATCTGCAGCATTGCTTTCCTCGCGCTCGAGTGGCCGCATACGTTACAAACGTAAGGCCTCAGCTTCGAGTGCACGGCTTGTATGTGATTCTTCAGACACTTCGAATCCGCGTATGTTTTGCCGCAGAGATCGCACGTCTTCGACGTGTACCAGCGCGGCACCTCCGACGCTTTGCGATCAAGATGCATGACCCGATGATTTCGCAACTGGCTCGACTGCTTGAAGCACTTACCGCACTCCGGACACTCGAATTCGCGATTGTCACTGTGAACCCTCATGTGCGTCAGCAACTTTACCAGCGTCGTGCTCTTGTAAACTTTGCAAATCTTGCATGAGAAAAGATCGACGTCTGTAACAAAACATGTACTCTCTAATTCGCGTATAAACATTGATCGTGTAAATTTAGTTGAGCGAAAGAAGTGTTATTTCGTTAAGGATACTTGGGTCGAAACGCTTTTCTGTTCGAAAGCTATACAACTTTGATATTTCGCAGGCAAAGGCAAACTGAATCGTTTGCAATTTTTGCAGATTTTTTAACCATGTAGTTCTTTAGTTATCCGTGTACGAAGCTGCACAAGGTAACATCCTTAACGATCGTCTGTACATCGTTGCTCACCGATCTGATGTTTCTTCCAGAGATGCAAACTGCAGGGTTTCCACTTCGGAAACTTAACGTCCCGACATATGTTACACTTGAACACATTCGCGTGATACGGCACGTCCAGGTGGCAAACGGCGTGTTGCTGCATCTTTACGTCTGTCATGAATTTGTGAAAACATCCACGATAGGTGCATCTGCAAAAAAAAAATATGTCGGAGTGTTGGACAAACAATGAAATAGAAAATTTAACACAACTGCTTCAAGCTACGTACTTGACGTTGCGATCATTCGATTCCGAAGTTTTTTTGTTTCGATTGCACGGCGCGTTTTGAGGCTTCGAAGCGACGATTTTCTCTTCGAATGTCGGGGATTTTGGACGTCTCGCACCCAAGATGCTGGGCTTGAAATTCAGCTGCATGGTCTTCTTCGCATCGTCACTGGGTTTGTTTTCGCCCTTGTCGCCGCCGCGATCCATCAATTGATGGTCCTTAAAGAATAATTATTCCTTTATCACTATAACAAGCGTTCAATAAGTAGTTTAAAAAAAAGGATTTATACGATAGATTCTCCGTTCGATAGATAAATAAATCGATCCGAAAAAGTGGTATTTGACAAATCTTTCAAAGCATACGCCCTTGTAAAAACGTTTATGCATTAATGGGAATTTATTTGGGTGCGACAATTACTTGTATCATGTGTTCTCGGCAATCTTCCATAGATGGAAAGCAGTTCGAGCATTCGCCGCACATATACATCAGTTTGACTTCCTCCGCGTTTTCAGTCTCATCGGCTTGCACCTGCAAAACCGAATCCTCATTAAAAACAAATAAGACTCAAAGTTTTTCGGACAATTTTACTCGCTTCGCGCAGCCGGAGCAGACTTGAGAAGAGAGTCCAGCATAAATTTACTCGCCTTAGTCGCGGGATTCGCGTGCACGTTTTGAAAGTGCTTGACCAGTTGTTCTCTGTCTTGGGTCGTGTAGGGGCATATTTTGCATTTGAATGCGGTGACGACTTCGACGAAGTCGTCGGCGTTCACGTCGTCCTTGGCGACGACGAAGAGCCGCTCGTTCTCGTCGGGCACGATCTCGAGTTCCTCGCTCTCGTCCTCCTGAGCCACGGACGCGTCGCTGTCCGACACGTATCGCGTTATCTCGACGCAGTCGGCCTCATCCTCTTCCGGATCTTCGGACAGAACGAAGGCTTTTCCCTGAGTAGAACCTATTACATTTTCGTACTCCAGTTGGCTTATGTCCAATGCCTGAAGCGCTCCGTTGCGAATGGCGTAAACCTGACCGTCCAGGCATACCAGTGGAATCGACTCTACGTCTTCCTTGTCGTCTGCTATCTGCTCCACAAACCTAACGACGCTTTCGCCATCCTCGGGCTCGCTCAGTCTTACAAAAGTCTCCGGCGTGCTTCCCAAAGGCTGTACAATGAACTGTGTGCCGTTTATCTCGTAGCTCATTAAAGAGGGGTTCGTAATATCTGGATCGACGCTCATGATTGATTTTTTGCTCGTATATGTATGGACATAATTTCACATGCCCGAAGCTAGCATTGTCGTCTAAGCTAAAAATAATAAGTAGCAAATAAGTTTCGATTGCAATTAAAAAACAAAATATATATATATTCTTATATATATGTGTATATATATATGTATATATATATATATATATTATAGGCACAATAATAACAGCCAAATTGTAAAGATTACGTTCGTAGTTCTTCAACACCTTGTTCGTGACTGACGTGAAAAAAAGATGCCGTACGATGATTTAATTTAGCGCCGATAAGAAGTGCATTTTGAGTGCAATTCTTGAAGAGCTAGTGGAATGCATTTCCGAGAGAGGTTAACCGCTGATCATCCGACAGGATTATCAGCACGAAGGAATCTTCGAAGTTGGTTGCAACTCGCGGAAAATATACGCGAAGCGTGTGAATTACTTGTTCTCTGATAACATAGTTGAGGGCAGTAATTTGCGTTTCATTATTCAAATTCGAAAAATCATATTTTGCTTCACAACTCGCGCGTGTAGGCGTCTGGTTCGAGGTTTCCGACTAAGGATTGCAGGACGACTTTTCGGCTGTTATTGTCGGTTTTTAGATAATACGAAATTGTTATTAATTTCGTGAATGTTATCGCGCATACCTCGAGTCACTGATATTGCCGGGTGATCGTTAGGTTTTTAGAGAATCGACGTAAATACACTGTTTTCGGTGACAATTGATCCTCACGGGGTGGCCATCTTGAATCACGTGTCGAAGGACTAAGGTGGATGATCGGATTATTGACCGTTCGTGGACGGTAATTGATAAGACGTCGATTTGACCTTCATCCATGCTCATAAAAACCTGATCATTATTACGGATTAGCCCGGACTGTTGAAATAAACGGGATAGGCAAATTGGGGGCTTCGATGTATGTTATTTATTTAACAATTTTATAGCCAGGCGAGATTCGCAGGATGATCTCTTCCCGGCTGCAATCGAACGCGGATTCGCTCATGAGAATTCCAGTTCGCAGCTTGTCGTCGAAATATGTGATTGCTGGACAATTATTTATTTCAGAACTAGCAACGCTTCCACGCCGTCCAGCCACATATTTTCAAGCATTCGCTCAATTATTACAACCAATTCCACAGCCAACGCTTCGTAGGCTCATCGCGAAACGCGTCCTCTCGCTCTTGGCGTCCTTTCGGCATTTTGCCGAGCGATTTCCGGGCAGAATTGCGAATTGTACTTCTGTTTGATCTTATGTCTCGGCGATTCTTTCGGTACAACGATCGGCATTGGATCGCCCCTTAATTTAGCGAGCAGAGCCTCGGCCCGCAATTTTTCGCTCTGCTCGCGCAACAATCGCGCGGCTCGCAATTTCGCCACGTCAGGCTTCGACTCCTCGTTCGAATCCGATCGCGATGCTTCACCGCTTTTCGAAGTACCGTGCCTCTTCGATTTCGACTTCGATTTCTTGTCCTTCTTGCGCCTCTTGCTCGACCTCGATCTCTTGTCGCCCGAATCCTCGGAATCGCGTTTTCTTTTCTCAACTCTTTTTTCCTCCTTCAGTCTCGCTGATTTTGGCTTCTCTTTAGCGGACGACGCGGACGACGATCCCAACAGATTCAGATATCCTCTTATATCCTTCATAGGATCGTCAGATAATTTTTTCGATATTTGAACCTCGACCTTGGGCTCCTCGTCTCTCAGACGCATCGGTAATTCGTCGTACCAATTTGTCTTTCCAGTTGCCTCGTTCGTGTCCTGGCCCAGATAAGTCAGATAACCGATCTGCTTCTCATATTTTTCCTGCTCTGCCTTCTTTTCCGCCTCGTGCTCTGCGTTCGGCTTGCTGTAGTCGACTTTTCCATCCTCCAGGTCAGCAAAAAAATTAACGTGCTCCAATTTTTCTGGCTTTTTAGATTCATCAGTGTTGAGTTCCCGTCCGTCATACTTCTTTCTGGATTTCTCCCTCAGAAAATTGATCCTTGCTTCGGTTTCCTGCAAAACAAATGTTCTTTTGTAAAAATGAAACGACACAATGCTTTAATGAATTAATTCCATGTTGTACAACAATTTGTTTAAAAATTAATGAACGGTATTAAAAGTTTTTTAACATAAACTGTTTTAGAAATTTCAAACCCACGTGCGTTGCAATTATTCAGTAAAATTTTTGTTTTTAATGGAAATTTTTGTAAGTTTCAGGCAAAAGATTTCTGATTTTAATATCTGGTATATTTACTTTACAAAAGGTGCATTAATGTTTAAATAATATAAGTAATGTAAGCAAATTTCAAATACGAATATATTAAATATACAATTTATTTTTATAGTGCAGAATTGTTCGATCATTGCAATTGAATGTCCATACTTACAGCTTTTTGGACTCTGGCCTTTATGGCTTTTTGTTCTTCTTCAGCTTTTGCCTCGTCTCTTCTGACTCGGGCTATGTTCTCTTTAGTTCTTACGTGCCATCTGTCGTGACAAAGGACCAGAATTAGGATTTTTTAAAACTTGGTTCGAAAACGCGCAACGAAATGTGCAGACTCGATTTATGCTGCTCAATAACAATATTTCGACGCCGTTCGGGCTTTTTATTCAAAGCGAGCAAAAAATTATAGGTTGTCGCACAAGTATTCAGTTAGAGGTTATTCATCATTTTTCGTCATCTCAAATATGGGATATGACGAATTTCGTTACGCTTAAATAAATACCTTTTCTTTGGCAAAATATTCATTTTCGGCGGTCGAAGCTTCGTCCGTTTATGTTAACAGTTTGCTTTGGGTGTTGACAGTTTGCTTTTTTTCACAATCGATCGAACGATTGCTTGACAATTGTGACCTTGCAGTTGCGGGACGAAATGCTGATCTACCGACCGAGTCGGTCTCACCAAATGCTAAATGTCGACGGTCAGTTAACCAGAAATTACACTTCGCGAACTTGATCCACGCAGGAAAATGTATTTTCCCCTGACGATTTGGAGGAAAATATATTCGGATGTTCAATACGTTCGGGAAGATAATAGTTCGTACAATTATCCATTCGGGAAATGCATTTTTGGGTTCATTGACCCCGTCTGGTTTCAGCCGTCGTGAGCTCGACTCGGTCGGTATTTTCTCATTTCGATGAAACGATAGTCCAGTCCGGCAAGCCAATACTTTCTTCAACGTTTCCAGATACAAAGATAAATTTAATGCTGAAAAATAAGAGCGCAACGTCGCTCTCGAAATACGTAAAATTGCCGAAAATCTTTTAATCTACCAAACATTCGCAGTTACAACGTGACAGCGAGTGATCGCGAACAACGAATCTCATACCTACCGTTCGCGAAGCTCAAGTTCAAATTTGTTTACGTATTCCGTTAAAGGTCATTCGGCGATCGTTGTACATCCGTGCCAGTCCGTTCCTATGATTCGAAGCGACAACACGTGCGACAGAAAAGTCTCCTTCGACGAGTATAGTCCAACAACTTGCGGTGAGTACTTAATTGCTGATACTTTTATCCGCCCTGCATCGAGGCTTACATAAAGGACATGTTTTAATTGTAGCATTACAATCGACGGTGTCGATCCGAATCGAACGATTCTCATGTCGTTCAAGCGACACTTTGTCCTCGCAGTATTGTTTGACGACATTCGAAGCGAATAAGAAATCATACGTTTCCGTACAAGTATTCACTTGGAGATTATTCTTTTTTGTCGTAGCGAATATCGAGTCTATGACGAATTTCTGTTAACTTTAAATAAATATACCTTTTCTTTGGGAAAATATTCTCTTTTCTCTGTCGAAGTTTTGTCCGTAAGTGTTAATTGACAGTTTGCTTTGTTTATAATAAAATTAATTTTATTAATTTTATTAACTTCATTAATTTAATTAATTTAATTAAACGTGTACAATAATAATAATTTACGATACTAGTGCGATAAAACTTTTTCTGACGAATGTGAGTTTGCAGCATGAGCCAAAGGCGAATGTTGCAATCACACGAGTTAATAAAAAGTTTTTCGTGCGACTATCGTACCAAATTTTACTTCACGAGGTTTGGAAAATGGGGTTTTTGCGTTTACCTTCGGTGCGAAGCGTGCGTAAAACGTCATCTTTGCAAATAAATAAAATAAATAAAATAATCGAAGGATTGCTCGACAATGGTGACCTTGCGGTTCCGAGACAAAATGTTAATGTACCGTCCGAGTCAGGCCCACTTCGTGAACTTGACCCATGGAGGATAATGAAGTACGATCGCAATTCTGACGATTCAGAGGAAAATATATTCGATTGTTCAATACCTTCGGGCAAGTCATAATTCGTAAAATAATTGATTTTGAGAAATGAATCTTTGGATTCGTTGACCGCGTCTGGTATCAGTATTTTGCACTTTCGAGTCGGTCGATATTTTCACATTTCAATGGAACTATAACCAGGTCCAGCAAGCCAATACTGTTTTCAACATTTGCAGGCACTAAGATACATTTATTTATTCATTTATTTACTTATCAACGGGAGAAAACCCGTTTACAAAAAAATAAAATATAGCCTACATGATTTAACACAATATAATTCGTAGAGCATATTAAGTATTGAGCAGTAAGATTTTTTGTGTCGGTTTAACATTAAAAATAAGAACGCAGTATCCCTCTCGAAAGACGTGAAATCGGCAGACTTTTTAATGTACCAAACGTAGTTATAACGTGACGAGTGATTCTGATCAATATATATATATATATATATATCTTACCTGCCGCTCGAGAAGTCCAAGTTCAAATTTGTTTACGTATTCCGTTAAAGGTCATTCGGCGATCGATGTGGATCCATGCCAGTCTCTTTCTCTGATTCGAAGCGACATGAACAACAGAAAAGCCTCCTTCGACGAGAACAACGCAACTTGCGGTGAGTACTTTATTGCCGATACAATTTTATCCGCACTGCGCCGCAATTCACTTAAAGGACCTGTTGTTTCAATTGTAGACAGTACAATCGACGGCGAAGATCTCAATCGAGCGATTATCATGTCGTTCAGCGACACCTTGTCTTCGACGCAGCAAAATTTCACGAGAGATTCGTTATCTACAACATTAACGGTTAATTGTTCGTCCAATGTCGATTCAACTGTAGCCGGAAAAACATTCCCGCCTCCGGTCAAACAATGTCCGCCGAAAATAGTCGGGGACGAAATTTTGATCGATCCTTACGCCATTTCGAGGAAAGAGACATTCGTATCTCGCATTCCAAAATGCAACGATGCAAAATTGAAACAACCGGTCAGGTTGAACGACGATAAAAAATCGAACATAGTTGAGACAACAAAAAATCTCTACGACGTCGAGAATATCAAGCAGAGCAATCTGTGGCCCGCGCTGACCGCGTTGGAAACCAGTCTGCACTCCTCCGACGAACAAATATCGACGGACGATACGGATATATTGAAGAAATTGGACGAGGAGTTCAGCTGCTCTCCGAGACAATTCACCGCGACGCTGATGACGATTATCGAAGAATCGTTCGGAGAATGGGTCGAAGGAAATGGCGACGAATCGCGGTTCGGTTTAATGGAACTGTTGAAAACAACCGCGAGCAGGGGCAAGCGTCTTGAGGACGAATCACCGCCGGAATTCATGTTTTCTTGCTTCGGGAGAAGTGGAGAAACTGACAACGAAGGAGAGAGCAATTCAGTCGGACCCGATCGTGACAACGAATCTATCGAACGCTTCATTTCTTTGCCAAGCGAAAGCCAAGCATTGGCGGATGAATTGTCTCAGTCGTCTTACGCGAGTTTCGAAGCGCTGAGGATGACCACCGGTGTTGAGAGAATTTCGACAAAGGAATCCAACAAATACATAAACACTGCGAAGATAACAGTAAGCTCCGGCACACCTACAAACTCCACGAACTGGGCAGCCATTTGTTCGAGAAACCGGACGCCGGTAAAGATAATGCCCAGGTCACCTGTAAGTCGACCGAAGATAAATGCAGTAAGTTTCGAAAGCTCCGCGGATAAATCGACCGAGTCGTGCTCGAGTTTTGAGACGTTGACGGTAACGACTTGTGCTCAGAGAATTTCAACGAAGGAGTCCAAAAAGTACGCACAAAATCCGAGGATAACCGTAGACTCTGGCACACCCACTAACTCCACGAACCGGACAGTCAATTCTCGGAGAAACCGAACGCCGGCAAGGAGAATGCCCAGATCGCCGATCAGTCGACCGAAGATAAATGCAGTAAGTTTCGAGGGCATCGTGGATAAATCGCACCAGCCGTCGTATTTGAGTCTTGAGACGCTAAGGATAACCACCGGTACTGGGAGAATTTCGATGAAGGAACCCAAAAAATACGTAAAAACTCCGAGGATAACAGTAGACTCTGGCACACCTAGCAAGTCCACCAACCGGGAAGCCAATTGTCGGAGAAACCGAACGCCGGTAAAGAGAATGCCCAGATCGCCAATCAGGCGATCGAAGATAAATGCAGTAAGTTTCGAAGGCATCACCGATCACCGAAGCGAATCGTCAATCTTGTCGCCGTTAAGCAACAAGGATGACGATGAGTATCTAACAGCAGAGTCGGAAACCGAAGAATCATCGAACGTGTCGGAAAACGCAAAAACGAATGGATCGCCTAAAAAAAAATTAGATATGAGCAACATCGCGGCCCATCATCGCAAGTGGGTGACGACGTTCGAGCAGCATTCAAAATACACGTGCAACACTTCGTTGAGAACAACTGAGCGAAAGAGGAAACTCTCGAGCCATACGGACAAATTGGAGATGCGCTGGCTCAAGAAGCTCACAGAGAAGCGCCAGAAATGCTTCGATTTGGTGGATGAAATGCTGCAGAAGTCCGTCGCGGAACCCAGCAAACCGGAAGTCAAGTCTCCCTGTCTCTGTTCTCCGTGCAAGCTCTCGAAAGAGTTTTGCAACATACTTTCAGCCTTCCAGGAGTACATGCAGTTTGCGATGCATGTGCCCGAAATTACTAAGAAAAATGATAATCATCGTTTCGTTACGAGCGTAAAAATGAACTTGAAGAAAAATTCCAAGAGTCCTAGCGGCGCTCGGAAGTCAATGAGCAAAAGGAGAAAGTCCTTGAATAAAGCGCAGAGTCCGAGATTCCTCAGTAGCCATGTGAAGTTAAATCCGTCGCCACGGAATCGGGGTGTCTCGCCCAAGAAGACGAAGGAAACACATGTCGACACCTCGTCAATTCGCACAGTTTCTCAACTCCGGAGGATATTCTCGCCGAAGCCGGGAACAGCTGGTAAATTCTATGTTTTATTATTCTTTTTTTAACATTTTTTTTTCTTGAGATTCTGTTGTTAAAACGGATAATTTGTGAAATGCGTACTTTTCCAGGCTGTTCCGAGTCCAAGAACCTTGGTGCGAAACAAACGATACCGAGAAAGACCTCAACGAGCATCGGAACCGGGAGAAATGGTCAAATAATTTTTCTTCCCGGACATGGACCGAGTTATTACAAGAAGGTTGTCTCGCCGGTCGGGGAGTACATCAGAGGAAAAAAAGCAGCCTGACCTCCCCGTCCAAAGTCTAATTTATATTATATTTGTTCATTTATCTATTTATTTATGTGTTACTGTACTGTGTTGTTTCGATCGCGTTGCTGCGCATGCGCACTTATATTATCGATGTACAATTATTGATTGTGGACACTTTCTCAATTCGTCCGGTTTCTCAACTCGGAAGGGTATTCTTACCGTTCAATTATAATGAGAAAATCTCGATATTCTCTCGTTATAATTGGTAATTTGTAAAACTCCTGCATTTTCAGGATGTTCCGAGTCGAAGATCCTCGGTGCGAATGAAACGAAACCGAGAAAGGCTCCATCGATCATCGGAAACAAAAGAAAAGTTCCTGTGATATTTATTTCAGGGCATGGACAGAGTTTTTAGAAGAGACCCCTCTTGTAAAGACTCGGTCGATATCCTGGAATAAACATCAAGGAACTTTTTATTTCGCTTTCGACAGTCGATGAGGACAACCGTCCGACCGGCCTGGGAGTGCGTCAGAGGAAAAAAAGCAACCTGACCTCCCCGTCGAAAGTCTAATTCGTAATCTATATATTTTTTAAAATTGATCGACCAATTTATATGTCACTGTAACTGTGTTGTTTCTATCGCGTTGCTGTGCGTGCGCACTCATATTATCGATGGAAAATCCATTAATTTTACAAGGCAATTACACTTTTTACATATCGCGTACAATTACAAAATACACCGGCACGACTTGCCGTTATAAAAAGCAGCATAATAAATATTTATGGTCCGAACGTAAATAACGTAACGATTATTTTCATTTTCCGTCTCTATCACAAGTTTGAACATTATTCTTTATATACTCGGACGATTACGATAAAAAATGTGAATACAAAGGTTTCAAAGCCGTCTCCGCGCTTCGCACTATTTCGATCACAATCGGACGACGGTGATGGAATAGTTCAGTTCTTTTGTTCGTCCTATCAGTCTATATTGTTTTCATTGCGATTATTGAGCATGTACCTGCGCTGAAGTTCTTCCTCCATGGCTTCCATCTGTTCCCTGTTCTGTTCCTGAGTCATTTGCTCCATGAGTTCGTGATTGTAGGTCGAGTGCAGCATCAGAGCCAGGACTCCGGCGCGCGTTGCCATGTTCGATCGAATCTGTCTTTCCTGCTCGACGAGCTCGTCGATTTTAAGCCACTGTCGCACTCTCTCCATGTCTATCTCGGCTCGACGCAATTTTTCCCACACGTGGTGCCTCACGCAACTCTTCTTCGGCGCACGACAAAATTCGCCGGTCGAATCAAAGACGTTCGTGACCAACGGACAGCCGCAGACTTCTGAGTCGCTGATCTTCGGATCTTTGCAGTGCTCGGGACAGAGAACTCGCAGCCTCTTGCAATAGGTACGGTTTACCGGATTGAAGAAGTCGCAGAACATCACTTGACCCTCGATGCGAGTCTTGAATATCGAGCCGAAGGAAGCCTGAGACTCGTACTGAAACAGAGCGATAGACATTGCTGTGAAGGATTATCGTGAAGCGTGTATAATTGATATAATAAAAGTGTAGAAATCTCGATGCGATGCTTCGTTTTCGAGTATCGTCTATCGAATGATCTTTCACTTCCGGCATATCGGTGTATATAACTACATGGTAGCGTGTTGCTTGAAATAATATTTTTTTCGTGCATAACATCGAGCCCCTTTATGTCGCGTTGTACTTTAGGCCAAAAAGGCCAGCTGATTCGTGTTCAGCGGGCAAAAATACTTCGACATACGTTGCAGGTAAAATTAGAAAAAAAAAATTCAATCCGAAAATTCCAAGACGACCCCTTTCGAGTCCATTTTTCGCGTTTTTCAACGTCCTCAAACGGTCCGATAAAACGTTTCCAAAACTTCGGACAAGGCCCTATCTTGTGTATTTTTTTCCGTAGAACACGACGAGCACCTCGGATTTTCCCTAGCTCCATTGGGAGCCAAGATATCGACCTTTGAAAATCAGGAAAATCGACGTTTTTTCAAAAGTGCCTTGTTCCTTGTTCCTTGATCCTTGTTCAATCGTTTTTTTTTTGTTTTAAGGCTATATTTAACGTATTTTTTCCCGCTGATCACGAATATAATAATTATTTTCCTCCCAGCCAAATATTTTCCATTTTAATCACAAAAATATCATTTTTAACATGAAGACTAGTTTTTGAATCCATTTTTCATCGAAACGATTCTATAAAATGAAAAATGAAATGAGAGGCTCACGGCGTATTTGATTAACGGAGTGCGCCCCTCAATTGGTGTTTCATGGTAACTCATCACACTCATACGTGTTTAGGCTGCCTTTAAGTACGTCGACACGTTACCGCGTCTCTCGATTAACGAATCAACGATAGTAACAAAGTCCGTAGAGAAATTACCTTGTTGAAACACTTCTCCATGTGCTTAATCGCGGTTCGAGAATTGATCTCGTGTCCGCAGGTAATGCAATAGGTACTCATTTCCGTGTCGTCGTTATCGTCTTCGTCGGCTTTCGGATCGATGCTGGCGTGTCTCGCACGTTCGACTATGCGGTCGAGCTCGGCGTGACGTTTGTCCAGCTCCTGCAGTATTCTTCTCACGTCGTGCTGCTGCTTTCTCACGGTCTCCAAGGCTCTCCTGTTGTTCTGCTCGGCGACGCACGAAGTCAACGACCACTCCTGGATACGCTGAGGCAGAACCTGATAAATTCGGTTCGTCGCGAGTTTCATACCACACTCGTCCGAACAGTACTTGCTGCCCGGCCGGGATTGCAGCAGACACGCCGGACCGTAGCACTGTCGCGGCTCGACGAGATGATCGTTTCTCTCGTTGCTCGAGTCTCTCTTGCGTTTTTTGCTCGGCTTGACGGCTCTGTTTAGGCTCTTCGATGGCTTGAGCGGAACACCGACCGTGCGGCACGTTCTCTGAACGCAACGCAGCTTTAATCTTACCGACAGACCATATTTCTTCAAGTGCCTTTGAAAAAAAAAAAAAAAACGAAAATCACGATTATTTGGGCGAAGGGCAGTGAAATTTTTTAAAAAGCGGGGTGCCTAGTCACATGCGAATCTTATGCTAGTGATTAAATCCATTGAAGCGTTGTAAGTTTAAGAGTGTTAAACTTTTATAATTCGTTATTGAGGAGCTCCAAGGTTTATGATTTATTATATACTGATTGTAAAGGGAAAATGCGTCAAAGTAATGACTTTACCACAAAATTATCCATTCCAGCGCGCTCCAAAGACATACAAGTTACCGTTAGATCAATAAATCTGTAAATAATTACCTGCACGCGTCGCACTTGCCGCAATTGTCGCTTCGCAAACAGCCGCTGCACTCGCCGCAGCGTTTCGACGAAGTTTTCACCAGAGCCGGATCCCACGGAGCGTCGTATTCGTAACGATGGTCCCTTACTTTTTCCTTGTATTTTTTGAACTTGCGATCGTCCTGATCTGATTTTCTGGGCTTGTAGCGTGTTATCAAAGTGGCATCCTCTTCTCTACAACGCTGGCAAAGAAAAAAAGATAAGAAAACATCCCAGAGACTTACACACATGCTAAATTATAACTAATGTAATATAATATGCCCTAAGAGTTCCTAGACAGAATATACGATCCACTACATCTCAGCTTGTTCACGAAAGTCGGAATAAATGAACTTAGTGAGCGACTGAGCAACCTCACGAATTACTAGGCTTGGAAATCAGTATGAAATGCTAAATTTTACTGGAGTATCGTTCAAAGTGTTTAAGACTCAGACAAATGGAGCAGCTCTAAGACATGAGTAAGTGCTTTACTAAGTTGATACGATCCATTGGTTCATTAGGTTTTTCTCTCTTTTACACATATATAAATTTGCCGTTCTTTTTTACAAAGAAATGTTTGTATTATGTATTACATACTAGGTAACACGTGTATCCAAATTTTATATGCTTCGTGTTTTTGGTTCAATACTTTTGTGTTCTGTGTAAAGGAATTACTCCGTCAATAAAATTGAGCCACGTAATAGAAATGAGCGTAATTAAAAACTGCACTGTATAAATTAGCATAATTATCAGAGCTATCCTCCTTGTGTCGCTTCTACCGTTTCTATTGTATCTTTCTGTATCGCTTCTGTCGCTTCTATTCTGTCTTGTACCGTTTCTGCTGGTCTATAGTAATTAAATAATCTATAGGTAAGTAAATAATATAATATTATATAAAATAATAAATAAATAATTTTCCACTTTATCGATAGTCGATACTCACCACGCAGAAAAATTGTTTTATGTACTTGGCATCTTTTTCGGTTACGTTTATGCAATCTCCGTGATACCATTCCTCGCAGGCGTCGCATCCTCTGTAAGAAATTATAAATCATAAAGTTGCTGCAACGAGCCAGACGCGAAGAACTTTGAAACTTCAGAGCAAAAACTCACATCATGAAACGAGAACTGTCCGAACTTCGGCATATGCAATAAGCCTGACCATCCTGCTTAAGAAGCGTTGCTATCTTGCTTTTTCGCTCAGGCAGCATAAACTGCTTGGCGATTTCCTCTTTCTGTCGAAAAATTTCACGTAGTGCAATTATCGCATCAATAAAACTTTGTATTCTTCGTGTTTACATTCGATCTTTCGTATGTTTTTTACTTACGGACAAACCATGACGCTTTCCGCTCATCGTTGGGACACGACGATAATTATAAATGTACTAACTGTTTTTCTGTTTTGTTTATATCTCACTTGCTAAACGATCGACGAGGCTAAACTTTATTGTTCTCAACAGCGCGGACATCTTTGATCGCACGGTTTGAAACGAAAGCTGATCGTCTCGTCGTCGGACCTCCGTCGGTAAGCACGATCTCTGCCGTTCCAAAGAATTCCATTTCGTGACCTTGACCTGTGCTGGAGAATGACACGATCGATCGGTAATGCAACCTACTTTTCTCCGCATGAATTATTAATTTTCCTGTTCTCTTATTCACACCGCTGATCATCGATCGAGGCCACAATGAACTAAGTATCTACAATTAAACTGCTGTACATGTAAATAAATAATTCTTTGCTGTATTGAATAATCCAAATTTCAAATTACACAATGCCGTTACGATCGGATTAAAGACTCTGTTAAGTACACAAAATTTGCATAAGTATAGGTTTCTCGAGGGACAAGATATTCGATTTAATCGGAGCGTTGTATTATTTTTTTTGTTTTTCGTTACAGGATGTCCTTGACAAACGCGACGAATAAATAATTTCATTTCCTCTTTTTTTTTTACAAGAAAAATATATAGTATAGTCAATTGCGCGAAGAAATATTTCTGTAGAAAATTAATCCTCTGTAAATGGGAACACACGAAACAGTAGCGCGAAGTTACCTACGGGAGAGCTGAGGAGTTGAGATTTTTCGTTCCCTGTACAAAGAGTTAATCGGTCGCAAGGCAAAGGATCCCTGTAAATTGAACTCTTTACAGTCGTTGTCGAAAGTTCGAAGCCGAAAGCATACAGTTTGAAGCTTATGCGTGAATATCATTGATAGTTTTGTCGTACATATGAGATTCGCACAATAACCGTATAGGGTTTATATGCGGAAAATGAGCAACGTTTCGGCGAGATTCAATTTTTTGAAAATTGCTCAAAATTTCGTGATCTATCCGATCTAGATGATTCGTATCGAAAAAAACCGTTGCCGTTGATATTTAAAAAATTTGAGAGTAAAATCGCAGTCTACGCTGATTAAACGACACGACAATGAAGCTTCTCAAGCCCGCTAGGAACATCAGATTACGACTGTAGAGAGCATAGCTTCGTTGGCTCAGGCTTTCATCCACTGCTCGACGTAATCGAGAGCTCCGAGAAGTATTCTCTTCTCCAAAATTCTCAACTGAATTGGCATCATTTTTTCTCGATGCATCGGCGTTGTGACCAACACGAGATCCTCCTGGAACACAAACGTTTACGATAAAAAAACAATTTTTTGTTTTGTACAAACTTTCGTTCGGGAGAAAAAAAAAATCATTGAAATTCGAAACTCAACGAAAAATCGTTTTTCCCATCAAACTTTGCATTATCGTTACCTCGAGAGTAGTTGGATAATTGGCTATCAGAAGCTTCAATCTAGTCAGCAAGAACTTTCTCACATTCTCCTCGACGACCGTGTCGAGTGCGCAGTCTCTGTGCTTGAGATCGAAAACTTTTTCGGACTGCAGCCAATGCTCGAGCTCGACCTTTCGCATGCTGAAGACTCTGAGAAATGCGAGCATCCCCTCGGATATAGGCTCCGTACCGGACATGAGAAGAAAGGTAACGGTGTGCGAGGTGAAACCCAATTTCTCGAGTAGGCTTATGCGATCCTTGTACAGCGTGTCGGCTTTGCTTATTCCAAGTTTGAGCTTGAAACCGTCGTTCTTGTTGTCGGGGTACACGAAACCCGAATGAACGAAGAAATCGGAGTTCGTTCTTGGTCCGTAGTTGATAAAAATTTGTTCGCCCTGCTTGAACGATCTTTTTGCGTAACAGATGCAGGTGTCGGAAGTGAGATTGAAATCGGTTGTTATCTGGAAAAAAATGCGTGCGAGATTAGATGACGATTAAACTCAACGGGAATAAATGGAAACCTGTCGTTAAAGTCATTAGGCACTTACCTCGCCTTCCTCGTGATTGCACATGTCCCACATTGGGATCAATGCATGAATCATTTGCGTGCCGTTTTTACTCGGTATAAGATTCTGTCTCGTCATTACCGTAGAAACTGCCCAACTGAAAGAGACAGATTCTTGTGATGATTAAGAAAACAAAAAATTAAAAATCTAATCCTCACGATTTGTTATCGAACGGATGAATAGGAAACGAGGTCGACAGCCTACATAGACCGTGCGCCTTCTCTCCGTGAAATTCATGCATGATTTTCACTTTTACGGAGCTGTCACTCGACACTTTCCGGATCTTATTGAAGTGCTACTTGAGCCGCTCATCGGAAATTACTATAGATCACATGCAATATACCAGAAGCTCGAAATAATGAACAACGAAGATGCTAACTGAATAACCATATTTTAACTACCTATTCACTCTACAAAATGTTTATGAATTATGTAAAACCCGTGGCTGAAGGACTTAGGTCGATCGCCCATTCGTAATAAATATATTTTCACTATAATCTATGTTATGTCATGCTATGTACCAAAAATCATTTGTCGTATTGTCAATAAATCCACTACTACTATTGTTTTATATATAAAATCGCAGAGTGCTGAATAAAAGCTTCGATGAAATATCAAAAACTAATGTAAAACTAATACATTATGACACTAGTGCGTAAAAACTTTTTCTGACGAATGTGACTTCATAACACGAGCCGAAGGCGAGTGTTGCAATCACACGAACTAAGAAAACGTTTTTCGCCTCACTATCGTACAAAATATATCACAAGATATGAAAATGGGGCTTTTACGCACGTGAAGCGTAAGCTAAACCACTATTTTCCCACCGAGTAAAATACAGTATTTTTCTGTTGTGTATTTCCGTTTACCCTATTTCTGCAATTTTTGATCCGGTAAAATTTCATACTGCAAGAAGTCGCGAGCTGAAGAGATAGCTAGAATTTGATAGAGAGGTTTTGGCTTTCCATTGGTTTCTCTAATGAAACGATAAAAAAGAGACTGGCGCGATCGGAGCAACGAAATTTCGGTCACCGTAATGGACAAGAGGAAGAAGATGTATCCTCATTTTTTGGGCGAAGCTGACCTAGAAAGTCGGAAATGTAAATAAAAGGGATTACATTGTTGTCCAGAGAGACGACTTTCTCTCTCGGGAAACGAGCGGTGGCGGCTACGAGTGGCACTCTTTTTTCGCTCCGTATACACACACACGCATACACGAGTATACATTCACTCGCGTATTGAAGGAACGATGATTCGTAGAAACGCGCTCCATACAGCAATTAGGCAATACATTTTTTTATATCAGTCTTTCGAATCGATAATAATTCTCTTGACGAAATAAATTAATAAGGCGGTATAATTGGATACCCGACCAATTCGGCGTTAATTGACCATCGAGCGGTTCCAATTAACTTTCGCTCGGTATTAACGATAATGCGAGTAACAATCAACGTACGACGCGAAGACACGAAGGAACAATTCGAAGGCTGCCGCGACGGTGGAAGAGAAGATTTGCGGATACCCTTCCACGCTTCGATTCACAATCACCTCGCGAAGACAAGAAAGTCCGACGTGCGAAAGTGGATACAACAACTCATTTGCGAGTCTGTGTAACTTTCTGCATGTACGCGAGATCTCTTACGGTATAAGTTTTTAATATCTGAGATGCGAGCCTTTAACTCTTACACAACGACTCTTTGCAGTCTTTCGTCTTCATTCTTATTTTTCATCTCGTTCAGCTACGACGAAGAAGGGATCTTGGGCTTACGGGTTTTTTTCGCCAGTAATCGGTTATTGGAAGTTCATTTTTCAATAGCCAAGCCCCTTGGCCAAAGATTTGAACAAAGAAATTATTATTGTCAAGAACTTGACACTTTTCCGTGTAAAAAGATGAGAAAAATGTAAAAAAAAAAAAATGGTGAGTAAAACAAAGAAAGATTGTTTTTCAAATCTTTGTACCCAAATAATAACAAAAATGTTAGCAAAGTTCTGGTCGCAAATTGCGCATTAGGCGGAATTACTATTCGTTAAATAATTCAATAATTAATAAAAAATTACGTACAAGAAATATTTAAAGTTTCTGTTTCATGAACATTGCGAATATGCCAGCAGGTGAAGGGTTGAATAATGACAGTGAGAGTTTCTTTTCGCGGAATCGGCGTGGTTCTTCCAGAACGCGGCCCCTATTAAGCGACTACTGGTCTATCCAACGTTTCAACGAGATTAAAAGGATTTTACTTCGGAGTTAGCGGTGTATCTCGGACTGATAATATAATCATGATGAGCGCAACGGACGTAACGCGTCGTGGACTAGAGAATGAAAACTCTGTTGTTCGTCGGGAGGAAGGATTTTGCGTTTCACAATTCCAACCCGCGAGAAGAAAACGGCTAGAAACAGCAGGCGTGCGACGAGCTCTAACCACGGGGATATCCACTCGAGTGCATGTGGGAAGGTCGTGCGAAGAATTGAAGATCGTGAGATCTTCGCCATACTTTCTACTGGGATAACTCGACTTCGTTATAGCTTCGGTGCTCTTCGCGGACGACCCGATGATTTATTCCACGAAAGTCCTATAACCCCTTCTGTCGTTCACACTCGTCCGTTTTCCTGGAAATTAATTGATAATTAATTCGATATTCTAATTCGACGAACTAAAACTCGCTGAAAACCGGTAGAATCTAGGTTTTTGTGCTGCCACGATTAGAATCGGCAGGATAAACTATCGAGTCGCCTTTTTTAAATTCCATTGGATGTTCTATTAATGAAATTTGTTTTCTGAGCTCGATGAAACAGTGATCTGCCAAATGATATTCGGAATTCGAATTAGTATATTGCCTTACGCATGGACCATCAAAAATGTATGATTCTTCCCACGGTGACAAAATAGCATACATTTTAACTTTCGAGATCATAGGTATTTTTATTGAGCGATTAATTGCATTATAGTCCGTCGGTCTTAGTCTCACGAAGAATTCATTCTATTTTCCGGTCGACACAATATGAGTCGTCGTTTTTTTATTCAGTCGCATGTTCTATTAAAAAAAATCTATTTTATGAACTCGATATGACGGTGATGTCCGGAGAGACATTCGGAATTAAAATCAGTCTATTATTATCTTACTTATGGATCGTCAAGATAACTTCAAATCTGCAAAATTTGTGATTCTTACCATGGTGATAAAATAGAGTTTTCAATTCTGTAATCTTGAGCGCGCATTATTAATTCGTAGAGGTTTGAGCGACAATTGGGGCAACTTGAATCTCTCTCTGCGGCGTTAGCACGAGGCGAGAGAGATCGGCGTAAATAAACGGCACTGCCGCGATATTGTGAATTAGAATGTATTTGTGAAGACGTTCACCCGTCCTCGCTTGTGAGTCGAGTGGCCGCTCCGAGATGAAATTCATCTTTCGTATATACACCCGAGCGAGAAGAGGAAGAGAGCGCCTATCTAAGAACCTTTACAAGTCTCCTCAAGTTTCACCGACTTACTTACGATGCCGGCGAGAGAAAACCGCATCAGTTTGCGAGAGGAACTTACGCCGTGCGGATCGAGCGTTTCGCGCCAGAAAAGACACTTCGTACAACCCGACGTTTTTTGTTTTACATTCGCTTCTATAGTTTCTAAACGCCGTAAACAATATTTTTCAAGAGTGAATTTCTTTTATCGTCGGCCATAAAGTTTGTATAATAAATTTATATAAATAAAAGAGTGGAAGGAAAGTGCTCAATATAAAACGAACAATAATAGCGATGCGCGACTTTGTTTTTTATAATACCGCATGAATCTTGAGGAAATTTTGAGTTTGTGCAATCGAAAAAATATAATATTTTTGATATTGTGCATCGCAGTGTATTACGTGCATTTCATTTTGAACAGAGTACCGCGCGAGACGATAAACAGGAGACTGCACTTTTGAGGCTGAAGATAATAATGTTGTCGTTAATTGAATTCTTCAATCCTCATTAAGTTCACATGCAAAAACGATCGATACACCGATTATGAATTTTTAATCCAGCATCGTAACGATGTGTAAAGTGTCGTGTATTTTTTTATTGATAATTACCATTGGCAATTGCTCGACTCGCGATACGATCGTCACGACGGTGACGGAAGGTCCGAGAAATCTCCGCAATGACGAGAACCCGGTAAGACAAATTATACTCCAGAAAAGTTACTCGGCGAGAAAAAATAAATAAAAATAATGTTTAAAAAACATTTCCTACCTATGTTAATATAATTTGGGTAAAAAAAAACAATTGCGTAATTTTGCCCGACGAAAAGAGTATCGCAACTAAGGATTAAAAACTACTCAGCTCGGCGCGAAATTATTCTTCTTCACCGTTCGACAGTAATTTAATTCAAATTATGCGTACCCATTTTATTTTCGCCGAATTACTTTCATCCAATTGTGCAACGTCGAACTGTATAATTACCGTAAAACTTTCTTTTTTTTTTATGGCCGCTGAACTTTGAGCATTATTTGTCTTAACAAGCTTCGGTGTGTCGGCCGAAACTTATGACTCGTGACGATTCGGGTTTTTACAATCGCTCGAACGAACGAGCCGAACAATTATCGAACCTTCCCTTTCAGGTAGAAAATTCCATTGATAAAGTTTTAACGTATTCGGCGCGTATCGCAAATATTTACGTTCGACCGACTGAGCGGCCAGCTACGCAGAACGAATCGATAAACTACCGCGAAATCTACCGACTTGCTGGACCGTGTGACAAATAAGAATACTTATTTATTTATTTATTTTTTATATAGATTAATTCGCGCGCGGTGAATCGCTCGCGCTCGTCAGTCGTGCGGAGATTCCCGCCTCAACTTTCCATGCAACTTTCGACTCCCGACAGAATTATAATTGGAGTTTCGTTCTCACGACCTTTGTCGTTTCTCGCGTCACAATCGCCCACTTTTTCGCACAGTACCCGACTGCGGAGAAACCACATCTTTACACTAGCGAACTATCTGCATGAATCTTCTTTTTATATTGAAGAATCTAGAATTCCCTCCGTACCGGAGTTGTGAAAAAAAAACTTTGCAATTTTTAACCATAAAAATGCACATTTACGAGAAAAATTCTTCGAGTCGCAACGTTGAGAAATGTTATTCGTGAATAGCGTCGGAAATTGCCCTAAAACACTGAATGACTCCAGGCTTAATAGTTTCTTAACTCCTTTGTTTTTTTTTGTTTTCTTCGAATTTTCAGAACGACCTTTTTCGTCTCTCGCGTAAGAATCACCCACTTTTACGCGCATTACATGGCTATGGAAAAATCGCATCTCTAAACTCACGAACTACCTACAGAAAACTTTTATTTTGTTATAAACATGAATTTAGAATTCCCTCCACTTCGGCGTTGTAAAAGAAACTTTGAAATCTGTAACTATAAAAAATAAAAAAATTAATTTAACTACAGAAAACTACAAAAAATATTTACAAGAAAATTCTTCTAGTCGAAACGTCGAGAAATGCTCGCGTCAGAGATTGCCGAAAACACTGCACGGCTCTAAGTTTAATTGTTTGTAACTTGTTCGTCTTTTTGTTTTCTAATTTTCAGAACGGCAGCTCGGACGCGAAGACCGCTGATTACGCAGAGGATTCACTGCCGTTCGAGGACGATTACACTCGTCAAGAAACTTCGAAATCGGAGGGTGGAGGATTGTTAGGAAATTGGCGAAACAATGGAGCGGCGTTCGAGCCGAAGTGGCGGGACGGCGACTCGGTGCCGTTGGTGCCTTTCAACGCGGCGAAGCATGCGAAACCGGGGCGTCACGAGATTCCTCGCGAGGATTCGACGTTCCGAGAATGGGACTCTTCCCACGCGGTGACGAAACCCGACACTCGTCAGGAGGCCGCTGGAGGGACCAGCGGTGAGGAATCGTTCGAGGGCACGATCGGTGATGCGCCGGGCGAAGCGAGATACTCGCCGGCGATAAATCGCGGGACGAAAGATCGGCGCGTCGTCGAGAACGATTACGAGGGTGATGCTCGTTATCGCACCGAATACGCGGGCGTAATCCTTCCGCGTGGAAGGAAGCAGAGACCTTCCGCGGTTCTCACGGACGAGCTGCGTTACGAAACAACGGAAGACGCTGGGACTTCCGGGATATCTGGAAAAAGAACGGAAAAACATAAGTCAACACCTGGGGAAGATGACGATTCGGTATCGAGATCGCGTTACAGGGAAGTCTTCAAAGTTCATCCGAACGAGTACGAGCTGAACGACGAAGAGTACCAGAAGCCACGCCCGCGAAAGCGACGACCGCCGCAGCACTACGAATTCCCGGAGGTACGAGCGCCGACCTATTCGATAACTTGGAGCACGGAGAAGTACGTCGAGAGGGTCGCGAGCTCGACGAGATCGTCGACGAGGCGACCGGAAGTATCGACACGAAGAAGACCCGATTCGAAGAATTCTTCGACCCGCAGAGACCGAAACAGAGCGACCGTGGATCCTCAGAGAGTGTCCGAAAACGCCGAACTAAAGTCTCTGCTGAAGATGCAGCAGATCGAAGGTCTGAGTCTGTCGGAGATTCTTCAGCGACGTAACTTGACCCTGAATGACTTGTTGAAGGGGAAAGCGGATGTGATAAACGTACTGAAGTCCATCGATAGCAATGAAGATTCGACCGGATTTTCGAGCATCAAACCGAAGATTTTCGAGGCGAAGAAGGTGTTCGCGACGACGGAGCGTCCCAGATGGGAGCCGAGTCGACCTCCAGCTCAGAGCGTTTTCGATTCCAAACGCAACGAGGTTTCTCCCTTGGCGAAGAGCAACGATGATCTTCCGGCTCGCAACAGTTCGTACAACGAGTCGGAAGAGGATTCTGAGAAACTCGCCAGCGCCGGGACCGAGGACGCTCAAAGAAATCCACACGACAACGAGAATCTTTCGACTATCGTCAGACTTACCGGGCCGATTGTACTTTCGCACTCGAACTCCTTCACCGACAGAGCTGCGATCGTTTCGGCCACCGCGAAACCATCGGCAAGTGTCGAGGAGGACGAGATTATGGAATTCTCGGATTTTACGATGAAAAAACAATTTCCCAGTACGACGAATTATCCGATCGAGACGACGAGAAAGAACGGCCACGATACAACCAAATTCGACGAAGCTTACGAGGAAGATTCTGGATCAACTCTGAGCATCGAACATATATTGGGCGCAACCGAACAAACTCCAACGTTTTTGCCGGCCACGACGGAGGAGCCGAACAGTTTCGACAATAAATTTAACAACATCGTTGCTGAGTCGACTCGCGGTAACGACACGTACATGTTCGAAAGTTTCGACTATCAGAGCGACGAACCTCGTGATGTCGTGGAGGAGATTGACACCGACGAAGAGGAATTACCCTTGGGAGATCAGCCTTACGAAAGATCAACGGAAAATCCCGACCTCGGTGACGAGTCGGGCGACGAAGAGACGCTTCTGAGCAATCATCAAATTTTCTCGACGAGCAGCAAACCCTACGAGGTCGTGATATCCGAGATCGAGCCGGAGGCTCGAGCTGAAATCTTTGAGCTGTTCAGTTCGGGCTCGAGCGCGAAGCGGCTGGAGCGCCTATTGACGTCGAGGAACATGAGCATCGGCGAGCTTATAGCGCTGAGGCAAAGAGGATCGAGCAAAGTTCACTTGGCCGAAGTTTTGAGATCGAAAGAAACGTTGGCCGCGAGATCGCAGAAGTACAATGCCGATAATCAGGCTTCCGGTAATACGGAAAGGGACGACGAGGTCGCAACGACCGATGAGATTTTGGGAGAAAAAACTAGTACGGAATCTTCCGAGGATCTTTCGGATATCGCGATCGATGCGATGTCGGCTGAAGCAAGCGCGCGCCGCACGACGGAGCAGCAGAGTTTCACCACTGAGGAGCATACGAATATTTACTCGATCGGAACCGAGCGAGGAGAATCAGCCTCGACGACAGAGTCGAACGAGAGGCGGAACGTGCGGTTGCTCGATCTGTTGACGGCTTTCGATTCTCTGCCGTTTTCCGTCCGTCCGGAATTCGATAGCACGGCGAGCCCGAGGAATATCGAGGAGAAGACGCTGCCGCGCGACGCCGAAGATCGGCGAACGCTCGAGGATCGAGCTGAGAAAACCGACAGCTCGTCGGAAGAACCTGCGAGCTTCGTCGAAATCGGCTTGGTCGAGGAGGTCCTTAGTGACGATTCGACGCCGGCCGGAGACCTGGAAGACACAAATGTTTCGACAAATTATCCATCGGGCACGATAGTTGAGGACAGAAAAATTTCGTCCAAAGTCCGACCGAGCATTATCGCGAGCGGTGCGATACTCGGCGTCACGATAGTCGTGTTCTTGGCCATCTTCATAGTTTGCAGAATACGACAGAAACAAAAGTACACTTACAGAAACACATTTTCGAGAGCCGTCTTTCAAGGACCCGCTATGACCGCGAGAAAATTATCGAACTCGAGCAGTTTGAACACGATTATGGTCAACGTCGTTGCGACGTCGACGGCCAAGAGACCCGAGAGACGCGAGACTCAGGAGATCGAAGACGATTTCGAGTTCAAGAGCGACATCGAGAACGACTCTCTGGACGCCAACGATAGCTGGGAAACCATACCAGACTTTATGAAATGACGACGGTTAGTTACTTGATCGATTATCCGGATTTTTTAAAAAAGAAATTCTTTTCAAAGGCTGATTCTTAGGTCGTCGACGCGGATATGAGGCACACGACGTACCGCGATCGAACGACGCGACTTTATTTATTGTAATATCTTTTCGAGCCCCTGACACCTACCAAAAAAATGTGCAATGTTAGAGAATTCTTGGAAAAATGCTCTTGTTCAAATTTCGACTAGATTTTAATTTTACATCTCCGCGCGAACCGCGGAGGATAGGATGTATATTTATTTTTTACTCTGTATTACGAATTTTTGTACTAAAAAAAAAAAATGTAAAAAAAAAAATTATCGTTTTATCGTTGAACATCAAGTCACTTACCCATTCCCGTTCCTAATCGATATAGCTAGCGGCAACTCACCGATACTCTTCCCAATTGAAGTAAGGCCGTAGCAAATCGGATACCGCATTACGAGTGTTGTAAAACATTTCCGAGAAATAGGCGAACTGTCTGACGATGTTTCTGCTCTGCTTCATAGCTGGTTCTGCGCGAAAAAAAAAAAAAACAATAAAAATATATAAGTAAATAAATTCTCAATATACCCACGTGAATTTAGTGTGAACTGTTAACGTCAAGGGTCGACGAAAATCTATTTTAAGAAAATCGTTTCTGGTGGAGACAAGTTGAAAAAAATCAAATAATTAAATAAACAAATGCACAATATCCGGCGGGAATCCGGCGTGCGCACTTAACGTTAAGGGTAGTCAAAAATATATTATAAGAAAATCATTTTTGGCCAAGAGAAGTAACAATCATAAAACAAAGCTTTCTCTACGAGGAAGCAAAAATTACCGAGAGTGGGGCTGCCCTTGAGCTCCACCAGCTCCAGAGCAGTCATGTACAGCACGGTGCAGTACGTGGTAGGCAAGACGTCCAGGTAAGCCTTCCATTTGGAATTGTCTTTGTGCCTCTCTATGAGAAGCGCTATAGCCAGAGCTACTTGGGGCATGTGCTGTATCAGAGGATCGTTCTGAAGGGCGCTCAACTCCGGAGCAGCGGTTTCCGTGCTCAAAATTAATTTTCCAGGTATCTCGAGAGCAACTTCGTTGGCGGCGAAGTCCCGGTCTGCCTTGAGGCCCATGTCGTAGCCGGGAAACTCGGATATACTCGCACCGTCCACATTGGCTCCGTTGTCCCTCAACCATTTCATGAATTGATCTATCGCCTGGGATCGTTTGGTCACGCTGGTCTTCATCTCCTTTAGGCTATTGATCTCTTTGAGGACCTCCGAGACTTCCAGATAGTTGTCCCATAGACGGGCTACGTCCACCGGGTCGCTGCACACTGGACAACAGGAAAGTTTTTTCTTTTACCCGTGCAAAAAAATATTGGACTTTTTTCTTCTAACTTTACTCACGTAAAAAAAGTTTTTCGCATAGAATATTCGTCTCATTCTTCTTCGGCACAGGTGTCTTTCTCTGCGGCGGCGGATGATGTTTACCTCTCGACGACGGATGAGGCTTCTTTCTACCCATATTTTTTTTTCCTCTTGCCCTCAAATTACTACGCTATCTCGGTGAGCTCGCGACCTTTTCTTTAACATGCAGACGCATTATGAGCCCACGCTACTACAACGACACGGTATGTTAGTCAAGGAAAATCCTCGATTCTTCTCTCTCAACTAAAAATAGATCCTAAATCGTTTCCGACTGTACTACAGTGGCGAACACGGAATTCGTGTAACATAACCTAACTCGCGAGGATCCCTCCGGAGGGAATTGATGCCCTCGGAAGGCAAGCGAGGCGATGCGCTTTATTGATTTTCGATGTGGCGGGTCACCTACTTTTAGCGGGGGTTTGTCCAAAAAAAAAAAAGATAATTTAATTAAGCAACGGTGAACCGCATTATTGCTCGGCGCATCATTTTGTAACTACTTGTAAAGAGATTATGACAATTTTTTTTTGTTTTCTCCGATTGCAGATAACTATAATGGTTGCAGTACGAAAAGATATGAAAAATGTTTTTGGACTTTAACTTTTATCATAAAATCCCGTAATTCCCACATCGTATATATACGTATATATACTTTTTATTTGTCGTAACTGAATTTAAACATAGAGTACATCTACATAAAAATTTGTGATTTTTTTCTTTTTCACACATAGAAGCTTATGTGTATACGTCCGGGAGAACTCGTCGTTATCGTTTTGTCGGGGATATATCGCAGAAACCATTTTTTTTTTTTATAATATAAAATTCCTTTTAAATTTTCAACCGATCGTTACAAACAGTAAAATATTGTTGTGACGCCCGGTAAATTTTAGCGCTGCAAAACGAGTCCTTCCCCCATCGCAATTGCCACAGTCACAAATTTTACACTTTAAATCAATCTCAGGTGTGTTTGAAGTTTACTGGTAAAACAAATTCTTTTTTTTTTTTTTTTTTTTTTTTTTTATACACAACCAGTATCGTTCGGTTAATAATTTTATTTACTAATATATAACTCTATGCTTAGCCATTTCTGGACAATATCGCTGTTCTAAAATATAAAAAAAAAGAAAGAAAAAACTTTTATCATCAAAATCCCCTCCCACGAATTATTTCAATAATATATCACGCGCTATCGTGATATCGCTATCCCGAATAATCGCTCTCTTACTCTTTCATCTATATAAAATATATTTCTCGTCTTATTTTTTTTTCATCTGTGAAATCGATCATAATTCGTATTCGAAGGGAGCGAATTCTATTTTTTTTTTTTAAGGCTCACGTTATTTATCTGCATGAAAAATCTAAGGTCGAGTCGATCGTCGTTAAGTCCGTGACTCAGCGTCTCGATTGTGCTTGTTACAGAAGCCAATGTCAACCGATACGTTTTTTTCGCTACAGTATAATTATGTACATTGTACATTCTACAGAATTGCGACGACAAATTATTCTTTTTCTTTTTTTTTCTCTTTTTCCCCCACACATACGGCTTTTTTGCAGCGTAAAAACTCGGTACCGTAAACACTAAAGATACAGATACAGTTACAATAGAATAATAATAATAATAATAATAATAATAATAATAATAATAATAATAATAATAATAATAATAATAATAGATATCATTATTTTATACAGCCTAAATTCTAAATAGAGCCTTATTTAGTAAACTCCACATGATTCAGTTGTTCATCTCGTGCATCTGTTACAAATTCAATGTCAAATTGGTCGCGTATCAGACACGGTCGCGGCATGTATCCGATTCCTATTAGTCTCTAATGGTGATTTTTGCCACTTTTATTATTATTTTCTTTTTTAGTTTTTAGTCACAGACACACGCGCACGCACGAGGCCTCTGAGATGCTTCGTGCTTTATTTACGTTATTTTCTTTTATTATAAAAATTGGAAAAACAGCTACGCGTTTTTCGAAAGATAAACCATTTACCTCGTGTACACCCGGCCCGAGCGAGAGTTTTAGCGTTTCGACGGTATGCTCAAAACGTGCTTTCGGAGAAAATCGCGTCAATTGATTCACAAACACTGGAGTACATTGTGCAGAGCAACGAAGTGTCAAATTTGTTGTATTTTTTTTTTCTTTTTTTTAAAGACCGTACCTCTTTTCTTCTAAAGTCGAGGCGAATTGTTCTTTTCATGGATGCATTCGGTTTGTAATTCGTTTACTGCGTCGTCGTGTCCGATATGCTCTGGCGCCACGTAGCGTGGAAAGGTATCTTCAGAATCTTTACTCGCGTCTTTGGCAACGCCGTGAGAAGAAGCTTTTGCAATTGCGGCAAAGGCAGAATATCCACCTGCGGGTTCGTCAGGTTCGGCTGTGGCTTCTCGTCTATAGAAACACGAAAAAAACGAGTCGTTTATTTATCAGGGATTCGCTTTTAGAAAAAAAATTACTATGTATAAATTGATGAAGCGAAAAAAATGATGTTTACCTTTGAGGAGATTGGGATCTTCCTCGACGTCCTCGATGAGTTTTAAGCACGGCACCGGTTTTAACACCGGTATGGAATCTCCGGTAACCTGTTTGTTCATTTGATTGCATTGATCGACGAAGAGTTCGGTAACTCTGAGTAACTCGAGCGTCACGCCCCACACGAAGTGCGTCAAGTTGTTCGACAGTTCAGTGACACCGCCTAGCACCATGTTGTTCGAGGTCGCCGATTGCGATATATAAGTTGGAATGATCAGCAGCCTCTTGATATTCTTGCAATTCGAAAGACATTTGTCGAACCCGTTCTTCACGTCGAAATTAACCAACTCCAGTTGATTGAGAGTCTCCAGCTTCGAGACACCCTCGAGTATGTCGAACGTGCAACACGTGCCCTGACCCTTCTCAAGCCTGAGACGCTCCAGTTTCTCGAGTTTCAACAAAACCGCGGTACCGAATTTGTCCGGGAAGTCCGAACACTCGCCGAGCTCGAGAGTCTCGAGATTTACCAACGACGCCAGTACGTCCACTTTCTTCTTGCCCAATTCTTTCACTGACGTCAAACTCTGCAATAACACAAATCATTTTTTGTTTCATTTATCGTATCCAATGTTATAATCGAACATTATATTCTCAATATTACATTATATTCTCTGGTCATTAGGTTTTTTCATTTAATTGTATTAATTACATTCTTTTCTGTTATTTTCTACTCTTCACTATATATTTTGTCACTTTGGTTTCTACTTTATTATTTCCTACTTATGCCATTATAGCTGCGTGTACGCTTGTTTTCTATATTTTTGTCTCGGCATCTTTTTATCTCGAGAACTCAGGCCTCAGAACACGAAATAAACAAATCTATTTATCTATGATACATATTATCGTAAAAAGGGCCCGTTCCGTATAGACAAATTAAATATATATATCGTTTTTACCATAAAAATAAAAAAGTTCGAACCGTAATTGTCTTGCAGAGACTCGTGGGAACAGGAAAAAAATTTGCTCAAAACATCACTCACCAGATGCGTAAGTTGTGTGAGTTCTTGAAGCGGCGAGAGATCTCCGTGCAACGACATGCCGCTTATAGCTTTGAGTCTCAGCTCTTGACACGATTTGAGATTTCCAACGGACTCAAGATTCAGCGAGTCGCACTTTATCGACATAGCGCTCAGTACTTCGAGCTGTGGACAACTCTTGATTACCTCCTCCACGACCATTACGGGACAGCGGCAGAGTTCGAGCTTCAGCAGACTCGTGACGCGCGGTATGACAGTAACGAATTTTTTCCAGATACCGTCGGATTCACCGGCGACCAACATTTTTCTCAAGTCCAAGTGTTGCGTGCCGTGCCTCTTAAGAGAATCCGCCAGACCGTCCCAGTCGGTTACTTGACTGTTCTTCATGCGCACGGTCTTCCACAGATTAGAATGCGCCGCAAGATCTCGCCACATTTTGCAGACACGAGCCGCTCGCAACAATTCTTGAACTTTGAGGTATTGAAAGATCCGCGAAAGAGCGTCGTATCCACCGCAAACGGATACCATGAAGTGCCTCTGTTCCGGCTCAATCGGTGCAGTTTTCTTTCTGAAAAATCCAAGCAGAAAAAACCTACGTTTAAATATGCTTTTCAAATTCTCAAAGATTATTCGATTAATTTTTGTTTTAGATTTTTTGTAGTTTTTTTTTCAAGCGTTCGTTCGTCTACTTAAGCGAACATCATCGAAAGAAATAAAATTTTAGCGAAAGGATTGCGATATGGGAAGCGAGGATACAAGGAGATTCTTTGATTTCTTTTTTCGTAAGGATAACGCACTAAACTGTTTTTTGTGTTCTGGCTCACACATGCCTTTATATCTGTAAATATAAAAAGTAAAAATGAATTAGATTTTTTTTCTTCGTTTGTTCAATGAAGCACTTAAAAAATAATTGACTCCATAATTGTAGCATTAATGTAAAGGCTTGTAATTTACAACAGCTCGAATGAATGGAAAAAATAAAATTAAAATTATCTCGATGATGAAAATTATCGGCCCGATTACTTTGATACTACAATTACGGGATATCAAACAAGCCCGACACACTTTATTCGTCGGTAATCACATTGTCGTATCTTTCGTTTCATCAAATTTCGTAAATTTTCAATAACAAAAAATTTGACCACATTTCGAAGCTAAGGCAGTGTGCTTCGATCATAAGTAAAAATCAAATTCATTTTTTTTTGCACCTTCGTCGAGCTTTTATATTTGCAAATATAATGAACATTGGTATATATTGCATTTACAATAAATTAACTAACAATTTACGCGGCTCGAATATTCGTCTCTGCGTCCGTACAAATTTTAATGCCAATTTATAAAATTTTCAGCTCATGTCAACGAACCGAACAAAAAAGGGTATCCAAGCCTTTCTCACGTTCGATGTGTAAAAAAAAAAAGATAATTTCAATGCAACGCGATAAAAAAAATCTTGTAAATACAATATGTACAAAGCAACTGCCAAAACCTCAGAAGGGAGAGTTCGTCATAAACATATAATCAGGATTGAAAAATAAATAAAAATGTAGATACGAATGAGAAATTGACTTACTTAATTTCCGGTTGTACAAAAACAGTATTCGCAGCCACTGCCTCCGATCGCATGCTATCGGAATTCAATTCAACATTGTCCGGTTGTACAGTGCCAGAATTTGTCGCTACTTCCATTATCTTTACTTCCGTTTCCTCGGGATTAACCGGAGACGCTGCAATCGTCGCTTCAACATTGATCCCTCTATTGGCTAATTCATTTTCCTCGTTTTTCGCATCCCCCTCGAGTCTCGAATTCTCGTGAAGATCGGTGCAAATATTTTCCGCGTCTCTCGTTTCTGGAGTATCGACGCTGGATCTTTCGTCCATCAATTCATCCAATTCAGTCACAGTCTCCATCGGACTGATGACTTGCGGTCTCTCTTTCGAATTTCCATTGGCACCCTCGGACGGCGCGACGACCTCGCTCGTGGGCTTCGGTGAGATCCGCGAGCCGGAATCTTCCGCCGACATATCAGAGTGCGAAGCCTCTGGCAACATTGGCGCTTTATCGCCGATCTTATCGGGTCTAACCGTGACGGCCGGCTGCACAGCCATTGCGTTATTCTTCGGCACGACGATGTAACGTTTTCCCGCCATGAGCGCGATGTTCTGCGCCGGTTTTGGTATCGTCCCGTCGTGACTGTGAAGAAACTCGTTTCCAGCTTGCAACCACGAGCCGTCCATTCTGTCGGGGCTCGGCGAAGCCCTCGATGGAATGTTCGAACTTTTAGTGGATTTTTTCGTCTCCGCACCGTCGGCTTTTGGAATTCTCTGAAGCTTCGGCAGCGATGTACCGGTCGGGTGAATTGTCTTTGAATTTTGCGAGCTTATCATACTTATCGGTATTAACGGAGGGGGCGGGGGTACCGTAGCTACTTGCTGATGCTGCTGAGTTTTCGAAGAATCCTCGTGACAATTCTACAAACAAAATCCGCCGACTTATTTCACCGGTAATTATCGAGAAATCCGAGCATTGTCCGCGACAAATTTCATCTTGGCACGGACGATTTCTCGTGTGGACGATTTCGTGCGGATTTTTTTTTTTTTTTTTTTTTTTACCTTGCAGACGTATTCATCGCTGCCTGCTCTATCGACATCGCCAACGCATTCGTGATGATACAAGCACAGGCAGACAGAACACTGTAAGCTCGGTATAAGGCCCATACTCGTTGAACATCGTATGCTGCAGGGTTCCTGAAGTTTTGCCCTGCAAGATGTGCGTCGGTAGGGGAAAGGATCGAGAGGGTAATAACAATTTGAGATTCGTGCGTGATTGTGACGAGTTTTTGTTCGTTTTTTTTTTTTTTTTTGGATCAACGGGATCGAGGAGATAAACCGATAAGGGATGAAATCATTGCGTACGATATTTGCATTGACAAAAAAAAATAAGAAGAATATGCTTGAACGAGTGTTCGCGGACAAGAGTCCCTTTGTTTATCAAGATTTAACGACGATGTATCGAACGGAGTTTGCGAACGGCTTTAGTTGTTGTGATTCCAAGCGCTGTACAAGCGATACGTCATAGAAGAACAAAAAAAAGTTTAAGTATGAATACTGTCTGTATACTCACTTGAGCACGCGTTTGGGCTTGGCCGGTGGTGTTTTTTCGACGACCGGCTGACTCCGCCTCGTAGTCGCGGGCGAACTCCATTGAGGTGGCAACATCTCCGGCTCTTTCGGCGGTGACTTTCTGACTTCTTCTGTCCAAACAATAAAAATCGTGTTTTAGGCTCTGCTTTTCATCAAACTCAAACCACATAAACATCGTCTGTTGACGATTTAAAAAAAAGTGTTTACGCACTTTTTTGCTGTCCCCTCTTGGCGGGAAGTTTTATTTTGAAACTGGCCGGCGTGACTTTCGGCGATTTCGCAGCGACTTTAGCCGGAGGCGGTGGTGTCAGGGGCTTCTCGACGCTCTTTCTCGCCGGGGTCTTTTTCGGTGCCACGTGCTTCTTCGGCGGTGTTGGTACCGGCCCCGTCGAGTCTCTCACTCTCGCGTCTCTTATTATCTCGAAATCGGGATTGTTAACGCCGAGCGGCTCTTTGAAGAATGTGAAGTTGTCTATCGTCAATTCTTTCGTATTCACTGCAATGAAAACGAAAAAAAGAAAAAATAAAGTTTACGAGTTAATTAAACAATAATCGAGGACGGCGTCCAGATACAAATATTTGCAATGGACAAAAATACGAGTGCACCAATAGATAAATTTTATAGAAAAAATCAGTCAATATCTTTTTAATGTGACCGGTGACTTTAGCAAGGAAAACAAAGAATGTTGCTGATATGCTAAAAATGAAGTCGAATATTTTATCTATATTTGCCTTGTTTAAAGGTTCATCCCATAAATAAATAATTAAATAAACAATTAAAAATATATATATAAATAATTTAAAACTGAAATACATTTCAAAAGCAAAGCAAATGCAAGTTTGAGAAAGTACTCAAATTTTTTGGTCGATTTTATGTAAAGCGACGATTAATCGATAATTTGTTATACTCACAGAATTCCGCTACCTCCCTAAAGCTCCTGACTTTCTTCCCCTTTGGTGTGTAATAGTATATATCGGCCATTCTCCTAACGGCGTGTTCCGACCCAGCTCTGAACACCAGTTCCCTCTTCCATCCGTACTTGAAAGGTTCTCTGAACAGCGGATTGCTCATGTCCACAGAAATTTTTGGTTTCGTCACCCCTCCAGGACTTATGACTCTGACGGTTCTGGCGATTTTCAATTTCTGTCCGATACCAGAGGGGCTGCTGTTGGCAGAGGAGTTTGCCGACTTTGCGGAAGATTCGTCGGTTTTCAGGGGATCCATTTCGGAGTCTAAACTGTTCGGTACGCCGATGGAGTCCGAGTCGGACTCCTTGTCCCTCTTTGTTTTGTGCGAATCGGCATTGTCCGTTGCATCATCGAAGTCGTCCTCCTCCTTGTCGTCGAAATTCCTCAGGGGGGTCCACAGCTTCCACGCAGAGCGTCTGCGCCTCTTGCCCTGCGGCGCCTCGGCCGATTCAGCTTCGGCTAAACGCGCAAATAAAATGGACGTCAGAAAAAAATATGGTCATATGTAAGTCAGCGAGAGAAGCGTGGAAAAACGCTGACGCGACGTTGCGTTACTCACCGATGAGTTTCTGGAGGACCTGAGTGCCGGGCTCGACGGTGTCCATGAGCTGTGTGTCGAATCCATTGAATTCGGTGGAGTCCTCGGAGCTGACATCGTCGGGTTCCGAGACTTTGCGCTTCTGTCCTCTCGTGTGCGGTTTCGCGTCGGTCTCGGCGTTGCTCGTCGAATTGGCCTTGAACTTTCGCAGCTTTCTCCTGAAAACCGGTGTGCCCTTTTTCCTCGGGCTCTTGACGTCGCCGTTCACCTCGCCGCTCTCCTCCATCTTAACGACGTTGCTCGTCGTATTGTCGTCGATCGGCTCGCGCTGTGACTCCGGCATTGTTTCGTCGTATCGGATTGGTTCTAGGTTAGGTTCGTCGCGCGCCACCTCGGCGTTCCCGCCATTCACGTCGGCCGACTCCATCGTGCGGCCGAGAGTCCTTAGCCGGGCGAAACGTTCGCGAGACGACGATTTGTTTCTTTCTTTTTTTTTTTTTAACGCAGAGCTGACCCGTCGCTTGGAGCTCGGTGCGCGAAATTGCTCCGAAACGGAAAAAAAAAAACAATTTTTCGACGTTATCGCGCGGGAGCAGGGGGAAGGGGAGGGGGGACGAAGGGTCGACTAATTAATTATTCCGGCTGGAATATACGCAAGGACGAAGAAACGCGTCGTTCATCTGTTCCGCTCGCACTCGCACGCTCGGCGACAACACGCGGGACACACTTGCGACGATATAAACTTCGGCGGCACGCTATTTACACGATCGCCGTACCTCCGCGCAAACACGTTCATCGTCATAGACGAGCATCGCGACGACACTCCGAACGCCTCTTCACGTCGCACGATGGGGTTTGTCGCTTTGGGGTGAATAAAAAATGGGACAAAGTTAATTTTCAAGCACCCCGCAAACTCGAGGGGACACACACAGACGAGACGCAACTTGCCTCGATCTTGCAGCTATGCTCAGACCGAGCCGAAAGTTGCAGTCGGCCGTGTACGAAAGGTGGCTTCGGTCGGACTGACGCGTCCCTCGTTCGACGCACAACCGGAAGTTGAAAAATGCTCACTTGGATCGTCGCTCTGCCATCGACACAGGCTTTTTCCCGCTCGCGACGATCTCGCGATCGAAATAACTGTCGACGAATTTATGAGAATTTGAGAAATATTAAAATTTCATCGGTACTGTCGAAGCTGATGATAAGTACTTAGGTAACGGTCACGTTATTGAAACAAGCGTCGAAGGAGCATTGCATCAAGGTGGTCGGATCGAGAAGGCTCGTATTCTGCGGGCGCCCAAGTTGGGGCACCGAACAGAATTTTGGTCGCGACGCTTTGGCTTGTTTTCACTACATTTATATTCAAGAACTACTACTTGTGTTTCGAGTTTATACGCATATAACACGAACGAAATGGGATGCACGGTATGAAGGCAAAATTGCGACTAGTGTGACTAGAACGATTTACCTGTGGAGAGTAACGTCCTCTGTTAGTATCGTGACATGAATATAGATATCTTGTTACGGCATTGCAGTATTATTCATCATTTTCTTGGGATATCTCCGTCGAGAGATTATCATTCGCTTTACCCTCACTTCAATATCGACCACCGTTCAGTTTGCAGATTTCTGCAATACCGATATCATCTGTGCTTCGCCGTTTGCCGAAGAGATGGCGACACAGTACTGATATCGTAAGAAAGGTAAGAAAAGTGTAGTGCACACGACAAATTGGGGGTACCCTTTTACGCACGAACAAGAAATTGGAGATGTACATATTCGACCAAATTTGATTGTCGAAATAATTTTTTTAAATGTCAATAATCTCTTTCCATACACGTTGCCATCTAAGTAAACTATCTCGCGAGTACCGCCGGAGCGTATCGAACAGAAGTACAAAAGTTTTGATACATCATCGAACCTTTCCGGGACAATTCATTCGATGATAAATCGATCTCCCGTGAGGCTTCTCATACGGGAGTGCGAGCAAAAGGAAAACCAACCACAAACGTCTCATTTATTCGCCGTTTAACATAACAAACGTGATTTCAAGCTCGTAACATGCAATTTCTTGTAATCACTGCATCGTTAAAACGATCGAACTTAGTTGTCCCGTGGTTCGTTGGAAAGTGTCTAAACCGCAGAGCTCGTGTTTTCATAATAATATAGCACACGGTAGGTTTCTCGGTGCATCAACGTACCTACGTGTACGGTATCTTGAAGGGACGTGATCTTTTCCTCTCCATCGTAACCGCGAGACGGCAATTTTTATAGACGCTCTTCGGAGTGTTGGTAAAAAAAAAAGCAAAAACATTTGGCGGCATCGGGAACCGCAAAATGTTCGTGGAACTCTCTTGTGTGTTCGTCGTAGCGGAAAACTTTTACAAGCAGTTTAGCGCACGTGTCGTCACCGTCGTCGACGAGGTTCGGCGAAATTCTAACCTATATATTGCGGATCGCCGCGATGCGGAGAAACGTGAGGATATTAAGGAAGCCCCTTCAGCGTTATCTCTCAAACCGCAGAGCATCGGAGAAAGAAAGAAGCCGAGAGTGGATTCGCTCCCGCTCTCTCGTCCATTTATCCGATATTTGAGATTTTTCCTCTCATATGACACTGCAGCGACATGTGGTCGAGCACTTTGCCGCCACCGGGGCGCTTATTCGTTATTGCTTGGGCGCGGGGGCGGGAGGGGGGGGGGGAAGCAAATAAGCTCGGCAGGATCGTCACGTAATAAAAACGTGGTGCCCGGCGGTGAAAGAAAGATCGGAAGATGGTCGAAAAAGGGGCGGTGATACTCTTGACGAAAATCGCGAAAACACCATTCCTCGAAGACTGTCGCATTTGGATGGTTCTCGAAACCCGAAAAGTTCACAACTTTTTTTCCACGTATGTCGTAAATACAGTTCGATTCAAACCTGCCAATGCATTACACGATCTGACAGGATGTGAGCAAATTTTTAACAATTGTTCCATTATGGATTCCAATACGAAAGACAAAAGTTGGAAAAAAAAAATACTGCCGTATTTCAATCTAAAATGTTCTAGTTTTGGTAAATACCGAACGGCAAGTTGGAGAGGCGTCTCTTTGCTATCTTTTGTCTGCATACAATTTTTGCCATTGTGTTGAAGCACAAAATTGCTAAAACAAGCCTGCGCCGATTACCGGTACTGAATTTTGAAAGATCCAATCAGCGCAATTCTCCTAGAGTCACAGACCGCCGCTAACCGGCCGGCGTTCCCGTGTTGCAGTCACTCAGTTCAAAATGGCTGCCTCTGTGGGAGCACGTGAAGTGTTGTGTTGTGCGTGGTTTTTGTGTGTTTTCGAATTTTTCAGCCTCGTTCCACACGAAGTTCTTCCTTACGACGAATCGAGCGTGAACAGGACGTGTGATTCATCCGACACTTTCGGTATTTCAGTCACAAAACATTTTGGTAAGTACATAAACGAATTTTCGATGCCGATTTCCAGCCCGCGGTTCATCTCGAGCCTTCCATTGTTCTTACCGCTATCTCTATCCCGTGCCTACATTACAGGTAGTAAAAAAGGCATCTGGTATGAAAAAGTGACCTAAATGAGTTACTCATGTACGTCCGGATGATAGTTCTAACCTATCCTATGTCCAAAAGTTAACTTTTTCGATGGTTCGTAACTTTCGGATACCGTCCAGACGGACATTTGGAACCCAATGAGATCACTTTTTGTTAACAATTTTTTTTTCATGCTACTTAGGATGATTTCATTCAGTAAAAACTTTCGACCTAAACTCACGAAGTTATTTGCTCAAACGTTTCCGCAACTCAGTTCAATCGTACACGTCTATCGTATTTATCCGTGTACATTGAAAATTCTGCTTGACACCATAAATTATCATAAAATATACAAGCGTACACGTCGATTGAACAAATTGACCGAAAGAATTATGTCGAGTCACAACTTCGTGCAAGTGACACAATTCCCGTTTAGTTTTTACACACCTTCTCGTGTCTCTCGGCTGTTCCGTCGACTCGACAGTCGCGCACAGAGAGACGCGGGCATAAATCGAGAATAAATAATAGATACGTCGACAAACGAAGGAAGCGCGAAAGCGAATGATCGATCGACGAATATATACGTCCGCGTGTCGGTAGGGGAACGGTGGCGAAGAGTGAGCAGCGTTGTTCTGTACAGCCGAGAACGACTCTAGCTGGATGAGAATGAAGAAGTCGAGAGAGTCCTCGGACGTGCATGGCCGGCGTCATCGGGGCACAGGTGTTCCGCTCGGCCCTTCTACATATATACGAAATGATGAATCTTTTTTCTCGAAGCTCAGCTGTCTCTCACTCCGGGGTCGCGTTCGCTGAACTACCGCGGGAGACTCGAGGGGGCGCTGATGTAGCATTTTCGTTGTAAAAAGCGACGAGCCGATTCCGCTGTGGACGAACGTCGCGAGCCGAGCTTCGTTTCACGGTGGCGGCCGAAACGACCTTCTCTGCTTAATAACACGAGACTCGGACGAAGAGTTTGATCGTTCCATAACGATTGTCCGACAGCCGGGAGACGTATGTCCTCTGCGATATCGGATAACGTCCGTTTAGCCTCGCGCGTACACACTTGTAGACGTTATTCGGATAAGTACGAGCTAAACGCAAAGTCCTCGCGGACGGACGGACGGGCGAGAAGGGGCTTGATATATATGTGTACATTTTTTTTACATACATATATGTATGTAAAAAAATGAAATGTACGGATGAATCGAAGTCGCTGACGGGTCGAAGTGGTGTGTCGTACTTCCGGGCACCGGATAACCGACGACGATCTCCGGTCTTGCGACGACTTCATAAAGGATCCGTAAATATCGCCCTCCCATTGCGTGACGCCCCGTCACGCTTCACGAAAGTCATCCGCTTCGACCCGACGAAGGCTCTTTTAACTCTTTGAAGAGCAATTTGTAATTCTTTTATTCATCGTGCACTTTGGGTATCGCAATTTTTTACCCTGATAATCGATTCGAAAATCGGATTAAAAAAAAAAAATAACAATATAGTCGTCGAACGAGGCTTCGAAACGGCCTAATTTTGGAATCCTCTTATTTTGGTCTAAAATGAAAAGACACAATTACGTTTTGATCCCGATCGGGACCCACTTTTGAACGATGTTTCTTTTGTCTGTTGCTTTTCATTACGATTTTTCCCCCTTTTTTTTTTTGTTTGGGCGCTCATAGCGTTCTTATGAAAACGGCTATTAATTGTGTGTGATCCTCTATGATGTGTTGCGTTGTATTTCTTGACTGTGCGACGGCTAATGATATGGCTTATTCTGTTATACCGGTTAGACAAGCGTCGCCAGTGGTCGTTTGTCACTTGGGACAAATGGGGTATCCGTTTCGATGTTTTACATTTTATTTATTCGTTGTGGACAGTCACTCAGACAGAGAACAGGGGCGGGTGTGGCGACGCCGTGTTTTAATAACATAATATAATGAATCAAATAGATTATCTGTTGTCCATAACGGCGAACTTGGTATTTCAGGGAAACGTACTGTTTAATCATCGCGGCACAGACACAAGTAAAATTTTAGCGACATGTGTGTTCCGAACATTTTTATACCAGCTATTCACATTTACACAGTAATACGCGGTAATACACGTTACGCCTTGTGGAACCTCAAAGAGGCGTATCTCACAAATTTTAACGAACAAAAGACAATACCTTTCAGTACAAAGATTCCTAAAATTCTCACCGTCTACTTGGCAGGGTGTTACGATTAAAAAAAAAAAAAAAAAAAAAAAAAAAAAATGACCTCAGTTTTACCGTGTACGTAGGAAGTGAGAAAATGAAGTGTATTACTAATTGACGGGCATCGACGGGACGATGCGCCGAGGAGAGGAATAAAAGGAGTGAAGCGAGTGAGAAATTGACGCGTCGTGCCATGTGGCAGGCGCAAACGGTGTGAGTAATGGCGCTCGCTGGGCTCGTCGAGAGCGTTGAGCCGGGGTTGCTCATTGAATAACACACAGGAACACGGAGAGAGTCGACGGTCTTCGTTGCCGATGTTCCCCTTAACGGAAGAGAGGAGCCTATGGATTATGTGTAGAGCGAAGGAGGAAGATACTACGCTCGAGGTGGAACGAGTAATAACGAGGGGAACGATCATCATCGAAATCATTATGATCGCTCTTGCGCCTTCTCTCGCTGTCCTCCTCTCCGGCTGGCGAGGTGCTCGAGGGCGCCCTCGCTCGGTTATAATCTCGAGCACCGGAGGCCCTCGTCACTCCCGATGCTCTTTGGTATGCGTTATGCTCGCGATCCATATACTCGAGTGAGAGAGCACCGGCGGTGGTGGGGCTAATGGCAAAATTATACCGAAAGCATGCCGCGTGCACGAAGAAGATATAAGCGATCGTCTCGCGGCCTCTCCACTTGCGCGTCTCACTAGCGCCCGTGAATGCAGATCGGCCGTTCTCTCTCCGTCTGCTGGGCCAAAGCGACGCCGGTAACGGTCTCGCCGGGCGCGAGAAAACCGGGTGTCGAAAACGCTCTCTTATCTATAGCGGGCGTATTAACGCTGATGAGTTTGGCGTGCGTGCGCATGCGCTCGCGCACGATGCGCCGTTGCGCAGGAATCTCGTATAGCACGTATATTCGATCCGAACGGATGATCGAAGGCTTTTGATATCGTTTGAGAAAATATTAATATTCTAGGACGTGCCCGGAACATGATGTATATCTGTATATTATGGAAATAACTGAGAAGACAATAAGTGTTTTTTTTTTTTTTCTTTATTATCTTACGTTTAAACTTAAATGCAAATGTAGTATTTTCATTTATAAAGAGGGACTTGTATGAAAACACTACAGCTACATTTAAGATTACACGTGAGGGAATAAAAAATAGTTATTGTCTTCTTAGTTATTTTTATAAAATATATATGTCATATATGTTTTGCACACATCCTAGAATAGTAATATTTTCGCAAACAATATCAAAGGTTTTCGATAAATAAATACAAATATACATTTACGCATGACTTAAATGTATATTTGTATTTATTTATTTAGTCCTTTTTTTATAATTGAAAAGACTATTTACTGGGGGGGGGGGGAATTTATTTAAAAACTATTCTCCGTAAGAGCTGTATATCGGCTTACGTGACATGGAGGATATAGATGCTTGTGGCTCGATGGACCCGCGCCGTCCTAATTCCACCGCTATAAATTAATATGTCTCGCAGAATAGCGGCGATGAGACGAAAAAAAAAAACCGTGCCGCTTAAGTTGAGCCAATATGTGTAGGCGAGGGGGAGCTAGAGGATTCTCGGTAGGCGTGTAAGGTCTCACGGCCATCTTTGAGACCGGTTTATAGTTGAAATTTCTTCGCTTCATCTTTCGCTACGGCAGAAAGATGAAGAGATTTTTTTTTTATATGGATGACTTTGTCAATTATTTCTGTTCGTTTCCGGTGTTTTTTTTTTCTGGTTCCCGGCCATATCGTTCGAACAATGGTGAGAAACTACGAATCTTCCAGTCCCAAAATTTGTTCAATTGGTTCCCTTCTCAGTGCCCGTTCGTGGTTTTTCACGGAGCGCGGAACAGCGAATGCATTCGGGATAAATGAACGCTCCTCTCGTGTACAGAGTGTTATTGTTAAGCAAAGCGAGCGATGCCTCGAACACGATCGTAAAAAACCGAAACGCAACGCCGGCTTCTCTCCGCGCCGACGAGAGAAAATTAGCAAAACTGCTGCAAATGGTAGCTCCGCGAATCGTCGAACCGCGAAACCGTCTCGGTCATTCCGGCATTTTTTAAGTCGTCCTTCTTCTGCGCCCATCCACGGAAGGTGAAGAAAAAAAAATTATTTATCTTTCTCGAGTTATGTTGTCGCTGTAATTCCGGCAATTTCGTTCACTCCGTGATTTCTCGTATTTGCTATAGTTAGCTTCTCAGTATCGGAACGTGTTGTGTTATCTAACGAGCCGAGCTCACGACGTCTTGCTTTTGTTATTGTTATTAGACTAGAAGGAACAAAAATTAACTTATGATTCGCGATATTGTAAACTCAATATACGTAACAATGTTTTAGCAAATATCGTTGCTATTTGTACGAGCCGAACTCTCACCGTCCTGTGTTTGTTGACACAGCAAAAGGGACAGAAATTAATTTACGATTCTCAATATCTTACGTTTAATATCAATAGCAATATTATATCAAACTTATTATTATCTATTATTTTTATTTATATTCCAGTTTAATATTTTAGCAAAAAAAAAAAAAGTTCCGAACAGAAGCGGAAAGGAATTAATAGCCGGGATGCAAAAATTCTGTCTTCCACAGACCGCCGCTCCCGTGGAATTACCGTTGTTTATGGCTCTCCTCCGGACTGACAAACACCTGACTTCATCAGTGTTGCTCGGTTGCCGCCCGTTGTCTGTTCTCTCAAGTGTTATCGGCTCTAATCGGCGCGCTATACCCATTAAAGTAAATTACAGCCTACAGAAAAAAAAAAAATAAAAATAATCGCTCAACGGCTTTCCACAATTCTATTCGTTACTTCTCTCGCCGCCTCTATTCTTAAAATATTCATTTATGTATGGAAACGCGTAAATCGGCCTTTTCCATCGTGACTATCTCGGTCTATTAGGGGTTTTCTCGAACGACGTCCGCTCCCGCTCTCGAGTATATTGAATTTCGGATGAGCCATTCTGTTCGTTCTCGTTTTCTCCCCGCTCGCCCTTGGAGCTCGTCCGCATTACCCGTTTCGTTATGCTTTTCCCTTCGAGGCATTTATCGAGCCACTTTTCCTCCGAATTCACGGGCCCGCAACTAACGCCCAAACGTCACAATATTTAAGATCTCGTGGCATTGTTGTGGGTTCCTCAGCTTCGTTTGGTGGGTGAGTCCGAAAAAGGATGCCCTCCTCGATGCTTTCACAAAATTGGTGCTCGGCATATAATTAGGCACACCTATAGCGTCTACCTTCGAGGCCTCTGGGGAGCAAGGTACAAGTTAACCATAGGTAGACCCAATATTTATACCTACCGGGTATGGCTTTCCTCGTGCATGGAAAAAGGATCGCATTCTTCGGACTGTGGAACACTGCTGCGCGTAACGAAACGCAATAGCACGAAAAACAGGCACCCAAGGTCAATTTGGACGAGAGAATGCCGATTCGTTACGACTCCGTCCAGATAGAATCCTCCCGTGCGCGCACGAACCTTTACTTTCAGTACTTTTCAAAGTCAAAAGCAGCGCATTGACTTCGCAGAATAAAAAAAATATATATAATCTCAGTGAGTCCGTCTGAAAATGACAAAAAAAAAAAAAATCTCAAACGTTTCGTCGAAGCGTTAGACTAACCTTCATCTTGTTCATAAAACTCTAGTGCACATCGTCCCATCACCGAACGATCAGATCCGAGCTCTCTGACCTCAGATTAACGAGAATAATCGATAAAGTCTCACTCGATTCATCAGTCGAAACGGGCACACATAAATTTCACCGTGAAAATAATGTTCGATCGTCGCCATCGAGCTGCCGAACCCTCCAAGGCCGCTCATCACGCTTCCGACGGTGATTAGTAAGCCGCACATCCGTCGCGGCGCTGGTAGCACTCTCGTCAGTGGCTTTACGTCGAGCAGCTGTTCTAGCTGCCGCGCGGCGAATTATTCTACGCCTCTCTAACGGCTACCGATCCTAGATTAATACGTCGGCTCCACTGTTAACGATACGTTTACGTGTGCACTGTGCACTGTGCGGTTGAGCATATAATAGGTCGTCGAGTCAGCACGAGCGTAGTACGGGCGCACACAGATTTGCCCGGCGTGCCTAAGCTCTCTCCGCAACATTTTACGCGTCAGGTGAAAGTGTCGTAGTCTCCGGCGCGGCAATTAGCCTGTCGCTCGAGGGGGGCATTTGTCGTCGTCGGGAAGCCTCGGATTATTACGAGAGTGGAATTCACCTTCGTAGGGAGCGTTCGCTGTCGGATAAGTTGGGATAACCCGCGTACTTGTACAATATACGCGGGTTAGTTTGCATTATGTTCGAGACTCGTGCGCAGATGGCAAGTAGGCAGACAAATAGGAATAACCCGCGAACGACGAGAGGCATGACACTAGCAGCGTGGGTTACGCATTGTGCTCTTGTATACTTTCTCGTGTTATTATTAAACTTCAACTGTTAAATGTTGCCAACCCAGCGCGAATCCGCGCGTGCGCGTAAGCTTCATCATAGATGGCAACAGCTAAGACATTTGTGTGGATTATGTATGGATACATAGATATATGTCATAGATATATGTCCACAGTGTGGGGTTAAATTAATTCGTGAAATCTCGTCTACCAAACTGGTCCAGCGGAAATAAATGCGAAAGCCGAGTTGTACACGTGGCAGTAGATGGGACAGTATAAATTATCATTGTAACGCGTATGCCAGTATTATTATGAGCTCTTGCGGTACGTGGGATATTTGACTAGTGTACATATCGTACACTATTACGCACAACGATTCAAACCGCTATTGCTGCAGAGGGCTCTCTGTTAGGTCCCTTGTAGCGTGCTTTGGTTGGACGGAGAGAAGAAAAAATAAATAAATAAATAAGAAGCTCGAGTTACTTTATGCGAGCGAGGGCTGCGAGTACTCTGCCTCTTGTATTCTGGTACATGCATCTGTGGGGCTTTTCCCGTAAGGAGACGAAAGAGAGAGGAACAAATTTTAAAAATTCCACAAACCGCTGACGCTTGCAAGGTCCACTTGGATCGATGCGTTAATAATGACATTTACATTTCGATACACGCTAACGAACGATTGTTCATCGCAACAACACGAAGAAAAATTTAATTAAATTCAAATTGATTAAATAAATAGAAATTAAATATGTTGATTGTGTAAATAAAAAACACGACGAAAATAGATTCGCGGCTTTTCCTGCGAACGATGAATTTACCGATGGAGGGTTAAAATTAAGCGCGCCGTGTATGACTTACACAGACACATAAAATCAGTCAAGGTTGTACGAACGCGTATAACATTAGCGCTCGTGTGCGCCGCCGAAGATCCGTACGGCACGGACCGCGTATATATACAAGGAAAAGGGTTATAAGCGTCTGCACGTGGTTGTCGGGGGTTCCGAGTGCGGAGAGCCCGGGCCGTCGGGGGCACTATATTATATCATTGGCGGCCATTTTGGACCACCCAAGACGCTGTCAGAGCATAAAAAATATGAAGTTCTTTTAGGGCCGCCTTTTTTACGAAGCCGCCGCGCGGCGCGTCTCACACAGCGTTGAAGAGAGGTTCGCGGTGCTTCTGCTTCCTCGCCGTACAGATAACTTCGTGGGCGAGAGAAGGAAAGGACGAACGTCCAGGCGAATGAGATACGGAGGTCGACCGCGAGAGGGAGCAGGACGGAACGAGGAGAAGAAGAAGAAAGGGAGGAGGATTAAAATAAATAAAATAAGAAGACGAAGGGCGGCGAAGAAAGGGAGGAGAGGAAGAGATTCTCGCGAGAGGGAGCTGCGCGAGTGGCGAGGGGTGGGGCGGGCGCGAGGGGGCAAAGGGGGACGTAGAAGAAAGATGTAGTTATGTAGTTAAGACGGGTTAGATCGTTGGGCCGTCCGCCATCGCCACGCCGTGTTTTTATTTTTATTTTTTTTTCGTGAGGCCTCTCGCGCGAGCCCGAACGCTCTCCGTCCGGGCAAAAGGGCACGAGTTAAAGAGAGACGGGACGGAGACCGAGCAACCGAGAGAACCTCCCCACTGGGACCTTCACTCCCTCTGACTGTGACTCTTGTGCCTCGCTCTTCTTTCCTCCTCTTCTTTATTTCTCAGTCTGCTCGCGAGCTCGCAGACTCTATTATTATTTCACTCCTCCTCCCTATAGATCTCTCGATGGACCGTGCTAATTTTTTTGTTTCTTTATTTTTTATTTTTCAATCTTTCTTATATATATATATAACTCCGAGACGAGTCTCTTTCGACGCTTCCTTTGTTGACCGTTGTCCGCCGGACGAGAAAGAGTGTCGTTCAAACGAAATTGTAGTTTCTCTCGTGGACCAATGGTGGAAAATAGTACATTACGATACTAGTGCGATAAAACTTTTTCTGACGAGTGTGAGTTTGCAGTCACGAGCCGAAGGCGAGTGATGCAATCGTACGAGTCAGAAAAAGTTTTATCGCACGAGTATCGTACGAAATTTTATATCACGAGGTGTGAAAATGCGGATTTCCGCGCGCGAAGCGTGCGTAAAGCCGCATTTTCCACACTGAGTGAAATAATAGTACATTACGATACTCGTGCGCAAAAACTTTGCAGCTAGAGCCGAAGGTGAGTGTTGCAGTCGCACGAGATGAGAAAACGTTTTTCGCGCGAGTACCGTATAAAATTTTATGTCGCGTGGTATGAAAACGGGGGTTTTGAGAAGCGTGCGCAAAACTGCAATTTTTGCATCGAGTGAAACAGAGGTCAGTATTTTCTATCCCGGCTACCTCGATTATTGCGGCAGCGTCATTGCAAGGCAATCGAAGTATGCAGTGGCACGCGACGAGAACACGTCGTTGCGAAATAATAACAAAACCACTGAAGTCGCTGTACAGCCGAGTCCGCATTTAGGCAATCGTGTGCGACTCTGTAATTAGAGCATCGGCTCTGCAATTGCCGCGTCAGTTATTACGCAATCGGAACATCTCAAAAATCTCTTTGGAGAGACAGAGAATTTGCGGCGATATTTCTTTACCCAAATATCGGAGACATAAACAAGATAATGTAAACCATATAAAAATGTAAACAATAGTAAGTTGACGAGTGCAGAATCCGGAATAGCTAACTAAGCGTCCATACAGATAGTTTCTGATTGTTATATATTCAATTGGTTAAACTATAATTATGATTGCAACTATGACTTTTTTTTTTGTCATTCTCGTAACTGCAAAGTGCGTTTCCCTTGAAAACTACTTTTTCATGGAAAACAGTCAGTATTGTTGATTTTACTATGTAATTTTTTCTCAGTCTGTTCTCATTGTCCCGTCGGTGACCTGAGAGACATCGTTTCTTTAGGGAGAACGATTTACTCGGACGAATAAACACTCCCCGAAAACGATAGATTCATGAAAATGGTCGATGTTTCACGCGATCGGTGAAATCGAGGCTCGAGGCTCGATCGGATTGCCGTGTAATTCGCTAAAATTATCTCCATTTTGGATCGACGAATCGGCGGCGTGCTCTCGGGGTCGATAAATATGAATGTTATTGCTTTATCGATGCCCGGTGAGAGAGCGGTAGAGTGAGAGTGACTCTCTGTCCGCACGCGCAACGATCTATCGTTCGATCGCGCATGCGCGTCAGATTGATCGTTCCGAGACGAGATGCGCGCGCTGCTCGCTGCCAACTGCTACCGGCCCGCAGGCTAAAATACTCGGGAGACACGATACTTCGATCATCGTTCGCTCTCGCGCTTCCAGCATCGAATCGGGCTCGTATATATTCCAACACTTGCCCATCGTGGCTTCAACCAAGACCTCATTGCCGGAGCGCTCGCGTACAGCTGGATGCTGTATCCTCTGGGCACTCTTCGCCGCGTCGTCTCCGCAACCGTTCTCGTGAAGAACGATCAAGTCATTCCATTATCTGAATTGAGTGCTGGCTCACGTGGGTCTGTACATTACGGTCACTTTTTTCTTTTCTTTTTCTTTACACCCCTCTCGCTTTCTTAGTCCTCCTCTCGGAGAGCGGCGGGGGTAATTCGGGTCAGACGGCGCAGCGTCTCCGGGCAGTGGGTCGTTTCTACAGATCCCAACTCCACAAACATGTCCGACTCTACACCACCAACTCGACACAACGGCAATTGTACACATGATTGGACTCTACACAACCGCGACTCTACACAACCGCCGACTGTACACATGCCTGAACTCTACACATCCGCAACTCAACACACGTTCGAACTCTACACATCATACCATATAAGAGTTAAATTAATAAATGCAAAACTCTACACAAGTCAAACTCTTCACAGCAAAACTCTTCACAGCAAAACTCTACACAAGTTAAACTCTACACAGCAAAACTCTACACAAGTTAAACTCTACACAAGTCAAACTCTACACAAGTCAAACTCTACACAAGTCAAACTCTACACAAGTCAAACTCTACACAAGTCAAACTCTACACAAGTCAAACTCTACACAAGTCAAACTCTACACAAGTTAAACTCTACACAAGTTAAACTCTACACAAGTCAAATTCTACACGGCAAAACTCTACACACATAAAACTCTACACGGCACAATTAAACACATTGAATATTCTCCTCGGTAATATTTAACACACGCTCAATTCGACACGACGAAACTGTACACATGCTCGACTCTCCACGACAAAACTCTATACACCCTAGACGCTTTTGTCACCGACTCTACACATAGCCCGATTCACCACAGTTCAAACTCGACACAAGTTCGATTCAACACAGTCACCAATTCACATCGGGTTAACATACGTCGGTAAAGTAGGAACGAGGTCACTTGTGAACTTCACAGTTGCTGTACAAATAAAAATAACGATTTATAAGAAGTGCGTAAGAATTTCATTCAACCCTATAAAGCCCTCCGAAACAACTGGCTTATTCTGAAGAGTCGTTTTATTTATTTTTAATTTAAATTGTATATTTAAAAAAATAAAATAAATATGCAAATGGTTTCTCGTTACTTCTATAAACGGTTTGCCGTTCTTGTCCGCTGCACCTCTCGAGGTTTCTCAATTGCAAATGCAGGTCGAGGAACCGCGAGAAATTATCTTAGCGTTCGGGCATTCACTGCGCTGTGCGCAATGACATGCGAAAATTAATAGAAAGGTCATTCGATCTCTATGATTCCTGTACAATTAAAACAAAGTAAAAATTATTGTAACGACGATCGTCTCGTTTCTTTCATTAATTTTAACGTTTAGTAATAGTAAAAAAAAACTTGATTACAAAAAAAAAAAAGAAAAATAACAATCTATACGAAGTTTGCAAAACTTCGGGGTAAAAAGTCCCGTTTCGGTACGGTTTCGGGTGCTGTGACTTGCAAAGGGTCAAAGCCCTTCGAAACAATTGGCTGAGTGCGAAGAGTCGTTTTACTTATATTTTTTTTAATTTAAATTGTATATTTTTCATAAAGAAATATGCAAATTGTTTCGCGTTATTACTTCCATAAACGGGGTTTACCGGTCCTGTTCTGCGCGCCACTCTCGATGTTTCTCAATTGCGAATGCAGACCGGCAGAACCGCGAGAAATTTTCCTCGACTTCGGTCATCAACTCGTGGGTAATGACACGCGAAACCCGTATTCCGCCGAGAGGGTCCCGCACACCTCATTCGAGCACCAAATTTGCCATTAAAATATTGCCTGCTAATGATATCGCGCGCAGCTCGAACTGCGCACACACGAGGTAGCGCGCGTTGCATAATTGCATTATTACCCCCACCGGCAGTTGCGCGCATGCGCGACGCGTCGCCGGCAATTTTTTTAAATTGCCCCCCCCCCCCCCCCGGAGCCGTTCTAGTCGTCGACGTCGTTTAACGGAAAATCATTTGCGCCCGGGTTCGTGCTGCGCTGCAAATTATACATCGTCCCTCAGAAAGGAGGATCCTCCCGATCGCCAACATCCGTGCGGGCTTATTGTAGCATACGAAAAAAAAAAAAAAAAAAAAAAAAAAAAAAAAAAAAAAATAAATAAGAAATGAAAAATCGTTTAATACATTTTTTTTTTTGGCATGCATAATGATTCACGTAATAATTCTTCGGAATATATTTCGCGTACGATCGATTGCCACGAGCTCTATTTTTTTTTCTTTCTCTCGAATTTATGGTTCTTTTTCTTTCTTTTTTTCTTTTTTTTTTTTCATTCGATCGATCGATCGATCTCGCTTCCCGATAATAAACTCTCGGGCTCTCTGGCGCGTATGTGTACGAGGATAAATGGCATATGAAGGGGGAGGGGGGGGGGGGTCGGGGGGTTTGAGGAAGGCGATCGTTTCGCGCAGAGGACGAGAACGACGATGGCGTCGAGCGAGTTATTACGCGGTCGATTGCACCTCTCGTGTTCTCTTCACAACCGGGAACAAGCTTGTACTTTATATTGCGGGCAGCTCCGCGTATGCGCTCCGAAGAATATATACACGCCTGATATACGATGTCCTCACCTCTCATCATCGACCGCGCAGTACTCTCGTTACGTTACGGGAGTGCACTCGGGCGCTTTCGTATTACTTAGGAAAATCGATTTTCGAAGCCCTCCGGGATTCCTTGATTATTTATCGAAAATTGATAAAGCCGTCGTTTCGCTAAAGTAAATGATACAATGTAACGAAAATCAGCTGACGAACAAATTTAATGGGGGTTCGATTTGTATTTTAATCGATATTAAAATTGTTATTTCATATTATGATGTAACATTGAATTTTATTGTAATATCATTATTTATATCTGTTACTTGTATTGTAATATAAACTACCAGTATTGGGATGCAGAAATTCACGATGGAACGGTCGCTGCGCGTTAAAAAAAAAAAAAAAAAAAAAAAAAAAAAAAAAAAAAAAAAAAAAAAAATGCGTACGTTAAACACAGGTTTATTATTCGAAAGTTCACGATATTTTTCTTCGCAATATTACAATTCGTTTCGCAACGAAAATACGGCGAAAAAGGGAAACAAAATGCAAAATGAAGAAGTAATAAACGTTGCCAATAGGTGTTTGTTGAATATTTAGTTGGCTGGTATAAATCAGGGCTTTACAGTACTTAAAGTACATGAGGACTTATTTGCTACTTAAAGTACGTACTTAAAGTGTCAAAGTACTTTTCGGTACTCTAAGCACTATTACTGAGTACCAAGACCAAATTGTAATTGTACAATTTTGAGCATTAGCTTCCTCTTTGAGAAAGCTACGCTCAAAATTGCGATAAATCCGGAAACGTTGTGAAAATTACTTTGCACCTCTGTCGTAACCTAAAAAAATGTCAGTCTCATAAAATTATTTTCACTTCCAAACCCAATATTATCCATTTAAATTCTAAAAATACGATTTTTCGTGCATAAAATCGAGATTTTCAATGTCTCACTGTACTTTAGTCTCAGAAAAAGCCAGCGGACTCGTTGTTCAGCGGGAAAGAAATATGTCGAAATGCGTGGCAGTTTATTTTTAAACAAAAATAAAAATTTCATCAAAAAATTGCAAGGCGAGCCAAATTGCTTTCGAGTCCATTTTTTTTTTGTGCATTTTCCGACGTTCCGAAACTGCCCGATAAAAGACTTCTAGAACTTCGGGCAGTATCTTATCTTGTGTATTTTTTCCCGTAGAACACGACGAGTACCACGGATTTTCCATAGCTCCATTGGGAGTCGAGATATCGACGTTTGAAAATCACGAAAATCGACGGTTTTACAAAAGTCGCTCAAAAATTGAAAAATCGTTGTTCACTCGATTTTGTTTTTTTTTTTTGTTTCAAGGCTATATATTCGACATATTTTTTCCCGCTGACCACGAATATAACAATTATTTTACTTCCAGTCGAAAATTTTCCATTTAAGTCCCAAAAATACGATTTATGATGCATAAAATGGAGACCTTTCTCACATTCGGCCACTGTACTAGATTTAGTTGTTAAACATCCAGTCGGCATCCGCTCACTTCCCTAAGGTCCGGTCGTCGTAGTTCAGTCGATTAGTCTGTTACGAAGGATTAGAAACGAAGAGTTTGGACCTTTTGAGAAAATGCTGGCCCTGAACAGGGCCGTTTGATTGAAAAATTCCTCTCCAAATTTGGTACTCGTCGAACTTCGCCTCTTCCGATTAAGAAGAAAAAGTACTTTGTACTTTGTATTTTATAAAAGTACTTCAAGTACGGAGATTACTTTGTACTTAAAGTACTCGCGGTACTTTGTACTTAGTACTTAGTACTTTAAGCACGGAGATTACTTTGTACTTAAAGTACTCGCGGTACTTTGTACTTAGTACTTAGTACTTTAAGCACGGAGATTACTTTGTACTTAAAGTACTCGCGGTACTTTGTACTTAGTACTTAGTACTTTAAGAACGGAGATTACTTTGTACTTAAAGTACTCGCGGTACTTTGTACTTAGTACTTAGTACTTTAAGAACGGAGATTACTTTGTACTTAAAGTACTCGCGGTACTTTGTACTTAGTACTTAGTACTTTAAGCACGGAGATTACTTTGTACTTAAAGTACTCGCGGTACTTTGTACTTAGTACTTAGTACTTTAAGCACGGAGATTACTTTGTACTTAAAGTACTCGCGGTACTTTGTACTTAGGTACTTAGTGCTTTACGTACTTCTCGGTACTTTGCCCAGCTCTGGTATAAATACTTAGTTACATTTACTTAATCTCGATTCGTTATGGTGAGCTGTTTTGCGGTTCGCTTTTATACAATTTTTTCTTGGTCGTAAAAAATTGACTCGTTTTACAGTACGCAATTTTCGGCCACATCCGAGTTCACTCGTCGCTTCGATTCTCCATTTTTGTCTCATTGAAGAAGTCTCCCTCCGATCTCGACTCCTCAATAGGTTTTGTCCTTACCTGTTTTAACGATCGAGCCTCTCTTAATTATCCTCGAATAATTAGTTCGTGGAAGTGTCGTCCGGTAATGGATCAAAGCCGTAAACAGATCGATAACCGAATGCTCTCGGATTTCTTCTTCTCTCATCCGCGGAGCCAAAAATGGCGGAGGGCACCCCGAGAGTTCCTCCCCTCCGACTTAATTATTCACTCGCCATTTTCGCGAATGTTCCTCCCGTCTCGCTAAGGAATTTAACGATAGGCGGCCCCGAGTCGTGATATACCGATACCGGCCCGAGTGCCCGAGCGCACTTACACATCGGGGAACCAAATACGGTACACGCAATCGCCGGGCGGTCCTGTCCCCGATATTTCGGAAATTTAAATCACTCACCCGACAAAGACGCATATAAAGCGAAACGAAGAAAGACGGTGATCGAGTAAAAGTCGTTCGTATAATAAAATCGTTCGCCTCTACGTCTTCGCCAAATTCCCTCCTCCTCGCACGTGAAAAACTATAAAACCTCATACATAATTTAATCCCGTCAAGAGCTTGTCTCGTAAAAGTTTCGCTCTTTCGTTAATTAACCAAAAAAAAAAATAAAATAAAAATATACCTTTACATTATTTTCTTTTCTCTTTTTTTTTTTACAGGTTTCCTCCCTTCGATCCGATCCATGCCAGGAACAGCCACGATAAAAAAAGGATGAAATCAACAACAATAAAAACGAAAACTGCGAAAGATCGTTTAACGATTTTCATATTATTGGAAAGCGCACTCTCGGTATTGCAGTATCGCAATTTTTAACAATACTTTTTTTTTAATTCACTATTGTTATTAAAAACAATTATTTTATTGAAAAAAAAAAAAAAAAAAAAACCAGTGAGTGGAGTTTCTCCGCTATCATGAAAATCTTTAAACGATTTTTCAAATTTTTGTTTTGCAGTTTTCTCCCGTCGATCCAGCCAATACCAGAAATATCCACTACAAAAGGAATACAATAATGGATAATAAAAACAAGAAACTGCAACCGATCGTTTAACGATTTTCCAATAACATAATTTTTTTTTATCAGTTTATTATTATTTTCAAACAATTATTTTAGGATAAAAGTGGGGAATATGAACCGGTCCATATTTCATTGATTTACGTGTTAATCGGGCTGGTCCATGTTCACCACGTTTACCCTATTTACAAAGAAACCGGTGAGCGGAGAGCCTCTCCGCTATCGTGAAAATCATCAAACGATTTTCGAATTTCTGTTTTACAATTTTTCTCCCTTTCGATCCGTCCAGGACCAGAAACATCCACCACAAAAACAATAAAATAAGAGGCAATAAAAACAAAAAATTGCGCACATCGTTTAACGATTCTCCAATAACATAATTTTTAATTATTCTATTATTCAATCTATCATTATTTTCAAACAAAAAAAAGTATTCTATTTAAGAACAAACCGGCGAGCGATGCCCCTCCTCTATTGTGAGAATCGTTAAACGATCGCTCGCAGTTTTTTTTTGTTATTTTACCATTATTTTTTATTTTATTCCACTACTTTATTTAATTTCGCTCCGGTGCGGGTATTGGCCGTTCAGCGAAGTTTCACAGAGTCCTCGCCGCGATCTAATCTCGACCTTAAATTTATACTTTCCAGCCCCACCACTTTTCGGCGCCATACCTCTAATACCGTGGCCGCGGTTGTTCTCCGGAAAACAAGTGGGAAGGAGAAGAGCCGGCGGAGAGGAGGAAAAAGCGATGCGTCGCCGGTGCCGCACCACAGCTGCTGCTGCTTCGCTGGTTGCTGCTGCTGTTCCTTGCTGCCGGTTTCGGTCGATCCTTTGGTAGGCGGCGACTTTATCTGCTTTACGAGCGGGCTCCGAGTCGCTCGGTTTCCCCTCGTGTATAATGTAGAGAGAAAGAGGGACAGAAGAGCTTCTCGCACCCGCGAGCCCGAGCTTCCTCCTACTCTCTCCTGCAACAACCCGAACAGAATTCGAACGGAGATAAAATGGTGGACCGGTTGAGTATTCTCGGGCCGCGTGTACCCCGAGATACGAAGACACACGCACACGAACGCAAACATACATTTTTATTCTAATGTATGAGATCCGCGTGTGGGTGAGCGGTTGTGGCTTCGAAATTTCGAAGCTGCGGCTGGACGCAACATACACGGCACTCGGACTCTCGAGGAGCGCCCACCATTTTGGCCTTAATTAATTGAACTGACCGAGGCATTAACGAAAATGTCACTGCCACAGTAGGACCGGCCGCTCGGTTCGCCGTGAAAGCGCCGCCTTCTTCATTTCTTCCTCTCTTCACCAATTTTTTTTTTTTTATTTTTATTTCTTTCTTTTAATCTTTTTTTTTTTTTCTTCTTTACCGAAGCTCCTTTACCGAGCGTGGTCGTCATACGATATCCTTGAGAACGTCGTCTGTCCACGCGGGTATCGGACTGCTTATGATAATGGGCGAGAGCATTCTCTCCGAGACTTTTTACTTTTTACGATTATCTTCACTTTTTTTTTTCCTGCAGCTTCTGCGGTCGCGTATAGAGGCGCAAAAAAATTATTGGACGTCTTCGACAAAAATGGGGAAGCGCGCACCTGCGTCGCGAATTCTTTACTCCCGAGGGGGGGGGGGGGGGGGGATTGATTTTAATCGTGTTTCGATTCATAAATAACGATGAGCATCGGAACGTTCTAATTAATATTTCGCGCACCGCGATTCGAGCCGCAGCCGTCTTGGTGGAATTTAGATTGGTCTATTCTTTCGTTCTACGATCTTTCTTGACGAGAACGAGATTTTTTTTATGTTGGTGACTAAACGGTTTTTCGCGTGCTTCGGGGAATCTCGTGTGAGAGTTTTGAATCTCATCGGGAGATTCAACATTTGGAATGCCTCACTGTTATCGATCCAAGTAAACGAAGTTTTAGATTTTTTAAATCGGATCCCCATTTTTCTCAACACACCCTGGTGCATCTTGCCCCATAGGCTGTTTGATAGAACAAACAATAAAACAAAAATCAAGGTTTAACGCCTCAGAATATCTCACTGTTATCGATACAAGTATGCGAAACAAGTTGTAGATTATTGTCATTAAATCCGTATTTGTCTTAACACCGCCTGGTCCATCTTGCCCCATATGCTGTACGATAAAATATACATTTTTTTATGGTTCAATAAGGTTTAACACTTCAGAATACCTCACTGTTATCGAAACAAATAATGGAACTAAGCTTGTGATTCAGAACAATTAAATTCCAATCTGTCTCGACACCCCCAGTCCATCTTACCCCACATGCTTTCCTGTAAAGTATAATTTTTTTTCACGGTTTAACAAGCCTCAGAATATCTTAATCTTATCGATACAAATAACTGAACCAAGTTTTAGATTTCTTAAAATTAATTCCCGATCTCTCTCACCAGACCCTCGGTCCATCTTGCCCCACAACGCCGTTCGGCAAAACACCGATTTTTCCCTGCACGAGAACAGCGCAGCCTTTCAGTTATCCAGCTCCATTGTCCGAGCAACCAGCCTCAGCCGTCGAGTTTTCAACGTCCCACGAGATGCTAATGGTCCTTAAGGGGCCCAAGAAAGTAGTTTGCTCGGAACAGTCGCGTTATTATTTCTCCGGCCTCGCCGCGACTCCAGTTTTCGGACTGTATATCCTCTAACGCGGATGTACACAGATCGCCGATAGATCGCGTCCCGGGAACCCGATAGGAATATAACCGGGAGCCGGGCAAGTCCCCCCTCCCCCGATCTCTTTACCCTCCCATACGTATTATTGTATATTATAATCCGAGAGATAACCGGTGAAGGGTTATAGCCTCGCGCTCGGCACATAGATACGCTCCGACCGAGAGATCGTAATCCCGTCGCGGTCTTGTTTCTCCTTCTTGCCCGGTGTTTCGCGCAGCGTGCGGGCGGGTGCCACACACAGCACAAACTTCGAGATAATGATCGCTTTCGAACACAACACGGTGTCCGCCAGTGGTCTCTCTTTGCCTTCTTTTATTTTTCTTTTATTTTACTTTTTTTTTATATTCTTTGCCCACACTCGCTGCTTTGAATATCTCTTCTCAGCTCTCTTTACTTTAAATTCTCCTCGTCTCTTCTTTATCTTCTTTCTTGTTCGGGTGGGTAGGAGCGGAGGGAAGGCGGCAGCAAAACTTTAAACCTCGCACGATTTCACGAGAGGTATAGGATAACGTAGGGTCCCACTTAGCTACTAATGCTGTCGCTACTCGCTCCTTTTTTTCCCAAGCGCAAACAGACGCTGTGCCCCCGGGTAAATTATGTCCTCCGGTGAAGCTCGCCAACTCTCTTTCTCTTACTCGTTCTCTCTTTTCCTCGCATCCGAGAGCTGCAGGCCCGGCAGAAAAAAATCCTTCCGTGCGGCTCGCCGTATAGTCGGCGGCGGCCAAAGCCATCGAGCACCTCGTGCCCGATCGCTTTCACTGGGCAACGAAGAAAACTCCGTCGTGGCTTAATTATTATCTCTTTTCGCTCGTACGTCAGCCGCGGATTTTATGCGCCTTGTGGGGCCCGTGTTATTAGTTAAATTTTGCGGTTGTTACTGAAAATCAATGTCCGCAAGAACGTTAACTCTTTAATGGCCAAGCCTTCTGCCGGTTGGAAAAAAAGGAAAAATTTATTACCGGTAGACACTTTTATTTATTAAAAAAAAAAAAAATACTTGAAACCAATAATGAATCTTTGAAAAATTCAGCTTTAAACAATTTTACATCCAGATAATCAGAAAGGAATTTAAGAAATTATGGTAAAAAAATGTTCACTGAGACCGCGTCAAAATTCGGCCAGAATTTTAGTCTTGATGAAAATATACGATGCATCTAATAAAATCACGACGAATTCACCGAAGTAGTCATTGTATCGATTTGGGATATTGCTGAAAATATGGCTCCATAATTTAACGATCAACTTTATCAAGATTAAAAAAAAAAAACGCTTAGTTATATCTCAAAAATATGATATACTGACAATATATAGTTCGGTGTGTCATTATCCGATATAGATAATCGATATAGACGCTTTAAAAAATGTTGTTTTCAACGTTTTTACACCCAGATAATGAGAAAAGAATTTACGAAATTATTGTCGAAAAATGTTCACTGAAACGGAGTAAAATTTTGTCAGAATTGTTGTTTTCATAAATCACGACGAACTGATCGAAGTCGCCGTTGTGTCGATTTAGGATGTTGCCGAAAAAATGGCTCTATAATTTATCGTTACACTTTAAATTTCTCAAAAAAAAAAAACAAAAAAAAACAAAAGAACTTTGGTACATCTCAAGAATATGATATACCGACGATATACAATATGGTGTGTTATTACCCTTCGGATTCGTTACCGCTCTTCCGCAGAACCGGTATTTAATGGACGCCGCATGTGGCGCTCGGATGCTCTCTGAGACTTTTTAAAAATGTCCCATTTGGGCTTGCGCGGCATTCCATGTTCCAGAAAGCGGAGAAACTGAGCTAATCGCCAAGATTTCCACGGGGTTCTGCAGGAGGTCCGTTCGTTTGTTTCTCCTCCAGGAAATTAGCCATTCCCCGTGGCGAATCATCTGCAAGAAACGCAACGAGGAGAGGAATCGCGCCGACAACCGAAGTTCATCCCGCGGCCTCCGAAGCAGCCAATGTCCGCTCAGCTCCACTTCTCTCAGTATTCGCAAAACGTGCCGAGTAAGAAAGATCCCCGTGGCCGTTAAGCCTCTGGCAAGAAGGGCCGCTCGTTAGTTTCTGCCATTTGGAATTTTCTTGCAGGCTCTCGCAGCGCGGTAAGCAGCGCGACGCGCGAAGAAGATGACGCGTCGGTGACCGACGCGGAGGCCGGAGGAAGGGAAGCTTCGCAGCCGGCAAACCGCATCAGCGGAGGGAGCTGATTACAGCGGAAACTCAGCGTGCACGTGCTGTAACGAAGGCGAGGAAACGACCCCCGACGCGCTCGGATCCGGGGCACGGATGCTGGAGGAGAAGCTGGAAGAGCGCATGCGCGCAAGATGCGCTCCGCGGAAGAGGAGTAAAAAAAACCGGAAAAGTGGAAATGTGGAAGCGGATTTGCGGTTTTTCCCGGCAGAGGAAAGATCACCGACGACCAACCAACCTCCTGGCTTCGGCGCCTCGGCTTCAACTTCTTTTTACTTTATCTTTCTTTTTTGCTGCTTCGTGGTTTTTTTTTTCAGACTTCTTCGGGGGACGCGCGTCCGCCCACGATAATTTGTATCTCCGATTTGTAAAAGCTGCGGAGCAGAGGAGCAGCACCCTGTGGCAGGGAGAATGAGAGGGGGCGGCGAGGGGGACGAGAGACACGCGGACGGATGAAAGAAGAAGTCGAGGAAGAGACGCGCGATCCGCCTGCCAGGTGCTCGAGGATCCCCCGTTGTTGGTCCTCTCGCGTTCCGTCCTGCCGTCCCTTTCTCTCTCTCTCTCTCTCTCTCTCTCTCTCTCTCTCTCTCTCTCTCTCTCTCTCTCTCTCTCCTTCATTCTTCTCTTCACCGTTCATCCTTCTTTTCTCGTTGTCCGTCCGCTTTCGGATGGACGATCTCATTGTGCTGGAAGCCACGTCGTTCTCGTCGCGCCACACGCGCGGCCGCACGCGGGCGCGAAACGTATGGTACCATTTAGGCCTGCCGAACACAATCCTGGTTGGGGAGGGGGCCAGGACAAATATTCAATTAAATTTGCAAGTTTAATAACTCCTGAAAATTACTCGGAAATTTTGTGGTCGGTTGAAAATAAAATTGCCGAGAACTTGTGCAAAATACATGTCTCGGACGATAATCAGCCACTCAGCGTACCAGCCGAAAGGAGGGGTGCGGTCGAAGTAGCGCTCAATAGGGGTATCGCCGATACCGTCGGTGTCGACGCTGACGTCATGTACCTTGAGCGAAATTCTTAAAACACGATATTTCATTATTTGTACAGATAGACAGATTTGTTTATTCCGTGTTCTGAGAAGCGCGAAACAAATGCAGAGTAAAGCGACACCAGCGACAGTTTTATAAACCAGGAGGTCGAGGTACGCCCGGCTGAACATCCCGAAGGAGCGCACATAAAATTTTATGTAGCATAACATAAAAAATTTATCGAAAATTTTAATAGAGCATAAAAATTAATGTATTCTTATTCGATGTTTAGGTGAAAATATCGCGTAAGCTGAGCAAACATCAAAGTCCGTTTTGACTTCTGCCGCCTTGTCTTCTCCGGTGTTTGTTCAACCTCGCCGCATGCGCCTCGCCGATCGATTCAACGCGCTGGTCGCAAAGTGCGTAAGGAAGAAGGTCGAGAGGAAGACGAGGGCGCCGTGCTGGCTTCCTTGCGTACGCGAAGGATCGTCGGGGAAGCTCTGGATGACCCGCCAAAGTCGGACCGGACACGCGCCCAGAAAAATCAGCCCCGCTTTCCATCGCAGAGTCTCCGAGTTCGTCGAGGAGATCGAGAAGGCCTCGGAAGGCCGGAAACGTTATGCTGAAAGGCACGAGTCGCGCCCTTCTGATTCCCGGCCGGTGGATTGGTGTCCGGCTGGACGGTTTACCGTCTCGAACAAATCTGTTCGCTTTGTCGAAAAACAGATACCACTCCGTTCGGTTTACCACCGTGGATGAACCGTGTCCTCGTGCGGTTAACGTCACGGGGGACGCTCGGCCAAATATCCCGAATAAACAGCGACGGCGTGAAGAAAAGCGCGCGACAACCGCACACAAAAACGACGCAACGGGCGCAAACACGCGCGAACTGTGACAAACATTCGCTGGATCGGTTTGCCCTTCGAGAAAAGAAAGAGGGAAAAAACGGGAGTTCAGAGAATACACGAAGAAGGGAAAGAGGAAAGGAAGACTGTCGAGGGAGAAAACGACCCGAGCGACAAAGGTCCGAGTGGGCGGGTGGCCCATGTTCACGCGCGACTTCTGCACCCGGCGGAAACCTTTTCATTGGCCACTTCTTTCCGTATTTCTGTATTCGGAGCCCGCAAGGTGCCGACTCGCTCGTTCTCTCCCGCGTTCGGGGTTGTTAGCGGACTGCCGGAGGGCTCCTGGCTCGTACAGAAAACACCCCGCGCACACGAGTTTTCCTGTTGAAGTTTGTCTCCCCGCTGGCAAGACACGCGCGTTACGCGGCGAGGATAATGGAAGGATGGAGTTTTCGATTGAATAAAACGCGTCGCTCGGACACACGCTAAGAAGCTCTTCCTCGGATCTCGCGTTAGCGCGTGGATCATTATTCCTCGCAGAGGGTATCCTCGCAGCATTGTAAGACGCGTCTCTTAGGCGCCTCTTTTTTTCTTTTTCGGTTGGGATAAAATATCGCCCAGCACGTGCGCGGGAAATTGTCACTCGTGAACGCAGTAGTAAAGGTTTCTACATTTAACGAACGTTTCTTGTCCGTAGGCATCCATCATTTTTTTTTTTCAATAAAAAAAATCTTGTTTTGTATATAATTTTTTTTCTTGTCAATTTCACAATTTTTTTTCTTTTCTTAATTTTACAATTCCTTTCTTGTCGATTTAACCAACTTGTCAAAAACGACAATACGGTTCGTCGACAAAAAAAAATATGCAATGAACGAGAACATTTTTAAAAATATTTCTGGACAAGAAATGTTTTTCGAGTGTACAAACTCATTTCTCTTGCTCAGCTCGATTTATCCGGCTTGACAGAAGCAAAAATAATAATTCTCTTTACCCCGGCAAGTACGATCGATTTGACGATATCTCCATTATTTTTTCTCTACCTCCAGTCGTTGTCAGCGCTATCGCTGCCGATGTTTGTTTTCTATTCCGCTCTGGCAACCATCGGGGTTCGATCTTCCCTGTTATTTTTTTCCTTCTTCCGTTCTGCGTCCGTTTAAGTCCGTTTTTCTAACGCCGAGCAGGAAATCGTTCTTCCGTCGAGGATGAAATTACCCTCGCCGAGGCCATGACTCGGAGTTCGTTTTTCCATCGAGATATCGAAAAGCTCGATCTAGGAGGCAGGACGAATCGCAGTGTGGAAGCGGAGATCATCCCCGTGTGATGCGCCAGCTGGTTAATATTGGAAAGCCCAACCCCTCCGACCGCGAATATCTTTTTCTCCCTTTCGACCTAGCAGATTGCCTGCCATTCCGCAGAGTACACACACACACTGTGCGTTACATCGTGGATATATTATGATCTCTATCTCTATCCTCTCTCCATATTCTTTCCCCGGGCGCTTTTTTCTCACCTCGGCATTAGGAACATTGGATCTCGAACATCCGCGCATCATCCACTCAGAATTCTCGACGGGGAAACTACGGGGGGAGAAACTAAATCGTTTTCTGCCTCTCCTGGCACCTATGACTATGTTCCTATATTCGTAAGGCGCATGTGAATGTGTGCGGCGCATTTCCCGTTGGCGCTAACTACCCTTCGTTCGGTTAGACGAATGTTCCTCGGGGTTGCCACACCCTTCGAAACGAGAAGCTCCACCCTCTCGCTGAGAATGGAATGAAAGTCCTATTCGGAATGCATGGATGCAGAGTAAAAAAAATAGAGGTTGAGACCAAAATTGAGGCTACGGAATATATTGAGATGAAAAAAAATTCAAAGGCCTTAATTTTTTTCTAGGTAATAAAAAGAAATGGATCGGAAATGCCCCGAGTGATCGCTCGTAACGGTGTTCCAATGGGGTTAAAAAACTGCATGAAAAAATGTGGGAACTCCATTTTTTTTGTTCTTTTCAATATTATTTGTAAAAGAAATTTATGTACATTTTTCATTTTCCAAAAAATGGAACTGCGATAATTTGATATATTCTTAAGTTGATATATTTTCGCATGAACCGTTACGAACGATAAATCGTGAGGATTTTTTACCTGATTTTTCATTGCCGAGAAAAAATAAAAAAAAGTTACATCCCCAGAAATCTACGGAACTCCTCTCGTGACAACAAACTTTTTAAAAAATCAAAATATATAAATCAATAATCGTATGAATAATTGAATTTATATATAAAAATTTCGCATGCGCCGGCGGCTGCGGTAGGAATACCTCAATTAGAAGTCCGAGACGTTAAATTATCCAATTAAATCAGCAGTGTCCGAGAATCTGCCTGGATTTATACGCTCACGATATATCATAACTACAGCGTGATTCTCGACACTTTTAATGTTTTTCATATATTTTTTTTTTTTAAGTGCCTGTCTTTAACCTTTTTGTACCCGATGATTTGTACTCATCGATTATCATTCCAGCAGGTTTCCGATATCTGCCGGCTCGATGTGAAATTGAGAATTATTAAACTCGTTAATACGACTCTCGCTTGACCCCTCTCGGCGTGCAGAGATCAAACAGCGGCCACGTGATGCAAGCCCCTCTATACCCGTCCACGTCCAATATCGACGGCCGAGAGAAAAAAGAGCGTAACTTTCGTGCCAATGTATGCGAGTTATGCCCTTTTGTTTCTCAGCCTTCGATATATTGTACCATACGATTTTCGCTGCACGGCTAATGAGAGCGAGCAGGCGGGTTTTATTCTTGCCATGAAACCGTAGAAAAATCGAGTATACCCTCGATACATCGGGGTAAGGAAGCACGGACCGCGCCTGAACTCGAGGGAGAAGCCAACCGGGCCGGCAGGTGAGAGACCCGCTACGGGAAAAATATCCGTGCTGTGCCTGCCGCGCAAGTTCTCCGGGTTCTCCGGGTTATATGTACGAATTATAACGCGGCGCGCGCTGCGTGGCTCACCCCTCGATCGATCGTTACGAGCACCTATCATAATCGATAATGGCTCAGGTAGAAAGCCGCGTTTCCACACGAGAAATAACTCCTCGTCTGCTTCGGCCTCCCTCCTCGCTCTTTCTCGTACAAGCAGCGTCCAGCGTCTCGTTATCCATTTCTCTTTGAGCTCCGACAGCTTTGCCAAGTCATCGCTTCGTCATTTCGGAATACTTTCCTCGCTTATTTTTTATTCCTTTTTTTTTTTAATGTATTCGTATCTATCGACCTTCGCACCCTTTGAAGCTTTGTTAACAAAAAATTATGTATACATGTATATATGTGTATATATAAATTAATTAAATCTCGAGAGTCCGCTGTAGTTATGGCGTATCGTTCGGGAATTGAATAGGTAGATTGTTGGACGTTATAATTTTTTTTTTAATATGATGATTTAACGTTTCGAACTTCCATACTGTATGGCGAAGCTGGGATCTGATTGAGGTGTTTCATTTGATGGCGGTTTTTCTCAAGATCTAGGAATTTTTTTTAGAGGATTTCCGTCGGTCGAGTTTCTGTATAAAATTTCTGTGTAAAATTGGCTAATTGCATTTCCATATTTCGGTGGTGTTTTTTACTACGACGAAATTTGATAGTATTTTTTTGTTATCTGAAAATGTCTCTAGGCGATTTTGGACCCCGAGGATAAGCTTCGAGTGTAGTTCTTCTCATAGGACCTTGAACCTCAGTTCAGAGCCTGTAACTTAACGTTAATTAATTCTTCGTTGAATAATCAGTTTTCCACAAGAAGAAAGCGAGCCTCTGCGCAGCCTTTTCTTGGCGATAAGTGGAAATCCCCGCAGGAAGGGATAAGATCGACACGGGAGATCGAGGCTCACGCAGCGTCTCGCTCGTTCTCCCCGGGGGCGCCGCGTACCGTGCGAGATACATCGCACGCGCATAATACTGTTCGATTTAATTATCCTTCTCATCGACTTTATAATTTTTTCATAAAACATCCACTCCACAACAGTTCGTCAACATTCCTCGCAATTCTGCCTCACCTGGTACAATGAACTCTATTCCTGGCCAAAAAAAAGATTCTCAAATTAGGAAAACCAATAAAACTAATAAATAAATAAAAATGTTAGCCCGACGATAAGAAATATCAGTCAAATGTACGAACCATTTTGGACCGTTCGTATTTCACCCTCAGCTAGAAAAACGAATATCGTATATAAAGTTCCAATCCAGTAATTGAAATTCTCTTTGCAGGCGAGCGCAGCGAGCAGTTTTCGATGGTTTTCGGCCGCGGAGCACCAAGACGAGGAAGGGTACTACGGTGGATCGCAGAAGGATGGCGGAATACAAGGATTCGAGCTTTGTCTCTTTCCGGCGAGCGAACCGAGCCGGTATAGCGGTAGTCGTCGAGGGAGAAGGAGCAAGAGGAGCGAAGAACGGGAGAAAGGTGAAAAATAGAAATTAAGGGCCGGTGAGTTATCGCGGTTGCGTGAGAGAGAAGCGGCGCGAGATAAATCACAAACCGCAGGCCGCCGCCGCGGCCCCGCGACCACATACGACCGTAGCATGCACCGCCGACACGATGCATGGTGCACACACAGTCCGGGGGTCTGTGGTGTGCAAAATGCACCCTGGCCACCATTCGCGCCCAAGCGAGAGAATCGCGAATGCAAAGAGCTCCCCCTTTACCCCTTTCCACTCCTCCACCCATGTTCTGGCAAATCCAAGACGCGGGATTAATAGTGCACCGCAAATGCAACCCCCTTTGCGATCCTTCTCTCGCGCTTCGTTCCCGAGAAACATTTCATTCGTGCCGGTGCCTCTCTTCCCTCTTACGTATATCTCAGCGCTGTGCAACTTCTTTCTCAAAAGCAATTATAATTTATGAACAATTTAATTATCAATGGAAGACGCGCATGTAAAACGACAAAAATAGCTTTTATTACACTAGTGTAATAAAAGCTAGTTTTTTTGCACCTTGGTAGAAGCCACACGTTTACCGCTCGAACTAACAAACAAAGAGCAATAAATGATAATCAATTATATAAAATATCCTGCGGGGTTTATACTCGTATATATGTATTTATATGAGATGGAAATTAAATTTCTAATCCATTCCGATATGCATGGGCTGCCCGAAAGCGTAGATTTATCGAGGCGATGTATCTCATGAATCGTTTTATTTTTACATATTTTTATCTTTTAACTCGTCACTTCCAATAAATTAGTGTTTTTTGCTGTTTTTGGGAACACAAAGATAATTTCTTATATCGATGGTTAATGAGATCTGTGCTAATGAAGATTGCTTCCTCATTTCTCAAAATAATTTCAAAAACGTAGAAAATATATTTTTTTAATATAAAAATCGTTACATAGTTTGCGTAGTAACTCTTAACTCGCAGTTTGCCCTTTAATTCGTCATTCCCAATAAATTACAACTTTCTGGTGTTTTTGGAGTAAAATGGATTTTTCATATCGATGGTCAATGAATTAACAAAGATTAATTCAAGATTAATTAATCTGTCTTGACAAATGTTTCTCTTATTCCCAAAATAATTTCACAACCGTAGAAAATCTTATTTCTGAAATAATATAAATAAAAAAACGTTGATGAATAACGGTCAGATGTACAGCACGTTTGCATGATCTTTAAAGAAAAAATGAAGTGCCTCGTTTTCCCTAAACCTCTCGTTCGTTATTCCTCACAATTCTCGATTATCTCAGGTGTAAATTAAATGGGAGTCACGCAAGTAAGCGCTTCAGGGTGAACGGTGCGCACACCACTTATTATGTGGTGCCGGACGCAATTGTCTGACTCGCGCGTCCCGTGTGCGGTCTGTGCTCGGCCTCGGTAGGGTCTCTTGTGTACGGTTGGCATCGACGAGTACGACGACGCGACCGATCTTATCGTGAAAACGCTGCTCACCGGCATGGGACGTGCGCTAAAGAGAATATACATATACATATACATATACATATACATATACATATACATATACATATACATATACATATACATATACATATACATATACATATACATATACATATACATATACATATACATATACATATACATATACATATACATATACATATACATATACATATACATATACATATACATATACATATACATATACATATACATATACATATACATATACATGCAGGGAACTCCTCTAACCGGATAAACGATCGGCACGGTAATGCATCGTTATCCTTCTCGGGTGGGACTTACAACTTTACGTGACAATCTCGGTGACTCCTGTGGAAAACGAGCCGAGCAACTGGAGCCAAGGGCCTCTCTCCTCCCTTTCCTGGTATACACGTATGCAAGAGGTGCTGTTACACCTACCCTCGTGTGCGCTGCGCCTATCGTGTGACGGTGTGATTAAACGACACTAATCACTATCTTTACACGCTCGTGAAAATTAATTCCCGCCAAGTTCTCGCGATCACAATTTCACGCTGACGTGTACACCTCAGGGTACCTATTCGACTTTATGACACGTTTATGTATCACCGTAGTTGTGAAAATGTTCCTATTCGCTGAGAGCACTTCCGTATATTTATATGCAAGAAAATTTACTTTTAAAAAATAATGTAGACTGGAACTTAAAAAAAAAGTGTCGTTAATAATCGTTTAATAAAACAATGCTTCATTTGCACCAAACAAACAACAACTTTGGCTGCATTTCACCGCGACTTTTGGTTAATCCAACAATTTTTTCCTCTCATACACAGTAAAAAATAGTAGCGTAAAATCGGAATACGAAATTTCGTACAAATTATTTTGTTAGATAACTGATAAACTTGTTTACACAGGTTTGAATATACAAACCTGTTCTTTTATTTTTAGCGCTATTAACAATTTTAGTTTGCACCTTTGTTTGTAAAACTAGAACCGGCTGGTGCAATTAAAACGATACAATACAATTAAAAAATTGTTTGTGAGCAAAGAGTTGCAAAAAGTACAAACTTTTTTTACAGTGTATGAACGTACAATTATCTCACGGAATATTGTACGGAAATAATAATTCTTAGAAAAAAAGTATACCGGTGAAAAGCTTAAAGCGGGTATCGAGTAGCTCGTAAAGCTCGATTGTGACAAAGCTGACCGTTATTGTTCGCCAGTTTCCTATGTGGTGCATGTACCGGAGAGAGAGTCGGGGCTCCTCGAGGCGAATGCGCGATGTCCGAGGGGCCTCGGCTTCATCGAAACAACAGGCACGAAATCGGGTTTAAGCGTGTTCTCCTTTTTCTCCCGTATTCGCTGAGGACACGGGTCCGCTCTTGTATATCCGCCATTGTTTTGGACCATGTGAGGCGAGGTACGCGGCCATGTTAGCGCGCGTCCCCGCGGCTAAAAAGATCCGGAGAACTCGCGAGCAGCCGGAGCAATAATAAAAAGCTACCAAGTGTATATAGCATAGTGTATGTATATATATATATATATATATATATAGAAGAGACGATGAAGAGGGAGAGACGAGAAAAGTGGACCCTCGGGAGTGGCGAAGAAGAAAGGAAGGGTAAAGGGTCTATCTGCCTCCTTTCTTGCTCGCTCCCTCCTCAGCCTCCATCACATCTCATTTCGTCTCTCCTTCGCCGTCTCGGCGCGCGGCGTAACAAGCCTCGGGGCTATCCGTACGATGTACCTAACGTTCTTGCGTCGGATGCGTACTACGTCGGAGCGTTGACTCGTTTCGACTTCTCTCTCCGCGTATCTCTCTCCGCTCCTCTTTATTTTCTTATGTTCTATAATTATAAGCCATAACCATCGTTCCATCGAACTCGATCACCTGAGCGCAACCATACCTGGACAGCTCATCACGCCCGGCTCGGCTAAAGTCGAACGGCTATCTTAATGCCGAGTAGGTCTTCCGCGCTGAGGGAGTCCACACTTGCCGCTGGTTTAATCGAATCTTTGGCGCACAGGCTAAATTAAGCTTTTACACGCGCTCCGCTATAATAGATTGAGTTTGCGGGACCGACATTATATTTTCCATTCCGGCCGGCCGATCACTTCCTACTTTCTTTTATCGTTGGGTTTTTTTTTATGTTGTTTTAAACGGGATCATGCTAAGGAGATCATGACTACGTGCATACGGGGGCCAGTTCATATCAAGATTTTCATTTCGTTATTGAGTTTATTAAATTTAATCGACCGTGCACTGAAAAAAAATCGCCTCCGGGCTGCAAGAAAAGTATATGGTTATTTCGGCTCTAATTATAATTCTTACAATTCTGTATGAGATTGAAAAAAAATTACCGGAAGATGCTTGAGACGACCTGTTGTTTAATCTTGTTTAATCTCGCCTGGAATCGTCAGAATTTGATATTGAGTTTTGAAGAACAAACTTCAATTTATTGTTCTCAATGCGTTTACAAAAAGTGTCCGGCAAAAGCGGAAGTCAGATATGCTGAATATATTTTATGTATTTTTTAAATCCTTGACCCTATATGTTATGTATATACATGTTATATATGTTTGCAGAGATGTTTCGTGTGGGATCCCTGGTCGTCGCGAATTGGCCATGAATTCGTGTCGAGGCAGTGGCGTTAATGGGAAAACAAGTTTAGCCCCACAGCCAAGGGGAAGGTCTGTGGCCTTACACGTTATATTCGGTTTCTCTCTTCGGGGGTTGCAGATGGCGGCTGTGTGGAGGCCCTGCACCGCGTCGTAACCATTCGCCGCAGTAAGGATAATTGAGTATTGTAAGGGCGACAACAAAATCAAATTTGGGTGTGTATCACGACCGATGGAGCACAAGCGGTCGCATCCCCACCTCCCCCTTGCAAGCACGCGTTTGTTATGTCACTCTCGCTTATACCGCATAGTCAGTTGTCACTTCTCCTCCCTGCATTTTTCTCGGGCTACACAAGTTTTCTTTCACTCTCCTCCTATGTCGGACAACATCCGTCATTGCATTGTTGCACCCCAGGGTGAAACGCACGATTTGCGAGGCAGAGAACTGCGAGAGGCGGGCCGGGCAGATGCGCTTCTCTATGGGCACTAAATTTTTTTTATATTCGGTTAAATCGCGCGAGCTCGTTTTTTAAAAATATTTTGAACGTTTTATCGGATATTCTTCAAAATGGTGATAATAATAGTAGAATCGTGAATAAAAGTTTTAAAACATGTCAAATATTTTCGTCTATTGAGAATTTAATATTTAAAAAATACGAACATTAACTATTTTTATTACTATATGGCCGTGACAACAAAGAAAAAAAATCTCTCACGAAGTCAATTCGAAGCACGAGCGTCCACTGTGAAACTTACGACAAGTAGTAAAGCATAAAGCTTCGCGCTTATCGGATACGCGGGCCCGTTGGTAGCCTACACCGTTAGCCACGCTGCGAAGCTATGCTAATTAAGTAGTTTTTTCTTCCTCCCAAACGTAGTAAATACTCTCTCGTATGACGCATGTAAGGAATATGAAATACATAATCTTTTCTTTTTTTTTTTTCTCAGATCCCATGTTGACTCGGAGCTCGGCACCCAAACGAGAATTGCGTATACCCGCTCGGGGCGAGCGGACGATAAGGACTTTAAGCTCGAACGCTTTTATCATCACGCGTGCCCGCACTTATTACCGCGAGTGGTATATCTCGGGCCGCGTTCAGCGAAGATCAAGAGAGCCGATAACGTGAACGAGGAGTATGAGAGTTACTTGTACGCTAGCGAGAACTCTCTCGTCGCAGCGATTGCTTCGTGACGCCTCTTACCGCTCGCGTCGCACGTGACTCCGGAAACGTAAGGGCTCTTTAATAACCCGCACGATGATAATCCTCGTTAGCGTAATATCGGATCTCTACGATATTGCTATATACGACAAAACTTGTTTCGAGACGCACATTTTTTTTCTTCTTTTTCGTTTTTCCTATTTACTCGCCTACGCCGAGTTGGGTTTTCGTGTGAAACTCAAGTGCGATCGTCAGCGCATACACCCGAGGTGCATTACCTCATCTGTATAGATTTCTCAGCGAACGATCAGTGGTCTCTCTTTCGCTCTTTCTGTTCGGCGAGAGTAACGTGTACCTGACGTGACTAGGTGCCATTACCCTCTTGGCGCGGTGCAACGGGCCACGCGATCTCTGTCACCTAATAACGTTTCGCCTAATCGGAGAGCGCGATAAGACCGAAATATTCCCGGCGACATGCGAGCGCTCTCCCGCGCTCCGTCCCTCTCGGCGATCATGATCGCTACTGTGCCATTGCTCCGTGGGGGGACCTCCCTCTGTACCTCGGTACTTTGCACGTAGACACGGTATACTCGAGACAGTCCGATACCACCGTCGATTCGATGAGAGCAACGCCGAATAGAGCCAGACCGGTTTCGCGTTTAAAAGATGTTTCTTATCCACAAACGGGGATCAATACTTCGGGATATAGAACATTTATGAGATCAAGGTTCACAATGTTAGTTTTTTTTTTTTAGTAAAAAAGCAACTATTTTTATTATTATTTAAGGAAAACAAAAAAGTGCAATTTTTTTGTTTTTGTTTTCTATGTTCTACCTTTTTTTATCCACAAACGGAAGTCAATATTAACGTTACACGTACCGGATGCTCCTTCAACGAGGACCTAGAATTTGCCAAGACGCAACCTTCGAACGATTCGAATAACAAGTTAACGTGCTACAAAAAAATCTGTAAAAATTCACAGACTTAACTTGAAGTCTTGTTCTTTTGATAACGCAGAAGAAAATTTATTACGAACATCCGTATCGTTTTTGTACTGGAAAGAAGGCATGGTAGTTTGAAATCGGCAAAAAGTGCCCGGTACTTGAAGAGCTAAGGGTTACAGAAATTTCATTGAAACGGTTTATACCATTGAAGGTTCATTTTATAACACGAGGCTTCATGATCCTAATTTTTTTCTGTTTTAGTAAAAAAAAGCAAAGAAAGGAGCGAAGATAAAACATTTCACCGAATCGCCTCGGGGAACCGTCGTTCTGTGAACAGCTCGAAGCAACAATTAAGAATTCTCGCGCTCGGGCGAGCACATAACAAATCGGGTATAATTTTTTTATCATGATTGCTACTGTGCTATTGCTCCGTGGGGGGTCTCCCTCTGTACCACGGTACTTTGCACGTACACCCGGGAAGCTGGAGACTGTCCGACACCACCGTCGCCTCGACGAGAGCACGCCGAATAGCCAGACCGGTTCTGCGTTCAGCAGACTTTTTGTTATCCACAAACGGAAATCAATACTTCGAGGTATCGCAAATTGGTCGATTGCAAAAATGACATTCAAACGATTAACACTAAGGTTTACTTTATCATGATGCTAATTTTGATTTTTTTTTCGTAGAAAAGAAATGAAACGCGTGGAGATAAAAAATTCAATGGATCGCCTCGGAGAATCGTCGTTCCGTGAACAGCTCGAAGAAACAATTAAGAATTCTCGCGCTCGGGCGAGCACATAACAAATCGGGTATAATTTTTCGCGTCGATCCTCGCGAACGGCAGGCGTTTCCCTTGGCCCCGTGTATAGACAGCCGAGGCGTGACGGAGAGTATTTAAGGCGAGTGAGATGAAGAATAAGAGACGTCATATCCTTAATATTCTCTAGCGTATACCTACCTGGTCCGGCTGATGATGCCACTCAAGCTATATCGTTATTAGGCTATACCTAACCGTACCCCGAAGCGACACGCTCCGGAATTCTCGTTGATGCATCGCGGGGCGTGACTCTTCCAAACACTGCGAGAAACGCAAGCTTTTTTTCTTCACTTCGTTCTTGCTCTTCTCATCGGCCCACGAAAGTATATTCTGTTTTGACGTGTTTTGACAAACGGGCGCCATTATACCGGGCTCCGTGGCGGTTCTGTTACCCGTAGAGAGCTCCAACACATCTTTTCAGAGGGAGCGCAAACCCCGAGAGCTCTCGTCCCTCCGACGGCGCGACGACCTAGGTGGGCCCCTCGTGCCCCCTTTCTTCCTTGCCACAGAAGCCTCGAGACTCTTCTATCCGCAGGAGTGAGGAATTGGAATAAAAATTAAACGGACGAGGATGGAAGAAAATGGAAAAATTTCTCGAAAGGCAAACTGGAAATCCGGCGCAAAACGAACCATTTTTACCCATTTTTTTCATTGATCTGTTTTGCCCCTGGGGTCCAATTTAACCCTCACCCTCTCCACCCGTCTCGAGAATGAACCCGCCTGATTTTCTTCGGCGACCCTTCCACGAGCGCCATTATAATTCCGTTCGTTAAAGCTCTCTTTAAAGTGTCTCCAGTGTCTTTAACTGGAATTGCAGACGAGCAAAGATCTCCTTGGCCTGTTGTTATGCCGGAGTAAAATTCTTGTGATGCATGAGGGAATTTTATTGTGCACTCGGATCCCTCCTGAAAGGGAAGAAAAAAAGCTTGTGATAGACCGCTCGATTTCCGCCGAGATTCGTTAACGCTGTCGTTAAATCTCGTTAAGTCGCACAACCCGAGATTAATACCCGACCCCGGGTAAATATATTCGTTGACAGGGTGTAATACCTTCGAGCCTCGCCCGACGGCGAAGTTGAAACACGGTTTCCCTCTCCCACGCGGAACCGGGTCCGCGTGGTTATCCCCGGTGGGACTTTAAATCGATCGAGACGCACCGCTCGAGGTCCTGTTGGTGCTGCCCTCTTCAGGGATCCATAGCCACTAGTCCGACAAGCTGCACAGCGGCGATCTTATTGTTTTTTTTTGCGTCTGAAAACGATGAAATTAAATCATATTTTATTTATTTAATGAATTATTTATTTACGGGACGAGCCCTTTTACAGTTACAATTTTTACAGTTCAGATAACTCAAATATGAACCAAAATATAGCATGTGTAATATAATAACATATTTTACGTAATATATTTTTAAAAAATTATTTTTATACAATTTTTGTTCCGAAAAAATGACAAGGGATGAAAGACCACGACCGTCATTTAAATTTAAATAAAACCATTCCAATTCGTGCTCTAAGTTGCATGTTGTGCGACCGCTACTGGACCGGCAAATAGATGGGACAACTTGCGCCTATTCACTTGTGAAACGATAGTGGGCCAACCTTTGTGTCAGCGTATTGCGGATGGCCAGAGTTTGAAATATCGCTTGCGTTCTTGGGCGCACTGGATGGAAAATTATCCGATACGTTAATTACAGTTCGCATTGTTGAAAACCGAAATTGAGGGAAACTTAATATAGAAAATTGAGATAAGGTTAATTGTTCGGTATATTGAAGACGTCTGAAAAGCTCGATTTTTAATATACCGGGCAGCGATTTAACATTTACTTGCATACTAAAATTAATGCATCGATTCTGCGCATAAAACTTAGAATTTATGATTTTTCATATAGATATATTTTTATAATTTGACTAATAAGCGTACATTTTTTTTATTCGATAATTTTATTTTTACAGAAAAAGAAGCAAATTTCGGAGTTAAAAAGACCGAGCACACCTTGTCGGTCAATGCGCACGGCAGGTGAAGACGTGTAAAACGACTGTCCACTAATTATAATGATTAGTCCCATACAGAAGTCTCGTGTAGGGCGTGCATACTAAAATTAATCCATCGGTTTTATGCATAAATACCTGGAATTTAAGAATGTGAATACGGATATGTTGTAACAGTTTGACCAATAGACGTACATTTTCTTATCCGATAATTTTATTATCACAGAAAAGCTAAAAGCAAGAAAATTCCGGAGTTAAAAAGTTTGAGAGCACACCTTGTCGGTCAATGGACACGACAGGTAAAGATATGTAAAACGATCATTCACTAATTATAATGATTGACCCCACATGAAAGTCCTGTGTGGGGCTTGTATACTAAAATTAATCCATCGGTTCTATGCATACAAATTTCGTATTTACGAATTTTTATACAGATATGTTTTAACAATTTGACCAACAGACGTACATTTTTTTATCCGACAATTTTATTATTACAGAAACACTAAAAGAAGAAAATTCCAGAGTCGAAAAGTTCGAGCACACCTTATCGATCAATACGCACGGCAGGTGAGGACGCGTAAAATGATCGTCCTTAAATTATAATAATTAGCTCCACACAAGTGTCGGTAAGTAAAAATGAAAATGTCTTTTACCCTACTGTATATTTTTTTAAAAGAAAAAGTCAATAAAAATTCGTCCGTTGCGTCTTTATTCCGTTGCACGATAGAAAATATTTTCGTATGTTTGTTTTTTATTTTAGAAATAAAAGAAGAGCTCTCTCCTCGGCCTCTCGGGATATTCCTCCATCTCTCGCGGGTCTTGGCGTTGCCAGGGCGTAACCAAACAGCTAATCGTCGGGAGCACGCCCCCACACGCGATGCGCGGGTAATGAATACGTAGGGTACGTACACCTCTCTACTCTTATGTGCTTCATCCTCTTCGAGTTTCTCTCGCGGATTGTAACGTAGTCTCGGCAAATTCCCGGCGGCAGTGGCAGCTCGAGAGAGGCAGAGGAGACCTGGAGGAAGAGAGACTGCAGAAACTGTTCGAGCTAACGAGCCCCTTCTTCGGGAAGTCGAGCTGCGAGCGAGGCATCCCAGTAAAACAGAAAGAGGCATGGGGTGTGTAAGGAAAAGACGAGAACGGGAACAAGAGAGGGGCCGCAAAAGTAATTTTTCTCATCCTCGCACACTCAGCCTAATGGAACTGGTCCCTCGGAGCTCAAAGCAAACGAAAAAAAAGGCCAAAGTGCAAAGATAAAGGAAACAAATGAAATGGGCTAGTTTATAAATATAGAAGTTCATGCTGAGACCGGTAGTTCGAGCATTTAATCCGCGGGCTTTATCAAGCTCGGGGTGGGTAAAAAAGAAGTCGCGATGAGCTCGAGCCAACCGAAAAGGCAACGAGCCAGGATGATGTATCGAGAGGTTTTTTTGTCTCTCGGGGAAGAGATCGTCCAACAGCAGCGGGAGCTTCGATGCTATTTTGTTTTTCACTTTTGTTTTTTTTTTGTTTATTGTGTAGCTGCAAGAAAGCCGGAGAGTTTCACCGGGACGGAGAACTAAAGGCTGGAGATGCTGTGTATCGGATATATACCCGCTCCTTGGATGTCCTCTTGGGAGCTTATCTAAGCGAGCCAGACAAAACGTAGTGGTTTCGCGTGCAGCAGCACCACCAGTAGGAGTAGCATCGGCATCAGCAGCAGCAGCAGCCTCTTCACTTTTTCTCTTCTCTTTCCTCCCCGTCTCTTCTTCGCCTCTCACTCAGTTTCTCAGCTTTGCCAGCGGACAAGCGTATTCGAGAAATGAGACGTCGTCCTGCGAGTCGCGGGCTAATGGAGAGTCTCCCGGTCTCGGACGAGAGAGCCGCGCGAGAGAGGTGTTCGGGATCGCGCGGGATCTGGCTCCTCTCCCTTTTGCGACCAGACCGACATAGTTAAGCTCGGAGAAGAGAGGAGTGCCAAAGAAGTGACCTCAGCGTAAAGTTTGCTTCGTATTTTTTTGTTTCTTTTTTGTTACGCTCGATACGGTTGATCCAGCGGACAATTCTTGATTCCTGATCTATTCTGTTCTTAGGCGCACCGGTCAATGTCGGCGGATCAAGGAAAGGATGTCGCGTTGTCGCGAGATATGATCGCCCCGGCGGGGGCCTGCGCTCGACCGACTTTGAGACGATCAGCTCGGAGAGTCCCAGAGGAAGACACTGAGAGAGTTCGAGGACGAGTTCGACGAGGGTTGATGCTGCGGCTGGACGGAGAGAGCCGAGTAAGAAGAGAGGCACGCCCCTGTTCGTTCCGTCTCTTCTCCGCTCGGGCTGCGCTCTATCCTCGGGATCGTGCAGAGCGGAGCGCGGTGACATCAATGGCTGATGGTCAGCCCCGGATGAGCCTCGGTGGAACACGTCGGGCCGGGGGACCTGCCTGGATTAACCGAGGGCACGATAGAGAAGGAACTATGCCGAGTCAGCATCGAGGAGATCTGTCTCGCCTAGGTCCAAGGTACACGCGATACCTGGCTTCGTTCCCTTTCCATAAACCCATCGGTGATCCCCCCGGCGTATCTTTGACTCGGGGACACCACGGGATACTCTTAATAGACCTAGGAGACGAGGCTTGTTTGGACGTTTGCGGTAAACAGAGCGACACCGCTTGATCTATGTGCCTTCTGCTTCCGATGCCGGTGCCTCCAGGACTAAGGGATGAAACGAACCGCACTGCTTTTCCCCGACACAGGGTGGGCCTCGGCGCGCGCGTTCTCACCGTCAACGAGCCTAAGAAACACGCACGCTGTCGCGTATATGGGCATTAGGAGGAATGAGACTCCGATCTTCGTGTATCTGTTTCTGGCTTTTTCTTTTCCTTTTTTTTTGTTTGTTTGTCGATCCGACCGGATAAGGATATAGATAGCAGCGGGGAAAAGCCACTTTGGGAAGACTCGGAGAAGGCAGTCTGTCTTTGACTTAATGGCATCTGCTCATCTGTAAATTGTTTCGGGAATTATGTTGACGGTATGGTTGATTAGATTGTGATAAGGCAGTTACGGCATTCTTCTTTGGCATGGGGCAGGAATAGACGATTGGCCAGTTTAAGTCCGAATTTTCAGATGAATGAAGATGATTTTCTTTTTTGTTTGCAAAATAAAAAAAAAATAGTCTTTCGGGGTTTATCAGAGAGAATGGTACAATAGATAATGCATACACTTCCGAGACATTGAATAGTTCTCTCACTTAATCTCTGATATACATAGTTACAATGGAGAGACCCTTTAAATCTGTATTCCGTGCGTGGAAATACCGATTCCGGTCGACGAAAAAATAATGGAGCGACAGAAAAAAAAGTGCGCATAACAACCGCGGTAAGAAGGAACGGTTCGAGATTTCTTTCCTCTCATCCCTTTCCGGCTTTTTGTTGATGCGCGCGTTTGTTATATAGCACACGTCTCTCCCTCGCGTGAGCGCGCGCGCGAGAAGGTGCAATGAGCGCGTTTCGTCCCGCATAATATTAGGAGAACGCAAAGCGTTTTATGGAGCCCACCCAAGCAGTCGAACAGTTCGTCTCTACTGTTTCGTTTTCTTAAAGCGCGCGCGAGCGGCACTCTTTCACGGCAGAAGCGGCTGCTGCCGTTCCTTGATGTGTTCTCTCACTTTCTCTGTTTCGTCGGAGGCTCCGAAGAAACACCATCGGCGGCATTTCCAGTATACAATACGTGCGATATAGCACACGAGAGACGAACGGAGAGCGAATAACCCACTAGCGATTAGCGATCCCGGCAGTCGAAAAATCGTGTCCTTGCTGACGATCTCACGGTGATCGATACGCTCGCCACCTGCGACTGTTTCTTTCCCATTCTCATAACTCTCGCAGGGCTGCATAAAAAATAAATAAAAATTAAACATTTGCGCGATCCCCGAGCAGATCCCGTCGATCGGCGGATCGAACGATTTCCGAAAACCGCTCAAGCTTCAAGCCGGTCGAAGTCGAGTCACAAAATAGAATTGCATGGGTGATTTTGTCGAGTAGATTGGGCGCAACGCCCCATCCACTCGACAAAGTCACCCATAAAAGAATAAAAATAAAACTCAACGTGTGAAAAAAAATCTTTCAATAAAGGCCGAACAAATTTCTGGGCCGTTAAAAAAATCTTCGATCCATCCTAAATTCCACCATCGCGAGGATAAAGATTTAGGATAGCTCGGTGTTGTACTGGCTCAGGGATGAATTCGGGTATTTCACCTACAAAAGGTAACAATTACTTTATTTTGACTTTGCGGCTCGGCGAGGCCCAACAAACACCTTGCTCTCGCTCTTGCGACATCGCTTCTTCCTTATTTCTTCTTTTTTTATCTCTCTTCCATTCCTCCCTCGCCGCCAATGGCTTTGTTGGCGCTACATCGGTCTCTCCGTCCCTCGTTGCTATAGTGTGCACTTTGCCGTTCTGTTTGTAAACGACAGCGTGAAAAACGCCTTGGAAATCTGCCGCAGACTTGTATAAGCTCTTTTGCCAGAGTGCATCTCTTCGTCGTGCAGTTTTCTTCGCTTTCTTCATCTCGTACCTGTCATCCACGCGGCCGGAGTTCGAGGCCAAGCGGGAGCACAAGAGATCCCCTTTGGTACGGAAGATCTTTCCGGCGATGCGGCAAATGGTCCCCTGGGCAGCCTTTGCTGCGAGCCGAATTCTATGGGGGCGCGTTTCAACCCCAACGCCTTCCCTTCCTTTTCTTCTTCTTCGGCGCTCTTCGACTGTCCCCTCGATCTCACCTAACCGATTGAGTATTCGCTGTGCGACTTCACGAGCCCACCGGTTCAGAGTGTATTGCGTAAAGACGCAAAGCTTGTTACCTAGTCGCGCCTGGTTCTGCCTGTAGATGGCGCTGATGTAATGCACGCACAATACGCGCTCAGCCAGTGGACCAAAGACACCGTCAACACCGGCCGAGAGATACGAACGGTTACATTTGTAATTCGTATAACAGATTGGACGCCCACGCAGAATAGTTGCTCGCACGCAAGAGCAACCGCACGTCTCAGCCCCTTTGACGCAAACTATGTTGGCAAACAATCAATTCGATGAAGATTTACGAGGCAACGAGAGTCGATGCCTTCTGGCTTTCGGGGGATGCTGCGGCTCGCGAGTTGTCGCCGTCCAACCTTTGTGAACTCATTCTTTTCTTTAAAACGCATTCTTTTTTCTCATTCTGATGCTGTATGGGCAGTCATTGTGCTGATGCTCGGCCGAACGACCCATGCTCCTGTTATGGTTGGCTCTGCAGGGTTCAATGCTATTATGATTTGTGGCATGCGGTTTAGGGAAGCCCGTCGAGTGATGCACCGATGGAGACTGCTTTGCACCTGAATGATCAAATTTTTGGGCTGCTTCTTCCTCGCACGAACCTTGCCTAGGGTGAACGTGCGGAATATGGCCCAGCCCGATTAATTACCCAATTTTTCGTGGGACTTAAAATAAGATAGCATCTTAGATCGCACCCCTCGAACAGCAGTATAATTACCTGTATAGCAATCCTACAAGAGATATCACGATGCTTTTCTAAGAGCACTAAATGCTCTGGAAGGCACGGATCCGTTTTGCCCCGCTCTTCTCTATTCTCTTTTCCATCTTCAATAATTTCTGTTTTGCAATTGAATGGAGGTAAACGAGTGGCTGTACGTGAGAGGAAAGTTACACGGACTTTTCTTCTTTTTTTTTTGTCTTGTGGATGAAAACGAGACGGGCGATTTTCCTCGGACAATCTCGTTGACTCTTCGGGGATTTTCCATTGTCGGGAGACGACGCAAGAATTTATCGTGCGGTTGAGCAGCTATATAGCGACGATGTGCTTCTTATTCTTACCTAAATAAGAAAAAAACCACCAATTTCTCGCTTGCGGTGAAACCGGGCGTGGCGAGAATCATAGACTAGATTTGCGCTTCGAAAAAAAAAGAGTCGAGAAACGAGGGGTCCGTGAATTCAGAAACGCGTGAGATCTAGCTTTCACGCTCGTTCGACTCGTTCGTTTTGTGTCGTCCTCGAGAGTCTTTTTCATCTCGTATTCTAGCTTCGAACGCACAGTAGTGCAGGCGATAATGTTCGGTGCCGGTCTGGAGTTTTACACATGAATGCTAGAAACCTCTCGAAGTCACTTGAACGCAAGTGACAATGAAGTCGAATAGTCAAAACTTCCCTTTCGGCTTTTCTTTGGTTCCTTACGGTATTTTTTTTTTTTTTTCATGTCTCAAACTCTCGGAGCGCCTTGAAGTTGATTGAATATTATCGACGGTCGGGGGGTTAAAAATTATTCAGGTTCGTTTCGTTTCTTTTTTTTTCCTCCAATTTGGAAACACAAAAGATAAATTAAAAGTGACACGCGATGAACCTCTTACAAAGATCGACAGGTTAATTTCGAGAGAATAAAAAAAACCCGATAACAAAAACCCAGCATAATGAAGAAATTGAAGAAGCTGGCCTCGAAATTCGAGCTGGCGCCGGGTTTTCGCGGAGGAGAGCGCGGTTAGTGATTAATCTCGTTTGATGATAAAAAGAAGATTCGAGCCGGCCCCGATGTTGATAATCGTGTTTTTTTTACACGTAGGAAAAAAATCGGGAGGACGCGAGAAGAGCGAGGTCGGAGATAGTCGAGGTGACGAGGGTGTCGTTTACCGGGGCAAGTGCCCGGAGTATCCGCAGCTCGCGGCTAGTGGCTTGATCGGTTAAATTATTGACGGTGTAATTTTTATTTGTTCGCAGTTAAACACACGGGACGGAGATCGGAGCGGCTACCGTGCGAGATTACGGGTTCCGTGGACGATCGAGGCGAAGAGCGACCGGGTATTATCGGCAAGATATACGCGAGTCTGCAAGGAACCGATCACGGAGAAAAGAAACCGAGGCCCACGATCTTCGACGAGCGGCACGAAAAAAAATCGGTTAATGCGAGGACGAAAGATCATCAGAGTGAAACGAGGAATTTCGAGAAAATCGATAAAAATTTGATGATCGATGGTTTCGGGGCGAGCAGCGGTGTTCAAGCAATGCGCTATCAGGAGGTAAAGAGAACTCTGAGCAACGCTCGTGACTCCTTCGTCACCTCGCCGCTTCGTCAGACTTACCTCGATGCCAAAGAAAATCGGCAAGTTTCGGGCTCTCGTGACAGCGACAAGAAAAAGAAGACTCTGTGCGACAATCGAGGCTGCAAGCAGGTGAAGAGCAAAGTCGAGTTTCGAGAAGCCGAGACCGATGTGACCCTCGACTTGCAAGAGCTGATAGGGAAGATTCAAGAGCTCAAGAAAACCGTTGAAGATCTGGAAGCGGCCAAGAGGAACGACACGGTGGTAAAGGCGGAAGTATTAAATTAAGGAGGATCGACTGTTTCTTTGGAGTAAAAAATGGCTTTAAAAAAATTCATCACAGCTGTCTCGAATCGCATGCATTGTTAATAAATGAATTATGCATACCATTCATAGGGTATATTTTGCAACAATTATCCGTGTATCGAATTAAGAAAAATACGTAATCAAGTTTAAGAATGTCCACGACTTCAATCGTCATCGCAAACTACTGACTAAAATTGCGAAACGAAAAACAAAATGTCAAATAATTTTCTCAAACTTATGAACAATTTTTAAAGAATATTTGAGACATCAAATTATTAATAAATTGATAATTGTATGGCTTCGAAAATTGATGCATGCAGTGCTCATGTAGAACATGTACAAAATTTGAGGCTTTACGGTCGAATTCATCCGATAGTCGATCCTCCTTAAAGTAAAACTAGCCAGTAAAATTATTTCGTTTCTTCACGGAGGCAGCAAAAGGCAAAAGTTTCGGAGGAGGACGCGAGCAGCCAAACGACCGGCAGGTTCATAACGGATCTCCTGGGAGTGCGCGAGGCTCTCGGTACTTGCAGCAGCGATCTAACGAAGCTCCGAAAGTTTTGCCAGTCTCGAGACTGTATGAAGCAGATAGAGGAACGTAGGAGCACGGCTTGTTGCGACGAGAAATCCGGGCATCTTCACACTACGATCGACGGTCTGAGCGTCGTGGTCAAATTTCCCGAAGAAAAACTGCCTGAACCCCGGCAGCGAGCTTTGGCTGACCGAGAGCCGCATAAAATTGCTTCGGAGAGTCGCGGGACATCGGACAGCGGGAGTTCTGTCAAAGTTGTCGAGGAGCCGGAGAAAGGTCTGGAGGAAACGTCGCACGAAGCCAAGCGTGGCGAAGCCAAAGGAAAGAGAGACTTGACGTGTGCCGCGGCCTGCGCGATTGACGAGACTGTCGCGGATTCGAGGATCTCCTCCAAGCTCGACTGCAGGAAAAATGTCGAAGGCGGGCCATCGTGCTCGCGGTCGAAGAAAGATTTGCCAATTCTTGACAAGAAAAACGATGGCAAAATTAGAGAACAGAATGAAACTGTTGCGCTGAAAAAAGGAGAGACGCAAACGACGGATCGCACTTTTCCAGAGGATTTTCAAAGTAATTTTTGAAACTTAAAAAAAGAAAATCAATGTATAATTTATATTCCATTCGATTCGAAGTAACTTTTTTTTATCCGTTATTTTGTTCCCTGGAAATTTGGTGCAATACCGCAGTGCGGTTATAGCTGGAAAAGAATAGCGTCAAAGTAGCTAATGATTGACTTGGCAGATGCGGCACGATCGCGCGATGCCTGGTACGGAAAGCCCTCGATCGTCTCCGAGGACGGTCCCCTGCAGACTTTCACGAGCGAGAATGCACCGAGAATAAAGTCGAGTGGCAAAAAAGCGGACAGGGGGCTCAGAGATTCGAAGCCAGTTAGTACAGTATAAATACAAATACAAGTTCGAGGTCCGAAGTTGCTCGACTATCGAGCCTCAAATGAACGTCATAGATCATCGAATTTTTTTTTTTACAAAAGTTAAAAATTACAGTTTCTTAGTATCGCGGATAACTTGGCATCACCGAAGAGCGGTTCGCGTCGCGAGAGAAAACCAAAGACCTAATCGTGCCGTCGAAGATACGTAAATTTTTTCGCCGCTGGAGAAAAAAGATGATAAGGAAGCTGATGGATCGCGATCCTGACCGGAGCGAAACAGTCAGTAAAGTTGAGAATTTAATGCAATTGATAAAAAAAAAAAAGAAAACGTCGATAGTAATTCGATCGATTAACGGCCGCAGGACGACATGGAAGTCGGCAAGATCATAATAGTTGTGAGATGTTCACCACCGACTTATCCGACGACTATAAAAATGGGCGCGAAAACAATTCTGACGCTTCGCGAATCGGCACTCCCGAGATCGCGCCCCTTAACTCCAGAGACTCGACCGCTCGAACATTACGACGAGGGTAGAAATAAAAAGACTCGATGGAAAGGTGAGCTTTTTCTCGCTTTAAAAAAAAGGTATTTTTATTAATTATCGAAGTGCAACTTTCTACGATCGTTTTTTTTGCAGAAAAATTCCGAACGGACAAGTTGTCAGCACGATAAATAGTGACGTAACGCTCTTCTTTTTTTTGTAACCTCCATTGATCGGTCCATCAGTCAAAACTCCAATATGAGAATAAAAATTTCGAGGTGTGTCAGCCGAAATTCAAGCTATGCCGTCTCCACTCCACTTTCCGAAGTAGGGGTCGATCTCTCAAGGATGAGAGGTCGATCGGCAAAGTTTGTCATGGAGGTGGAGACACTCTAAAAAAAGCCATCTTTTCTGGACTAGAAGTAAGATTAACCTTCGCTAAACTCGTACACATATTCTTCGCTATCGTTCATTATCCTTCTGTTAAAAAAATAAAAATAAACAGTGGGTTGCGTTTCTTCGCGCGACTCCGAAAGCTCTACCGAGCGCGACAAGGGATCGTCCGGGCGGAAATGGCAATGCGCCTCGTCGAGGAGAAATCAGTCAAAGCCGATGAAGAAAAAGAAGAGGAAGAAACCGCGAAAGAAAAAAGGCGAGGACCCGAGGGACCCGGGTGAGAGAGAAGAGGCAAAAAAATCGAGCAGGTCTCGTAGGTCGCGGGACGCACCGAGTCGAAAGGTGGAGAGCCCCGAGCTTGAGCCATCAGGAATGTCAGTGCGGAGCGGGGCAAGCAAGGCGAGCAAAAAATCGCGGAAGACTCTCGAGCCGTCAAAGTCGACTGAGTCGCGATCTTCGGCGGGTCTCACGAAGGGAGGATCCGAGAGGAGTCCGAGGAAGATCGCTCGGGATGACTCGAAGCATCGTCAAAGGAGCGATGTCAAGATGGTCGAGCAGCAATTGTTCTTCGAGCCGAAGGAGGTTTTTTTCGTGGGCGGAACGCCGTCGAACATCGTTACGACTTCCTCGTCGAAGAGTATTGCCAAGTCGTCGAAATCGAGGACTTCGAAGATGTCCGAAGGAGCGAGTCCTTCGGCTCTGACGATCGGCAACCGGAAGTCTTCGGAGGATCGCAGAGTAGCGGAACCCCAAGCTTCCACCAGTGGCTGCTCCGGGAAGTGTTCGCAGCTGCGAACGAACGCGAAGTATCCGCCCGGGAAGAGGATGCCCGGAAGCATCGAGCGTTCGAGCAGCAAGTGCCAGCGTCCATCCAGGCAAGTTTATTTGCAGACATGCTCACCACGCGCAACTTTTATCGTAGTTCCAAGTACCGAGTAACCAGCCGTTTTATGACTCTGTTCGTTCGCCGGCGCTGCGCAGGGTAAAGATCGAGCTCTGCGAGCTTGCTCCGAAGATAAGAAGACCCAAAGGCTCCCGCGAGAGGGACGATGAGGATGTTAATAAAATTTCAAAATTCGCGGACGATGTCGTGTTGAGGATAAAGAAAAATTGCAAGAGACTAAAGGTTCAACGCGCCCATTAATCGGCTTGGTACATCGAAACTTTGATTTAATTGATACTTTTTTCTGTTTTTTTTTCGCAGAGACGAGTGTTTCCGGTTTTGAAGAAAAAGTCCAGAACGGCCTTGAGCAAGGTTAAAAAAGGGTGCAGAAATTTGAGCGAGAGTCAATTCTTTTCGCGAAGAAAAAATTGCGATTTGGTTGGCTGCGGCAGTGGAACGGACGATTGCACCTCGAGGACTTCCGCTCCAAGCCGGAAGTCGCGGACGAGCATCGCGTCGGGCACGGAATCGAGGAGAAAGAAAACTCCGAGAGCCACCGAATCCACGAAGGACTTCTCGACGGACTGTGACGAGCTCCAGATTTGCGAGTGCGACGATAATCCGAATAAATCTTCGAGCGGAAAGGCTTACACGGTCTGCTGTTGCACCGAGGAAGATTCCAGCGGCAACAAGATAAAGAAAGGTTCGTTTCCGTCGCAACGTTTCCTTAACGACGCGTCAAGCGTGAATCTTACATCGAGTCTTTAAAAACCCACTGATACGTCATTTAGGATGCTGTTAGGGAGTCGTCAAGATCATGAATTCCAGATATCCGGTCGAAGTACCTTGGCGAGGCTTTTGAAGAGAACAAACAAAAGAAAGAAAAGAATAAAAGAAATTCTTCCACCGTCCTTCCTCGGCCGTACAAAAATTCTCGAGGATTCTTCGAGCTCTGTAACATCATACCCGGCGAGTAAGAGCGTGCATAATTTACGATCGAACCTCGATAATCCTTATCCACCTCGCCGGCGAGTGCGTAACGTTGGAAAGAAAGAAATTCTCTTTTTTCCCAAAGTATCGAGAAAACGAAAAAAAAAAACATCAAGTGCCTTAACGTCAAGACTTTTTTTTTGATGACTGGTGGTTACAGGGGTGTGATACTTTTAAAAAAGAGATTTTATCGTCGGACACCTTTATTGCTCAGCGGGTATCCCGCGGCATCCCTGTACTTTACAGTTCACCTATACGGCAAAGCATAAAAATCGCCGTCTGGGAATCGGAAGGTCGTGACTCGCACGCCTCAAGGCGGGCTCCCGCGCCCTTTCGACTCTCGGACGGTCGTCGTATAAACTGTACCGTACCTCGGTATACAAGCAATTTACAGACATTAGCGTGGGATTGGTTGTAAAGCTAAGAGAAGAGAAAGATCGAGGGATCGGCTGTAAAGTCGACGCTTCTCTTTCGCGCCAGACTTCGACGATTCGTCGTCGTCGTCGCCTGACTGCCGAACGGCCGAACGGTAGAGGGGGCGAGAAAGTATAATGAAAAATAAACGAGTCGCGAGTTAACCCGGCACCCCGCGAGGAGTCACGTGGGCGCTAAGTAGCGATATATCATCCCTCGCGAGCCATTCAACGGCAAATCGACTTTTATCGCTTTATAGCACTCTCTTCTTATGCGTACATGTAACGTTGCGCGAACGGTACCGTATTGCCTTCCGTGCCTCGCCGTTACCGCCTGCCGAAGCCTCGAACGGACGTGCCAGACGATTACGTTTGTGTACGTGTGTTGCGGGATTTAGGTGAGCGCGAGAAGGATTTAAAGCGCCCCCTTCGTACTGCTAGGTACAGCATTGGTGAAACTACCTTTCGTGACTTCGTACTATGATATGACTAGGGCGATCGAGAGGGAAAAAAAACGAAACGCTAAGAGTGAGGCTCAATAAAGTCCACTTTTTTTTTAGTTTGCTTTCTTTTTAATTCCTTTTTTTCTCTTTTTTGCAGGTTCAACGGTACTGGATGGGCCGACGTGAATAATACACGATAACCGAAGGGTATTAGAGAATCGGCGCTCGCCGAGGGACACGCGATCTCTCCTGCCTCCGTATGCGGTCTTTCTCCCCGCCCAAACTATACTCCGTTCGCCCAGGGTGTGTCAAGGATTTGACGAGTTGGTTAGTAGCGCTGTTATAAATCTCCAGCGATTTCTCTACGATGCCCCGTCCAGTCCCGATATAAATTCCACCTGAGTCTCGGAGCCAATTTTCTCTCGACAAACTAAACTGGAACTGCAGTAGCGGCGGTCGGGAAAGGCTGCGGCCACTGAATTGAATGGCCAGGATGTATTTGCGCCCGCGCTTGCGCGAGAGAAAGAGGCGAGAGCGAGGGAAGCGAACGAGTTGAAGTCTCGTTGCGGCATAAATCACGATGCGGGAGCCCCGCGTGCCTCGTTACGTTATCCACTTCGCGAGAAGAAAGATAGATAGAGGTACGAACGACGTGGACACGGGGAGAGAATGCAGCTCGGCGTAATTGGCACGGGCGTGTCCTGCAGCAGCGGCAGCGGCAGCAGGAACGATGCACGATGCCTGTCGTCGTCTTATTCTTCCCTCGTGAACACGATACGCACGGTATATGTACAGTGTGTGTACACTGTTAAACAGCACTGCCGAAGCGATGTACACGTGTACCTTAATCGCTCGCTCGACGGCGCTTGTTCTCGTGGCGAAGATCGCCGGAAACGCGAAACCGGAAATGGGCGTCACCTCGGTAACCACCCCGGGGTCAAACGATCCTCTGTCTGTTGCTATGATATGAAAACAAATGCGAGAAAAAGTTTAATCATTACAGCAGCTCGAGGAGAGTTTCTCGTTTCTGCGATCGTAATCGCTCTGTATCGTTTATACTCCACTTATACGACTAATATATTAATAATACGAGTGAAGGCGTACACATTAACTCGTCCACACTTGCTTCAGCATTGAGAAATTGGACGACACGTTGTAATGAACTCGATTCGCAATGAGTAATTTTTTCTTCTTTATAATAAAAATTGTACGGTGGGAATTGAGCACTTAATAATTCATTTTTGAGTTTTATTTAGAATAAAAAAATGACGTCTCCATAATCGTCTTTTCATCAACTAATCGAGTGAAATTTTTTGTTGTTACTGCAACGGCTCTTCGTCCCACGACTCTTAACCCGTTGATTTACCAAGTTGAGGCTTTCGTTGAGATTTTGAAGTTAAAAACGACGCTTCCCATGGCCCCGTCACTGAAGAACGAGTGGCACTTTAATAAATCGCGATACGTTCCGTAATTATATGAATAACACGAGTGAAGTACGCGTTGCCTCGAGCAAATTTGCTTCAACATTGAAATATTGGACGGCAGATTGTAGTGAAATTGACTTTCATTGATTAACTTTTTTATGGTAACAATTGTACGGTGGGAATTGAGCATTTAATAGTTCATTTTTCATTTTTTTTTAAATAAAAAATGGTTTATCAATTCGCTTCTTTTTCTCAACTACCAAGTGAGATCTTTTGTTGTTCCTGCAACGGCCCTCTGTCCCATGATTCTTAAGTCGTTGATTTAGCAAGTTGAGGCTGTCGTTGAGACTTTAAAATTAAAAACGACTCTTCTCATGGATCCGCCACTGAAGAAATAGTGGCACTTTAATAAATCGTGATACATCCCGTAGAGCCTCGAGTTATCACTACAGAGCTCGCTCGGTTATGGGCGCCGTGGACGATTCAGGATCAAGGCATCTCTTATTTGATGGGAAAGAGGATGGCAAAGAGAGGAGGGTTTGCGAACATCGAGCGAGCGAGAAAGGAAGACGGCTGAAAGTCTCGAATCGCGTGCGTGTTCCTGGTAGTTTCCACACGCATAATCACCTGTCTCGTCCATCATAAGGCCCCGGGTACCTTACGTACATTTAATATACTATACACGATCCTCCGCGTACAACGAATACCACTGTAATACCGGCTCGGTATAGGGCAGAGAGCCGCGGACAACACCAGGCCAGATGTAATATGCCGGTGCCCACGCAAAAACCGTCCGACATCCCAACGTTTCAACACACGCCCACGAACGCGTCGGCTCGCTTTCAAAATGTCGTAAGTCAAATTGCTCGGAGTGCACCGTTTCATCATATCGTTCCCATTGAATACTTTTGCCCGTCTGGCCTCAACCTGGCCGACCAGCGAATACCATGAAGCATTGCATATATCGAGCGATGCTGATTAAAGGTTTAATTTCTGTATAGAAAAAAAAAATTGCATGCTGGACGAACAAACAATATTTCTATATGTTAAGGAAAGGGGCTTATATGTTCGTCGTTTCTTAATGATGGGGGTGGCGGGTGCATTTTGCTAGTAGCGGTCGAGGTCTAGATACCTATTCATATATATTGTAACGATTATGTAGCTGACTATTCGTTAAGACACACGATATTAGTTGGGTTTGACAATAGACGAACGAATGGACGATCGATTCAAGATCAATCGTCATATAAAAGCCAGTCTTGACCGGACTTTCAGAGACTAGAGACGTTTCACACTTGATACTCGAGATACATAGCTGTGATTATACCAACAATATCCGCCCCAAAACCTAATACACGCGTTATTCTTTCCCGCAGTCGTTACAATATATATGAGAAGCTCTTTCAAATGGCAATATCTTCGAAAATTTATGGGTACAGTTCGATTCTATTTTCTTTAAAGCAACCCTAATAATGTTTTAATGTTTAGAAAAAAAAATTCTAATACAGTAGTTTGAAAATATATATTTTTTAGAAAAGAATGTTGCTTTTCATCCTGCAGCATATTCAGCTCGTGTATCTCGGAATCCATGTGGAGAAAAAATGATTAGAAATTCGTTTAAAAAGCCTCATTCATTGCTTTGTAACACTTATGATGTTTAGTTCTAAAAGTAGAAATGTCACTTTGTGATCCCTTAATAGTTTTTTTTTCAATTGTAGATACTATTGATGTCTCGTGCGACAAGGACTCCGGTATGAGAAACAAGTCGAGGAATGTTGCGTGACGCTGGACGACGATACGAGTGTTGGAGCGTGTATCTTGACCCGTCGAAAAAGAGGCTCCGGAGGCGCATCGCAAGTGAATAGAGGAACGAGCGATGGATGGATGATAGAAATAAAGAAATAAAGTGTGTTCGAGTGGGTGATCGGTGCGCACGAAAAGGAGAGGAGAGGGAGAGAGGCGCGGGGGCCACACGCGCGTTAAATCTCACCAAGGAAATCGGATCGTTAGAGGTCCGCCTGTCAGACTGTCAATCGTACGGTTAACTCACGCGTCGGCGTCTTCTTCGCGCTCGTTCGAGAGGCCTCCGCACGGGGCGAGATAAATGCCAGCACGGGTCCCCCCCCGGGCTCGCCCTGGCTATGGTCCGCACGAGAGAGGGCCCCCCATGAATGTCCGAGACAGCTACACAAGCCGACGAGCGAACGCATGATCAACCCACCACGAGAATAGGATGATTGAAATTTGATTGCGCCTTCCCCTCTCCCGTTCCTCTTTCTCCGACGCATCGGGAGAATTATTATTATATGTTTATTGTCGAGATTTCGTTGAAACGACTCTTGCCCGGTGAATTTATCGGATCCTCGTCATCTCCGTGACGAAATTTTTCTTTTATCAAATACATTACGACGATAATCCGTGGGAAGCAGATAGGCTTTACAGTACGTACGATATATAAGATCAAAGGCGATAGAAATCACACAATGTGCCATGTAAACGTGATGCGTTTGACCTTTGATGCGATAGGTTGAAGGTAATTAGTTGGATTCGAAAAAATATTGTTATTGATTTTCTTTTTTTTTTTTCTTTTCTTGATAGTTAGAATGCTCGGTGGTAAAGAAAATTATGGTGCGTTTGTGGGTTGGATATTTATCTCACTAGTATTGTGTCGAAAATTATCGAATAATGAAATTTTATCTGTGTTCTCCTAGATCGTGACTTTTCTTCTGTGCTTCCGTTGAGACGATCCGAAGTAACTCCCCTTACGCAATATCTTCCTCAATGTATAAGATCAATGGCGATGAAAATCGCACAATGCGCGATCTCAATCTGATGCTTTTGACCTTCGAAGCGATGGGTTGAAGGTGACTATTAGGATTCGAAAAAATATAGGTATTGATGTTTTTATTTTAAACATTTTTTTGTTTACTTAGAATTCTTAGAGTTTGATTTTGATCTGTCATTGATTGGTTGGAATTCTGAGTAGTAAAGAGAGGTATTGTGCAATTGTTGATTGGATGTTTATCTCACTTGCGGTGTGTCAAAAGTGATCGAATAATGAAATTTTATCTGTCCTCTCGTAGATGGTGCTTTTCTTCTGCGCTTCCGTTGGGACGATGGCGCACGTGTTCATCCATTTGCCCGTTTCCCCGAGAGAAGTAACTCGCCTTACGCGAGATCTTCCTCTGCGAACTGTCCCCCTCCTTGCACCTCCGGCACAAAGGACTGAAGAACTCCGCGAGCTGCACGCCATTTTTGGTTCTCCGACTAATTAGTCTCGAAGGGCCGGCGGTCGCCTAGCGTGAAACCCATTACTTTTTGTCCACTCGACTCCGCTCGGAATACACAGTAGTTGTCCTTTTTACTCTTCTTCCGCTTCTTCCTTCATCTTGTCCTGCATTTCTCTGCACACTCGTCGATGCAATTTAGTGAGAAAAATAATTGTGCGAAATGAGAACGATGAGCCGATGAAGATATGAGAAAGAAAAATGTTTTCGAAGCATGACCGAGATCGCCACGCGAAGTCATATCCCCCACACGTTCCTACATACAGTCGAAATAATTAATTCGCAAATTAACCATATGTTTTTTTTTTATATAATCGAGTACTTGTGGCGCTGTAAACATTCTAGTGTAACAGTAGGTAAATTAACGTGCGAGTAATCGATAGTCGTCCAGAATGTAAAATCATTGGTACATTCGTCGGTTAATTTAACTCATTTCTAAATGACGACACAGAACGTGCGATGAAAGATTAAAATGTTCTGCGCGGGGAAAATAGCTGAAAAGTGTACTTTCGATACAACCTTTTTTTATTTGTGCGTAATTGGAATGTGCGTGTGTTTACATGGGCATATGTGTGTGTTTACATGGGCGAGTAGGTCAGGTAGAAAATAACATTGTTCGTATTTAGAAATATTTTCGGTCACTGGCAGTTATCATGGGATGGTTTATTTCCGGTGATATGCCAGTGGAGCGTGTTTTTAAGGCGAGGCTAAACACGTATAAGTATCAGTGAGACAGAGTTATCATTTTTAATGAATTTTTCTCCGAAACGTTGCCATAAAATGAATAACGAATGGTGGGGCTCACTGCCTTAATCAAATACATAGTGCGTCTCGCAATTCGTGTTTTATTCGATAAAACCGTTTCGGAGAAAAACGTGTTCGGAATACTTTTGAGATTATGTTTGAGTATCTTTAGCGCCACCTTAAGGATTCAAATCGGGGGCAGGCGTGTAGTTCCGCGGATTGCCGCTCACCGGACGGCGTCTGCGCGCTGCAGTGCTTCAGTTAAAAATGGCCGCGTTTCTAACTGGCGTGTCGTGATCGTGTAGTGCTCAGTCTTTTTCGTGTTTTATCGTTTCGTCGGATTCACCCCGCTCCCCGTTCAGACGGATTGAGTCTATACGGTACTTGCGATGCATGGAACGTTCTAAGTATCTCGATTATTGCGAAAATTAGCGTGAATAATCTATTTTCCGTCGTCGCTTTCGGGGACACCAGTTCGTCTCGGAAGTTCCATTGTCTCCGTCCAGTAACGGTTTTCAGCGTCATGATTTCTTCGCAATTAAAACTTTTGGCGGAATTGATGTTTCATGTAAGATTGATCGATAGAATGTTCTCCATAATTCGTCCATCTCGACTTCGCTGACCCCTTGCAACAAGTTCGAACTCGGGAATAAAATCGTCTAATATTTTTCGTCTCGAGTGAATAACAGTTCGTCGAATTCGTACGATTTCATCGAAAATGGCCGAAGGATGCCTTTTTCGTCCTTTGAATGTAGTCACCGACCAAGATAATTTTTTTTCTTTTTTCGTATGTGTGTTCAGTTCTAAGTTTTTCGAACTTTTTGCAGAATCTCTGGACGACAGTGGCGTTCGAGTCATGAATATTCGTCGGGATGAACGACAGAAGTGAAACTCCTTCGTCAATCCAACTGGTCTCGACAAAAAGTGAATAAGTCTAAGAGAAGTCAAGAGATTCCCGACGACGAAGGCGAAGAAAACAAACAGGTACGAACCTAACCTTATCTAGGTTGGGTTTTTGTTTATACGAGCACCTACGCTACATGTGATATATTTCTGACTATGCATTCAGTCAATGATACATATATTTTTAAGCCTGGAGCACTTTTTTTTGTGCTCTATTAATACCAGACACGAATCTGGCAAATGCAGTTATGTTTGCCAAAAAATCAATATTTCTTTGGTTTTATTATAATATCAAAACAATATGATGTGAGCGATATGTTGAGCTGCTATATCAACAGTAGGAATTACAGAATTTTATTGCTATAGAAATAAGCCTAAATGGCAAAATTCTTCATGAATCAAAACATTTTCCTAGAACAGATCAGGTTCGCCAGATCCACCAGTGATGTTCTAGGGTTAACGATAATGAAAAATATAACGAAAAGCGATGTTGATTGATCGAATTTGTGCTATCCACTGCCACAGTTAGCTCGTCGAAAGTACCAAAGTCTAGCCATATAAAATATGGTTACAAGTAAATGAACCGAGTACGTTTTGCACTTGTGCTACGACAATTAATAGATCGATTACAGAGATATATTTGCCCAAAAGAATCCAGGTAATGTCATATATGAATAATGGCACATCCTTTGCCAACACACTCTTTATCTCCAAAAATGTACATATGTATTTATGTATATATTTATATATGTATTTACATATGAGATTCTTGAATTAATACATTTTTTAATTTGATTTTATTAATTTTGCGACTGTTGTTGGCGCGCTTTTTCCTCAGCTTTTGCGTTTTTGGAACTCCCACGTGTCCAGGATTTTTTTCAAATCCATTTTATCAAACACTGAGTTCCGGTGAACTAGGAAGAATGATAAGATTGAAAAAAAAGGAAAGCAATCATTTAACTTTACAATGCGCTCTCTGATTATAACGAGTGTGTTTGTACGAGTCATTCAGAAACGAATTTTTATGAAAACTCTGTTTCCGTTTCTCCTCGCCACTCCTCCTGTTTGTTATAACTGTTGAGATCGAGCGAGCGTTTGCCATACCAGTGGCTAAAGTGCGCTCATTAACTCCTGGTGGTCATAAGTATAGTGTTTGCTCATGGATACATCCCCCCCCCCCTCCTTCCCCAGATCTACAGCGCATGCGCGCCTGCGTTCGCCAAGGCGGGCGAAAGGTTGTTCGTATTGATGTTCGAGTTCGCACACGAGCGATTTTATGTTGTCTCGGCTCTATGCTGGTTACGATAAAGGGTGCGATATATATAGCCCCGTGATTGCACGTGGATGTACTTGCGCATAGAGACGAGAGAACAATGTGTCCAATGGCGCGACGCTTGGGCGATCTATCTCGTGGGAAAAGCAAGGCGGCGAAACGAGGCGCGTTTGCTAATTAATCCTTCGACTAATTGCTCGTTCTTTCTTCCTCTACCCGAGCTATCGCTCTTGTCCCTTCTCCGAAGCGTTTCGCCACATTAAACGCGGCTTTTCGATTTCACTAAAAAGCGTAATTCCCGCAATTTTTGACGCTCGTGTATGTTTTGAGCCAAAATTCGTTCTGTCTTAATGTTTAAAAGTTCCAAAAGAATTCATCGTATAACCGACTGATTATATAACTATTTTTTTCGAAACTGAAATAGCGACACTACAACATTTTCGTAATACAACTCTCATTTGATTGATTAATGTGTAAACACTATGCCTTAAGCTATAGTTGAAGATGAAAGACTTTGATCGAAGTTCGATGCAGAAATTGTAGTTGCGTCAATCGCATTCGATATGGAAATTATTTTTAATCGTTAATTTTCTATCGATTAAAAAGGTTCTCCAATAATCAGGGCGTCAATTTTTCTCGAAGTCTTATCTCAAAAACGAGAAGAAAAAGTAATAACTAATTATTGTAATTATAACTACTCGGCTATTCAGTGTTATGTGTACACTGTGCAGGTGTGACTTTCTGCCACTGGTTATCGATTGACAACGTTGATACTTTGGCGGTAATGATACCTGACAAGTTCTCGATTATTGGTTGACTTCCGGCCCGCAGCGGTAATTGGTATTTAGAACGACACTAATGACCGGATAGCTTTCGTCCGGCAATGGTCGAACGTCTATCATCTACCATCTATTGCAATTGCACGGTAATTGCGAAGGTTTCGACTCCGTCGTCCCGTCATCCTTGCACGTTACTTTTCATTCAATCGAATTTGCATCTAACATTGAATATCTGTCTAGGGAGAGACGAGTCGAACGCACGTGGGACACGCTGCCGGCGACGCCACTTCTATCGAGGTTCTCCGGCCGGAGTCTCGCCACAGACAGAAAAAAATTTGTTGGTACAAGAAGATTTTCGTTACCGTAACAAATTTCGTTTGTTAGTATCGGTATAACAAAACCAGCTTGCGACCATAGCAACATTTTCGCTCAGAGCGATTTGCTACCGCAACAAAACAGTCTTTGTTACTGCAACAAAAAAAATGTGTTAGATGACTGAGTGGGGCTCGTATATGTGCCAACAAATACGAGGAGCTCGAGACGCTCGACGCGCAAAATGAAAACAAAGAGACGCGACGAAGTAGTTTCTTTCTATTCGAGTAAAAAAATACAAATAGAGTGGAACTGCGAACTCGTGAAATTTTCTGTATATGGATGTGTAAACTGCAAAATGTAATACCTTTCGCAGTTTAACACATCCATATACAGCAAATTTCAAGAATTCTCAATTGCAAATACAGGCATTACTTTCAGTATAATAAAATGATAGAATACAAACTCAGTGAGTTAATCTTCGGATAAATGTATCTATGCATCTGTAACTCTCCTATTACCAGTCATTACTCATGCCGTCAAATTGCAGCAGGCGTCAGTTGTTCTCGTAGCAAAATAAGTCGCAGTAACAAGAAAGTTTTATCGTGATCGAATATTTTTTTGCCGCTTTTACTAATCGTTTCGGCTAATCGGCTAATCGTTTCGGCTAATCGTTTCGCTGCGGCAGCGAAGTCATTGTCAGCAAAACTCATTTTGTTAGAGCAGTTTAACCGTATTCTCCGTGCAGGACTCGTCCAGCCGGAGGATGCAGGATGAAAAAACAAAAACAAAAAAAAAAGGAAAATCTTTACGATAACTTCTGGTCAATCTTTCACCGACCTCCTGAACACCTCGAACAAATATTTCAGTACTTGGCACTCGGCTCACTTGCTCGGCACCGAGGCCCAGATACGATTGTTTTTCTGGCTCGTTACTCACCGCAAAATTGAGAGTTAACGAACCTGTACCCACCCTGGTACTGTACACGGTAGTTTATTATCCACTCGAGCTGGTTGGCGTACACCCATAAATACAACCCGCCGTCTCTATATTATAGCGTATGCCAGAGAGCTCCTTATACCTGCTTTCACGCAATCACGAGAAACACGTAGCCGATGTTTTGTTGCGGCCAAAGAGCCGAGGATCGCGAACTCTCCGGGAACGTGTAAACGGTTAATGCCCGGCTCTTGGATCCCGAGCAATTTATCGAGGGAGAGAGAAAGATTAAAAAAAAAAAAAAATGATTCACTTCGTTTCATCGTCGATAACACGGAAGCGGAAGCCATCTCCGACCGACCCCGAAGCCCAGTTTTCGTGGATAAAACATACAATAAACTCTGCACGACTCATCCGTCGTGTATTATTTATGAAATATTTATGACATATTTATGAAATATTTATGAAATTGCGGGATAAGAAAAAAAGAATGATCAAGTTCGAGCAAAATAGTTGTTTGCGCCACGCAGGCTCGGTGGTTGAGAAAAATATATAAAGACGTTCCAAAGTAGGCGTGAGCGATTAGCGAGGAATCTCTCTCTCTTTCTCTCTCTCGATCTTTAGAACGCGATTTCTCTCGGCGCTGACGGAGTCGCCGATTATAGGAAACGACCAAAGAAAGCTTCTGTCTTTATAGCTTAGTTGAGACAGAGATTGACGATAGTGTATGATCAGGAAAGTTACTAACGTCGCTTCATGAACCCGTCAATTTAATCTCGGATCACGTAACGTGATGCCTAGGATGAAGGATAATTTCCATCGAGGTGACGCAAAAAGGGCTCCTCCTCGTGACGACTGAAGCATGTCTTATCATTTAACAGTTTCTTTTTATTTATGTTTTAAATTAATTATAATTCTTGTTAAGGACATTGGATACAGACTCGGTCGGTAACAAATCGGTCCAACTATTTTCTCCGCGACTAGTAATATTTAGGACAAAAAGAAATTTGGTTTTCCTCGGCTATGTAGAGTGGCATGGAATACTATAATATGCTACAAGGGAGGGGAGTGCGCTCTTTTCACCGAGCGTGAACAGGCACTTCCTCCCGAGTGGCATACGCTATTTTTCCCCGACTATGCTAAAATGTGGCCATATTTCTATGCCTGCAATGGGGATGGAAAGTGGCCGATCCTTGATGAGTGAGAGGAAAAGTGATCTTTTCCTCCTGCTCGTCAAGAATCGGACACTTTTTAGCGTAGTCGGGAAAAAAATCGTATTTTTGGGATTTAATTGGAAAATATTGGGCTGGGAGTAAAATAATAGTTATATTCGTGGTCAGCGGGAAAAAATGTCTAATATAGCCTTAAACAACAAAAAAAAAAATCGACTGAAAATGATTTTTCAATTTTGGGGCTACTTTTGAAAAAACGTCGATTTTCGTGATTTTCAAAAGTCGACATCTCAGCTCCCAACGCAGCTAGGGAAAATCCGCGGTGCTCGTCGTGTTCTTCGGGAAAAAATACACAAGAAGGGCCTCGTCCGAAGTGTTGGAATCGTTTTATCGTGTCGTTTGAGGACGTTGAAAAACGCAAAAAAATGGACTAGGAAAGGGGTAGCCTTGCAATTTTTTGACTGATTTTTGTTTTATTTTTCTAATATTACCTGCAACGTATTCCGAAGTATTGTTGCCCGCCGAACACGAATCCACTGGCCTTTTTGGCCCAAAGTACAATGCGACATTAACGTGCTCGATTTTATGCACGAAAAACCTAATTTCCTTATGTCCAAAACATTAACAGTCGCAGAAAATAGGGATTCCTGTTTGTTACCAACTGTGTCTGTATCGCATGCCCTTAAGGTAAAAGGCTCAGTTTATGACACTTCTAAGGTAAAAGGCCCAATGTATGACACTTTCACCCAGCTCTCTCACTTAAATCGTGTAAAATCATAGGGTTAAGTAAGAAGGACCAAGTGTCGCAGTTTGTGATCCCCGAAACGCGCCCTACCCATTGGCTGCATATCAGATGGTTGGGGGAGCCAACTACGCCAGAGGTGCTCTTGTCACAAACTGGAACACTGTCACAAACTAGTTAACTTAATTCGTTAAATTTCGTTTCGACTTGGTAAATTTCTTGAGGCGCCTCGCGAGTTCAACGATATGATTGAAAAATAAGATGGTGGACGAGAAAAGAGGAGAAATAAAGAGCGTGCAGAGTGCATGTGTGTGTGTGTGTGAGTGTGTGTGCGAGCGTTCATGGGTGGATTCGGATACGCCGAGGGTCGAGGGTTCGATACCGAAGGTCCGCCATTGAAAAATAAACGAGAAGAAAGGAATCGCGTGGAAGGGAGAACGAGGTTTTTCGGGCTTCGCCTTATGGCGAACGAAGGAGGAACGGCCGGTAGAGAGGAGCGAAGAAACGGCAGATGTGCCCAGGCGTGTAGAACAGAACTCGGACGGTATAACACAGCCGGTGCTATCCTCTCATAGTCTTTCCTCTATTCTTATAACCGATACTCCGCCTCGTCCTGCCGTCGCTGTTCTTGTTATCCGTACGTGAATTGTATTGAAAAACTTTGCGATTCTATGAAATCAAACGGGTATCACGAGTCGGATACTTCCGGGAGGTGCAAAATAGAAAAGAATATCAAATGAAAAAAAAAAGCAATTTATGCGATGACGTACATTTATCGGATAAGAGCGGGTTTTTGTTACCCGGAAGTTATCGCCTCGGTTCGCACGAAATATTGGAAATCCGTCTTGCCCTATCGTACGACGATTTTTCGACAGCTAAAATGTTATTCTTCTAGTGAGAAATGTTCAGCGAGATCAATTTTTTTTTTGTGATCCTTGGAGCAACACATTACTCGACATTTTTATTCAATGGCAAGAAGTTGTTTTCCGGAAAAATTATATATTTTTTACAGTCACGAGTTTTTGTATATTATATAAGAGTCTTCAAAAATATTATTATTAAATTAATGTCGGGAAAGCTGATAAAATTCTTTTGTTTTATTTTTTCCTCGATTTACATAGCGTCACGTGATTCCTGGATAACACTTTGTATACCAACTTCATTCGAAGTATTTTTCTAAATTGTTACGGTAACGTGGAGAATATCTCATATATTATATGATATATGCAAGTTATTATTTTCGGGGGAAATAATAACTTCTTTTATTTTATTGTTTCGTCTAAATGCTTAGCGCCGCGTGATTCGTGTGTTAAATTCTGTTGACCAACTTGATTTGTGGTGGTTTTTTTTTTTTTTTTTTTTTTTTTTCTAATTTGTTACGGTGAAGTGGCGAGTCTCGAAGATCTTGGGACGGTGATGTGAGGAGGAGGAAAAAGAGGAGGGAGATGACAGAGGAGCCTTCTCGGCATGGCGTCCCGTGGATCCCGTGGGATACACAAAGGGAAATAATTACCTTGCCTACCTCCGATGGATAGATTAGGTGTTGTATACGAGAGAACGAGAAAGAGGTCCGGAGTTTAACGTTTCGTCGATGGCTATTAGCGAGTCAAGGGCCTCGTGGAACTCGTGGATCTCGTTCTGCCGTTCCACAGGTATACAACAGTGTATGCCATACCCGTTTAGTTAAATACGTGAATATAGTGTATATGGATATACGTGCGATACCGGAGTCTCTCTCCCTCTCTGGGCCACGGTTAGAGATATAGAATTCAATGGCTACGGATCGCAGGAGTCTGGATGGAGGCTCGGCAGGGCGGTGCGGTTTCCCATCGGGTGGGAGGGTCTCCGCGATCGTTTCGGACCCGATGAAAATGGGGGACTCCAAAAAAATATCTGATCGAGAATGTCGTAAGCAAACTGACCAGGGAAAGAGATATTATCATTGCTGATCCCTCATAAAGGAAACTTGGACATTTCGAAAAATGTGTGGACGTGTGTGTGTGTGTGTGTGTGTGTGTGTGTGTGTGTGTGTGTGTGTGTGTGTGTGTGTGTGTGTGTGTGTTTGGATTGTTACCGACCGTCGGTATTGAATTTGGAGAAAATGGATAGATGCGTTCAAATTTTATAATATTTTGATTTTTTTTTATTTCATGAAATTTTGAATTTAAACATTTTTTTGAATAGTGCAACTCATCGGAGTCAATATGTGAACGGGCTTTCCATGAAGGTCAGGCTGAAGGCAATTAGTACTTGCCGACGATATTCAAATTTGATAAATAGTCGTCAATTGCACAGTAAAAGATAATGTCGTAAAATTGGAATACGAATATTCGTAAAAATAATTTTTTTAAATAAGTAACAAACTTATTTGTTAAGGTTTAAATATGCAAATCTGTCCTTTCATTTCCCGGCTCATTAACAATTTTAGTTTGTACTTTTTTTTGTTGTAAAACTAGAAATCGAACGGTAGGATTGGAAAATTAACAAATAAAAAATTGTGAAAGTTTGTGCACAATAAGTTGTTGCAAAACGTAGAAATATTTTTTACTGTGTACCTCTGACTGTCTTGCCTGACAAAGTCACATTCTGTATATTTCTTCCTATCTTCCGCAATTTTCAATTTATTCGTCGCATACTGCGTCGATAAATTTCCCGAAAATTTGATTTTTTTTTTTAATGCCGTGAAAAATTAATATCAAAATCATCAAACATAATTAATATCAAGCCAGTGTAAGAAGTATACTAGTGGTAAAAGTCACGCTAAAGTGTCGTCGAAACATTGTTTCAGGTAAATTGAAGCCGCCTCGAATAAAAATAAAAAATAAAATCGTTATCGTCAACGCAGTTTTCAGCGCGAACGACCTTCGATCGGTTTCGGTCGGGAGTATGTCGTTCGATTGTTGATCGCTCGGGGCTCGGGTACTCGTGTCGGACGCGAAACTCGACTCTCCTCGCGAGGGCTCTTCTCCACGGTTCTGCGGGTTTTAGTGCGCTGCACGCTTGTCCCACCGGCTAAAGATTTTCGACTGCGTGGCGAGGTCCGGTGAGCGCGGTGCAGACACGCCGGAGAACCGGAGAAGCAGCTTCCTGAAATAGGTTGCACTTGCGGTAACTTATACCGCGAGAAGAGTCAACGCCGAGTGAGATAAGTGAGAAAAGAACGTCCAAAGTCGGAGAGAGAGCGAAATTCAGGAGAACCGAGACTTAATTGGGGTATCTGGAGGGAAAGACGAAGACGGAGCAATTCGAGCCGCGGGCAAGGCCCCGAACGAAGAGGGGCCCCGAAGAGGATTCGGGACTATCGCGCGGCTCGTTCGTCCGGCAGAGGAATAAAAAAATGGGCGGCGCCTTGGATGTGCCCGTGGTCGGTTCTAGGCCCCTTCTGGAAACGGGTCGAGCGAGGCTGGGCCTACCCATCCTCACGCGGCATGCGAACGAAAATCCTGTGGATCCTTCGAGGATGAGAGGGAGGCTGCGCCGAGGATGCCCCCTCGTACTACACTGTACCACTGGATCCTTGTATCCATGGATCGGCAGACTGCGAGACTGCGTGCGCTGCCGCTGATGCCGGAGAGATCTCGATCGAGAGATCTTAGATTCGGCAATGGGACGAGAATAACCCGGAGGCAACGACTCGAAGTCCCTCAGCTGGAAGGGAGAACTTTATCATCAAAGGACAACTGTATGCGGTAATATCAGGGAGAAAAGTAGAATCGCTGCCGAGTTGCTGATTAAAATCGTCGATGGATGGTAATCTTCAATATGATTATTTATTATATGATTATACATAGGGTAAGTATCGTGCAGGTGAGAAAACAATATATTTTTAACCGGTAAGGTGTTTAGTTTTTATGCTCAAATTAATTATTCAATTGATCTAATTTTTTTTGTTGTTGTAGAGTATTTGTTTCCTTGCATCCATGGATGCACAGACTGCGAGACTGCGTGCGCTGCCGCTGATGCCGGAGAGATCTCGATCGCGAGATCTTAGATTTGACAATGGGACGAGAACAACCCGGAGGGAACGACTCGAAGTCCCTCAGCTGGAAGGGAAAACTTTATCATCAAAGCTCAACTGTATGCTGTAATATCAGTGAGCAAAGTAGAATCGCTGCCGTGTTGTTGAATCGTCGATGGATAGTAATCTTCAATAATCATCCGGTAATAATGTTGTTTAAAACTGTACGTTGCTTGGCTGTGACACTTTTTTTTGTATCATATAATATCATATAATATGTATCGTAAAGTAAATGAATCACAGAATTGAACTAATTTTTTCTTCTTAGCAAAATGCTTTGTCGGGTTTTGAACTTTGAGAAGTCTGAGTGCACGCTAGCTATCACAATTTTTGCGCTGGTCGCCTAAAAAGTTGTACACAAAGGGAGTACAATCGACCGATGATCCCAATTTAATTTGGCAAGGATCGATCGAACCGTTATTTTTTTTTTTTTTGCAACTACTCAAGCTTTCGTCAGATTAAATTTTCCAACAAAACAAGTTGATTATAGAACAAGGCAGAACTCGCGGGTTTCCGAAGTATAATCGTCAGCGGATTGTCGGCATGCGGAGGATACTCGGGAAAGAAGAACGAATAGTTGGCGAGATTGCGTATGGACGGTCGGCCCATCAGCAGCGGGAGCAGCAGCAGCAGCAGCCAGCGGGGCGACCTGCGAAGACGGGAATATCAAGAGATCGTTTCTTTCTCTTTGATTCTCCCTCGAGAGCATCAACCAGCAGCAGGAGCGGACGTACCACAAGCGCAACGACTCTCTCGTTGTCGTCCGCGTTGTCGTACGTGCTCGAACGCGAGTTATGGCCGTTGTCGTGCACGTTGCTCACACACGTATGTCCTTGTTAGGATTGCGACGACGGCGAGACAACGAGCTCGCGAACGGGGAGATACGGAGGACAAGACCGAGAAATCAGTGAAGACTCGATCATTGCAAATAATTCAAACTCCCTCCGTTCCGTACAAAAATATGTACTTAATGCAAACTCATGCGCACAACATTCGCCATATTTCATACAAATATAAATCGAGGTACCTGCATCCTCGAGGGGCAGGGAGGTTCGTTAAAAATCATTGAATTCTCGAGCGACACTTACACGTCGCCGGTGCGTGTTCGGTAGGCTGGAGTATGAAATTTTTATTTTTCAATTTTTCTTCTTGCGTCTCTCGTTCTGCTCTTCGACGTCATGGGGAGAGGAATAAATTGAAAATATGATTCGCAAGCTCTCCTTATGGTGGAGGAAGCAGTCCGGTAGTGGAGGAAACATCTTGGTCCGATGCAGGCCATGATGATTCTGAGGAATTGAGGAGCGATGGCAAGATGAGTCCGAACTCATCTTTGTCTTGTATATAAAAATAAATAAATAAAAAAAGGGAAATTAGGTATCAATACGCACGGGCCGAGACTGTATAGTCACCGGTGCGTGTTTAGTAGGCTGGAGTATAAAATAGTACCTTACGATACTAGTGCGAAAAAACTTTGTCTGACGAAACTTTTTCTTTGAGTTTACAGCACGACGAGCCGAAGCCGAGTGTTTCAATCAACACGAGTTAAGAGAACGTTTTTCGCACGAGAATAGTTCGAAATTTTACTTCACGGGGTTTTATGTACGCGAAGCGTGCGTAAAACTGCCATTTTCGCACCGAGTGAAGTAAATGTTATTTTTCTTTAATTTTTCTTGCTCATCTCATTGTGCTCTTCGAAGTCATATGGGGAGAGAAGTAAATTAAAATCATGATTCGCAAACTCTCGCTATAGTGGACGAAGCATTCTGGCCCAATGCCAGCCAGGATGATTCCAAAGAATTGAGAAGCGATCTCCAGATGAGTGTCGACTCATCTTCGCCCTTCTTCATGAGACGTAAATTGAAAGAAAAAATACGCGAAATTACGTATTAATGGCGTTGCACGCGTGCGTATGTGCACGCGAGCCGCGAGTATGCTCGCCGGTTCTGTCTGACAACCCTCGCGACGATGAGGGCAGATAAGCGTGCGAAAGAACGTATAAAAGGTAACACGAAAGGAATAAGTTTCCAGTGCCAGAGGTGGAAGAGACGCGTTCGCCAAATGGAATATCTCTTTCAAGGATGTTGGCCTTACGTCGGTTGGTTGCTGCGCGCTCGGTGGCACGGAGAACCGCCGGTACGATACACCTCCTCGAATCGAGGGATATCGTCGCCGCTGATCACTCCGGGCGCACGTATTAATCACGAAATTCTTCCATAATCGTATTTCAAGGGATTCGCGAATGTCCCAAGCCCCTCGAGAAGTCCCGACTCTTACCCGCCGACATTTTTTGTACATAAATTTTGTCTCCAAGAGTTTTTTTTATTTTTTTTTGTTTTTGCACCCAATTCAGTTAATAAATTTTATCATCGGATGAATTCATGTCCAATCCTCTCAATGCAAAGTCCGCGGTGCTGCCTCGAAGATGGGACATGAGAATAATAAAATTCGGCATTTCGTTATTATGATCTCTCGCTTCCCGAATAGCATTCGGACTTACGGATGTTATCTCGGGATAATCGAGTGCGGCTCCGTAGGAACAGCTTTACGAAATGATGCTGCGATTTTTTTGTTTACCCCTATGAGGCAATTTTTGTAATTTTTTTTTTTGCCCCAAGTTTCCAAGTCACATTCGACTAGGTAACTTTTAATAAGTTGCGAAAATCTGGAAGGAAAAAAAATGCCTTATCGTCGCCTCTCTCTATTACCCCTCCGTGCGTGCCGGTCGTCCGTCCGCGTTTGATCCTCCAGTTCCATCAGTGAATTATCCTCGAACCTGTGTGCGTTTCACCGTCGCTCGAATCGCATTCCCTTCGTCACGAAAGGGACGATCCTCTCTCCGCGCCGCGCTCCTCTCCCCTCCGCTCTCTCTCACGCTAATTCCCATCGTCTCTACGGGCGCGCGCTCGTTTCCCGTCGTCGTCGTTACGTATACGAGGGTGCGCTCGCGGGCCTCTTTGACTGCTCGAACGAGATCGGTACGAGGAGTCAAGAATAAGAACGAAGAACGAAGAACGAAGAAGCAGTCGAGGAATAAGAAGGAGAGAAGCATCGCAGAATCCTACCCTGTAGTAACAAAAGGAGGATCGCAAAGAAGAAAAGAATTAAAAAAAAAAAAATCAAAAATAAAAAGAGAAACGAAAACGAGGGGTATGAGAGAAGCGAGGAGTAGTAAATGGAGAAGAGTGAACCGTGGAACGAGGATCAGCAGCGCGAGAGAGCTTCACCGAGATGCGGCGTGTATGTAACTATAGTGAATTTCGTCTTGGGTGGTCCGCGGGAGCCGCAGCACGGGCCCAGGTACCGCTGTCGGATCCCCGCGCCGCGCGCGCCACCTCGCGAGACGAGATCGACGGTCCCAGAGCGCACGCGGCTTCCACGCGGGGCCCGTCGGGCCTCGTTCTTACCCCCACTACGAATCACAGGGCCCCTCGTGCGCCCGGCTCCCCCCCCTCCCCCCCCCCTCCCACTTTCTTCGGGCCCCGAGTCGAGCTGGCTGGCCGAACCGACCATTCGGGCCTCGTCCAGGCTCGATCCGCGAAGCCACTCCTGATTCCGCCGATGCTATGACTGCGCTCAGCCAACAGCCGGATTTTTATAGACGGTAAAAAAAAAAAGAGGCTTTTACGATTAACTAATGATTCTTGGCAATAATTATTCTACGGAGTTGATTTTCTAATGGTTCAATTTTAGCTAATGGGTTTTATTACATTCTATGGGTTTAGTCGTAGTGGTAAAATTGTTATTTATTGACAATAAGAGTTGATGCATACAATCTTCGATACGTCTGTATGTTGCTGTTAAGTCGCCTTCATCGATATTGCCAGTGAGCCAACGACCGGAGAACTTTAGTCCAAGATTTTCACTATATTCGGGTGGAATAATTAAATAATTTTTTTTTTTGTTTCCTTAGTTTATTAAGCTTATTGCTAGATTTCGTCATTTCGCTATTGATACGTCTGGAAAATGTACATGTACAAGTATATGATTTATACTTGTATTTATGAGCTTTCTGGGCCAACTGTATTTGTAATTTGTTGAATCAGTTATAAGATTGTGTGCGTAGGTAATTTGTATTTGCGTGTTATCTGTTATTGCGGCTGCGCGCTTAGCGGCTCAATGTTATTTAGTTGGTTTTTCTATGGGCAACGTTTTCTAATAGTTAAATTTTAACTCGTGTAAGGGAATTTATTCCCCTTTGAGGGCTCAATATTCCAATGGTTAAATCTTAACTCATCGAATGGAATTATAATTTTGTTATTATTATTATTGTTATTATTATTTTGAAAAACGAGCGCGAAGTCGGATGTAACTTTTCGAGGGCGATTAGGAGAAAAGGCGATAATTCATAGGGCGGTTGAGATCGCTTGTATTCTCTCCCCCCGATTCCGCTACCCCAATGGATTAATGGAGGGTTAATTTAGGCGAGGAACTTTAATACGAGAACGCCTCGACGCGTGTTATCTCCCACGCGGTATTTGCTCAGCTCATCCTCAGTATACATGACGCGCCTACTCCAGTACGAGGGTTTTTGTATTGTACAACAGTACGACACGGACAATCTACCCTCGACGATCGCACACGTGGGATCCCACAATAATAGTAGTTATTATCCACTGTCACGGGGTTTTGACTCTCTGCCACTGCAGACTGCGATGAGATAAATCGTGGAAGTGTCGAAGACAAACAAATCAACAACCGTAAACGTTTTATCTAACTTTCATAGTAATTTCGGTGCTTTTTGCGGCGCGCATCTCAGCAGTTATGACTGTAACTGGGCGCGTTGGGAAGCTTGTGTCCGAATTATGCGATGAAAGTGTCTTAAACCGTTCCGAAACGATGCTTCGTTTTTAAATATCGATACGAAGATTCCACTTCCGGCAAATTGGGGCACAAGTACTTAGCGACCAGCTTTAAAAAAAAAAAGTTGTTTTAATTACTGTGCCTCGACACGCTACCGCGTCTCTTGATGTTCGGCAACTGATTGACGAGAAGTTCTACAGTGTTTGGTACTCGATAAAATTTTCGAGCGATTTTCATCGAATTTGCATGAAAAATGTAATGCTTATTTGAAACACGGTATTTCCATGTTAAATCGGACAGCGCGATACAGTAGAACCTCGGTTATCCGACCCTCGATCAACCGAGCGTCCGCGTTAACCGAGATGTGGGTTCGGATAATACGGATAACAAGGATAATACCTTTGAACTCGGATTATACAATAATTTTGTTAAGTGGCAAACTCGTTGTTCGGGTTTGAATATTGCAAAACTACTATTTTATTTCCCGTGTGATTAACAATCTTAGTTTGTCCTTCTGTTTGTGAAACGAGTCTGACGTTGTGACCAGAAAATTAAGAAATAAAAAAAATGTGGTCGATAAGTCGTAAGAAGTGCAAACTCTGTTTTCACTGTTCACGCTCTCTCCGCGTTGACACGAATAATCGGGCTACTACTGTATTCACAATGTTCGTCCCAATTTTCATCAGAATGTGCTGAATCTTCTTTCACCCCCCAAGTAATTTCACACTCCGCCCAAAAGAATGTGCTACACCTTACGGATAAAATCTGACTTCCAAGTTTTACATACAATTTCTTTTGTGATCCCGATTTCTCGTTGAAGCCATCGAGTCGAAACGACCGTTGAGCACCGGTGTGTTCGCCGCCGTTGGCTCTTTTCCCGCGACGCGCGATAAACGATGATCGCGCGAGAGCCGGATAACTTTTCGTACGTTTCTCCTTCGCGTGGAGATAAATGCGGCCGACGGGTCCCTACTTAGCGCACGGATGAGAGAACTCTCGCGTTATGGTTGCCGCTGCAACGTTCAGAGTTTCCTACTCGAAAGACTTTGCTGCACCAACACACACACACACACACACATATATATGTATAAATATACATACATGTGCATATATACACACACAGACATATACACATATGTGTATTTATGAACGTATAGTAGGCATATGTACGTGTCGAGAGGCCCCGAAGCCCCGAATCACGCGATTCGCGAACACCGATGCCACGTTATACGTTTAGCAGCGGTGCAGGACTCGCCGGATCGTCGGGGTTGCCGAGCGAAATAAAACGTTCGTTAACCAGCGCGATCCCCCGACACCCTGGGCCACCGCCAGAACCATCAGCGGTAGAACGAGAAGCCCCGGCAAACAACCCGAGAGACTACGCGAGCCGAAACACGCGAACCTTTCGCACTCGCGCGACGATAACTACAGTTCATTTTTTTCACGTGGACACATCGTTTATCGTTTCGTTGAGTTACCACGGGCTCCGTACCGTTATACATGTAATCTGTCCCTCTCTCTCGCCCCCCCCCCCCCCCCCCTCGTGAAAACGTATCCTTCGCGAATGCAGGTCCAGCTCGAGGGACAAACGAGTTGCCGCGGTAAACAATGATCGTGTTGTTATAACTGTGTATTCGGTTCGACGAGGGAAATTGACGAAGCACCGATTGGGCAGGAATTACGATTGAACTTTCAACTTATCGTGTCACTGTGGTTAAGACGCTAATTGAAATATCTCGGAGAACGGATCGCAATTTTTTGTTGCCTCGTCGGTAAACGACCGTTTCGATACTTGAGGGAAAAGAAAATTGATGTACGGATTGATGTATCTCCGGGCGAATTATCTGTTTCACGGACCGCGAGAGACAGTCGTCGAAATTAACCGTCGGAAGAGGCGGTTGCGTGGCTCCGAAAAAAAATAAATAAGAGATTTAAACCTTTGGGCGATCAGCGGGAAAATTGCTCTTTGCAGAGTAATACAATGTGGAGCAAAAGAATATTCCCGATTAGATCTTATAATTTTTTTCGATAATTTTTTTTGTTTTGTTTTGCTTCCTCAGTAAACGAGTGTTTCGATACTTCCGGGGCGGGGGGGGGGGGGGGGGAATTTATGTATTTCCGTGAAAATGATCTGTTTTACGGATCACAAGAGACAATTGTCAAAATTATCCGTCGGAAGACGCGGTTGCGTGGCTCTGAAAAAAAATAAATATGAGATTTACGCATTTGGGCGATCAATGGGAAAATTGCCACTTGCAAAATACAATGTGGAATAAAAGAATATCCCCGACTAGATAATTATTTTATAATTTTATAATCATGATTTATACTTTATGATTTTATCATTTATCTCGATAATTTTTTTTTTTTCAACGTCTTTATAATTAGAAGAATATTACTCTTTTCTCGAATGATGGTTCGAGAATCGAATCCGGGCCGGTAACTGTGTTTCGGTTCGACGAGGAAAATTGACGGAGCACGATAAGACAGGAATTAGGATTGATCTTTGAACTTATTGTATCACCGTACTTACATTTCAAATTCAAATAATTTCAGAGTACAAATTTTAATATATTTTTTTTTTCCATCCTCAGTAAATGAGTGTTTCGATACTTCCGGGGACAACATTGATGCTGCACATAATTTAGAGCGCACAATCTGTTTTACCGACAGCGAGAGACAATTATCGAAAGCATCCGTCGGAAAACACAGTTGCATTGCTCCGAAAAAAAAAAAATAAATAAATAAAAGATTTAACCCTTTCAACGATCAATGAAGAAAATAATTCTCTGTATAGATCTCCGACTAGATATTCTATCGCCCAATGATTTTTTTACCGACTAGATAATTACAAGAGAATCAATTACTCTTCTCCGCAACGCTCCTCGGAGAGTCGAATCCGGTCGGTACATCGTATGCAACAAAAAACGTCTTCCCACCGACTTAATAGTACAATTACAATACAATACACGATATAAATAACGTCTCGGCGTTCTCGAACAATAACATTATACTTAGTTCACAGAAATTTGCCGACGGTGAAGCGGCCGTCCGGGCTATACAATTACAACATACGAGAAGTTGAATGCCGATGGATCAGCCTTTACATCCCACTCGTCCGATCGGGGAGCTCTCGGAGAGCCGTCGAAGCCGAGCCCGGCTATCGTGCATCGAGCAAAAGGAATCGAGGAGAGAAAGAAAAAGAAGAGAGAAAAAAAAAAGAAGAATGAATCTTCGAGAGCGTATGGTAATTACGCGAGGCAAACGGAATCGGTCAATGTCATCGTGGGTTATTAATAAAGACGCAAAGGTAGCATAACAACTGCGTCTCGTCTGGGGGATTCAGCGGCCGAGCTATACGTGCAGGGTACACAACCTCCACTGCGGTATACGCGCTCGTGTATCCCCGGCGATCTTCTAATCTACGACAGGATCGAGCCAATGTGGCCTTCGCCATCGTACCGTGAGCTCTCCCGGCTCGTTCAGCCGCGGTATAATTACTCATTCGGACGTTAATGTACGAGCGTATTAATTAGCCAAAGCGTAACCGGTAGCGTTGCCCGTTAGGGGGGCCCCCAACACGGCTCACCTCGTAGAACCCGAGTATTACCTGCCTACGCATTTCGTACGCTACAGTGCATGGCGCAGCGTGAACGCACCGCGGCTGCAAGTAACCGGCGGGCAGCGGGGCAAATCGGAATCGACCATCGAAACCGATTATCCGAACGGGCAGATCCGTACCTCAAATCGCATCGTCGTTTTTAATCGGCGCAGAAGGCCAACCGGGCATCCGTGTATCGGCTGTAGTTAGCGAGAGATTAATTAACGATTTGTAATTAGCTAGAGCTCGAGATGGCTGACGAACTCGTTTGTATCCGAGCGCTGAAGCATCCCCGATAGCTCGTTGTTATTAATCAATAAGTGATCTGGGCTGAGGGAGGGACGGAGGGTGAAACTTAGATCTGGACGTTGGGGTGGGCGAAATGGTACTCTGGGGCAAAACCGATCGTCCATCTGGATGAAGCCACTTTTTTAATGTCACGTATACATATGTTTTTTTTTTATATGTCCGCTGAAAAATTGATAACACTGGAACATGTTTTTATAACGGTTGGTTAATAAGATCGTAGGGTCTTATTAAAGGCAAATAATATGATCAGAGAGACGGACGGACGGAGAGTAAAACTTTGATCTCGACATGAGCGTGCGCGGGCAAAATGGCACTTTGGTGCGAAGCAGATCGTTCATCTTAGATCGGACATTTTTTTTTTTTAATATGTCCCACAGTCATATGTTTTTTATATGACCTCGAGTAATTGATAACAATGGTCCATTTTTTATAACAGCGTTGTTTAATAAGATCCTAGGATCTTATTAACGGGAGAATAATAAGATCAGGGAGACGGATGAACGGAGGGTAAAACTTAGATCTCGACATGGGGATGAGCGGGCGAAATAAAACACTGGGGCAAAACGGAGCATTCATCTCGGATGAGATCTTTTGCTTTCTCATAGAGGAAGCTTTGATTTATACGTCCAAACACACATATGTTTCTCATACATTCCCCGAAAAATTGATAACACTGGTTCATTTTTTTTAGAGTGTCAATGAGATCGTAGGAAATCGGAGCCAACAGATTTTCTTTGTACTCGCCCATCGGCAAAGGGGACGAAGATGGACCGAGGGGAAGCTGTAGTGTACACGTAGACGTACGTAATGCGCCGGATACTCGGAAGGTGATTCTCGTTCGGCGTACCTAATTACGCGAGACCACGGAGAAGTTCGAAGACGAAGAGGCGAAGAACCAATTGAAATATCTCGGTACCGAGGATCCTGGTTGGCTCGCTCAAAGCAATTGCCTCTGCGTGGAAGCTGCGGCCTGCGGCTCCGAAGTAACGTGGCTTACGGGCAACTGAGGCAGAAGCCTCTTGCCAATGCCGCGCCGCAAGCCGACAGTTAATTTCATTACGACGAGGTGAGATAAAAACCCTCGGGAGGGATGAGCATGCTCGAGATACCGGAGAGAGAAAAAAAAAAAAAAATTCGAAGTATGAACCAAGCGAATTCCCGACGGAAGTCTCGGGCGAAGAAAAGTACCCGCAAAGAGTCGCGAAATCCGGAAGATTTACAGCCAATTTTGACGTTGCATTTTTTTTGCACCTTCTCTCACTTTTCGATACCAGATTTTTTTTCTCACAACATGTTTGTTTTCGAAAGCGGATTTATTTATTTATTTTAAAAAATTATGATCTCGGAGAAAAACAATCGACAGATCCACGCCAAATAAAATTCATTCGATACAAGATTATTACATTTGCGAGAAGTGACAATCCACTTGCCGCGAAAAGGATCAGCTCGCATTGAATGGATTCTGTTTGGTGTTAGTTGTCGGCGATTAAAAAAAAGCCATGCCGCTTCAGTCTCTCCGAGTCTCAGAAATATCACGCTGACAAAAAAGTGCACCCAAAAATATTACCTAAAATATATTAAAACACAACAATAAAGCTTCAACTTAAAAAAAAAAAAGTTCCATTACACAAACCCGTGTCACATTTTACTCACGGGATTTCTATCACTCGCCTCTGGCAACGAGACTCATATCACCGTTTACGCAGCGTCTCGTAAAATTTAATTCACTCATTCCCATATTTACCTAACAATAAATCCCGTTTAAATTGCGGGATAGTCGCAGTGCGAAGATCGCCCAGTGAATTATTTTACGAGATAGGACCGGGGTGGAGAGCCGAGGGGTCTCGTCTCGCAGGGCTCGTGGCGCCGGATCGCAGAGGGTTTAACCCTTCGCGCTGTTGGTTGTACACTCTCGATTAAATGGGAACCCGAGTCTGCACCCTTTTGCCACCCCTTCGGCCTCTCGGCACGGCGTGCTTCGGGTCGTTGGTGGTTTATGGAAAATTATCCATCGCCTCGTGCTCGCCTCGCCGCGGAAGCTCGGTCGGATAGTGAAGATTTTATCCGCCTCGACGAGAAGCTCCCCCGGGACAACGAATGCTCAGGCACGTTCGACCAACCGTGAGTCTCGTCTCGAGGACGATACGCGAAGCGGCAGCTCGAAACTCCTCGGGGAGACCCGGGGCGAAGGGAGCTCGGCGAGATGATGCCCTGCGAGCATAATACGGTGTATAGCGCAAGCTTGCCGTGAAATTTTGTAGGCGATTCCCAACGCCGATAGCGGCCAGCGCGCGCCGGTAGCTGCGGAACTGCTCGGCTCGCTAATTCGCGCCAATTAATTCGCTTTGCCGTCGTCAAACGTCGCGCTTTACCACCTGTTAACTCGTTCCCCGGTCCGGCTATCCACTCAGTCGAATCGACGGAAAGATTAATTGGTTTATCCATCGGCTGGAATACGACTTATGCTAAATGGCTTCCGTTCGCCACTCGCCCGCACCGACATCGCTTGGTAGGCATTTTTTCGTGTAAGTTCCATCGGGTGTGTTCTGTCGCGCAAAAAGAAGAAAGTCAATAAAGAGTGGTAAATCTTTAATTTATTTTCTTTTTTTGGGATTTTTTTGGTAGATAAGATGATTAAGATCTTGCAAGAGATTTTTCCTGCGCGGAAAAAAGGAATTAGTTGGACTGACAAAAAAAAAAGCTGACCCATCCGATTGTCTCAGTGCTCTGAGCCCCAGATGATAAATTGGTTGAGTTGACTCTTTCAAGTTGGTTGATGTGGTATTCTTTAGACCAAGTAATTTGATAGCCGGACCTGCTAGGGAAATCGTTGGATTAGCCATTCACTTGCTTGCCTCAATAATTTACTGGCGTGCTGCAACCAAGCGACTTGGTTGATCCAGTAGCACAGGTTACCAAAAATTTCACTAAACAATTATCACAAAACATTAATCTGCTCGACCGCATGAATGCTTTTGTGTATCACTCGAAATTGTCGCTTTATTGTCGCTTTTTATTTTTATTTACCTTCGCCTGTTCAAATTTACTAGTACTGAGACGGTCGGACTCTTCGACCCGCGGTCTCCTTGATCGCCTCAATAATTCACTGGCGTGTTGCAACCAAGCGACTTGGTTGATTCTACAGCACAGGTTACCAAAAAAATTAATAAACGATGAACACAAAACATTGATCTGCGCGACTGCCTAAATGCTTTTTCGTATCGCTCGAAATTGCTTTACTGTCGTTTCTTATTTTTATTTACCTTCGCCTCTTCAAGCTGACTAGTCCACTCTTTGACCCGCGGTCTCCATTTTTTTTTTTTCATACAACCTTTCCGCCATCCGGCGTATTCTGTGGTTACTATCTTTAATTCATTTTCCTTTTTTTTTTTTTTTTTGATTTCCTCTACACGACATAATTACGATCTTACACGCGATTTTTTTACACTACATAATTACGATCTCGCACGCGATTTTTTTGTACATGACACAATGACGATCTCAAACAAGATTTTTCTTACTTCGTATCTTCGCCTCTTGAAGCTCGCTGTGAACTAATTCTCGCGATCCGCCCCGACATTTTCTCAGTCCACCGTTCGCAATCGACCCAAGATTAATTGATTAATTAATCAAACCGTCGAATAAACAACGATTCTTCTTCCTCGACGTCTCGCCTAAACAGTCATCGTCCCGCTCCATTCTTCGGCTTCTTACGATCCCGATTCCCGCTCTCTCAAGCCCGCACAATTTCCACGAAGCGAGGAATTAATTAATTAATTGCACCGCGAACACCGCCTCTCATCGTCTCCAAAAAGTCGTTTCATATCCGTCCCCCCCCCCCCAAGAATCGGAACTATCGAGGCTGAAAGCGCAAAGCAGGCGGAGAGAGAATTCGCGAGCGATTTTTGAAGTCCTTTTCGTACTAAATAAAACATCACTCCCTCGTGGGTCCTGAGAGCCTGCGAGAGGTGACCGAAGGGGGCAGGAGGGGGTAAAAAGGGGGCCCAAGTCGTTAGTACGTCTGACATGTACCTCTCGCCGCGCAATCTCCGTTCCGTTTGACTCGTTTCGCTTGTGAATCGTAATACAGTCCGAGCTCTTCGACTCGTGCTACCGCGGGGGTTTATCTTTTCCTCCGGTACAAGAAGCGAACGAGATGGAAGGAGATCTCGAGGGGGGCGGAGGCGGGGAGGAAAGAAGAGAATGGACCGAAGAACCGCCATCTCTCGTCCGAGCGGCCCTTTCGAGTCCGGAGCGACTCGGGTGATAGAGAAGCAAAGCCCGAGGGCGTCCATCACTGTCGCGAATGGAAGCTGTCTCGACGATCTCTCGGCTACTCTCGGCGACACACAAGTATCGTGCGCGTCCGGCCCGAGAAAAATCCCTCGGAGGGTCCGTCAGGGACGCGCGATGACCAGAGGAGGAAAAATAAAGGCGCGGAGGATGATGAGGAATAAGGACGCACCCGGCGGGAGGAACGTATATTACGGGACCGATGGTAAAAGGCCTGCGAAACTGAGGCGATCTCTCGCTTCTGGCGAGGAGGAAACGAAAAAAGAGAGCCGACGAAAGATAAAGGGAAAGGAAGGAACAAGGATTCCCTCGGTCAAGAGCAAAAGCCTCTCTGCGCGCGCGTACTCGACGCATTCCGCGACCTTGTTTCGCTCCGTGTTGTACACGCGAGAGACTGGACGAGAGAGAGAGAGAGTGAGTTTATTCGCGTGAACGAGCCTTCGGAAGACGCTGGATGATCCACGGCTCGCACCGCGAGCTCTTCACGAAAGTTGGCGAGGAAAAGAAAAAGAGGGAAGGAAAAAAAACAATAACGGGTTAACAAACGAGCGAATTCCCGGCGGAAGCTGAAATAGCGGAGGGTTTTGTTGGTTTATAATGCACCTCATAAGGGAAAATTTATGTTGAGGGGTTTTTTTTTTTTTTTTTTTTGCCATTTGGCGAGGCTGATAGTTGTATGTGGCGCGAGAGCGTGCCGGAGAGGAGTCTGTGACGATCGTGGAACAACCGTCGGTAGAGATGGGTCGATACGATATCGAATCTACGACGGAGAACGCTTCGGTGATCGCTTCGAAGTCCGTTGGGGAATTTAAATAACAAAACGTTTGTCGTATCCGGTGAGCTTCGAACGATGGAAATAGGATAATGGAGCGAGGCTATCGACACGTCGCGCTTCGAGATCGAGACTCGAGGATCGATCTGACATGCGCCCAGCGTACGTTTAACTCCCGCCCGCTTTAACGGATAACAGAAAGAGAGAAAAATACACCATTTTTTTTCGATAAAATACATTTTTTTTTTTTAATTGTCAAACTCAAAATGGCAGGTTTTTTTTTTCTTCAAAACAGTCGAACTCAAAATAGCAATTTTTTTCCTTCAAGATTCTTCATATAGATCCTGCAACGGGCAAAGAATCGCTGAAATAGTTTTATCTTCTTAGACCTGATCTCGACATTACGAAAAACCAACTTTTTCCGAGAATAAAATGAATGAAGAGAAAAATTGTGAAACTGAAAGTGGCTTGTTTTTTTCATCAAAATTGTTGCTATAGTTCGTGCAACAGTCAAAGAATCAATGAAACAGTTTTATCTTCTTTGAGCTGATCTCGACTGCGCCTCGATGCCCTTAATGCATTAATTACGATACAAAAATATCAACTTTTTCAAAGAATAAAATGAACGATGAGAAAACTTCTCAAATGCAAAATGGCCATTTTTTTTTTTTTCTTAAAAATTGTTGCTACAGTTCCTGCACCAGGCAAAGAATCATTGAAATAGTTTTATCTACTTCGCATCGCCCGTCGGAGTTTACCCGATGATAAATCTTCGAGACTTCGAACTGATCGCGACTGCGCCCCGACGCCCTCAATGAATTCATTACGTCTGAGGCGATTCGAGATAGCTATTCGTGCCTTTTTTTTTATATATATACACAGTCCCAGAGAGCGTGAGAAGTGAGTTAGAGAGAATAAAGGGATGAATAAACGCAAGGGGATGTAGAGGGAGTAAATAGCCTCTCGGAGCCGGAGGAGCGCCGTGGAAGGGGGGGGGGTGAGGGGGGGAGCTGTACATACATGCATTATGTAGAGGGGCGATAAAACAGGAAGTGATTTAAGGCGAATGTAGGTAACAAGTTCCCCGCTTCAGCGAGGGGCCATTGTCATGGAAACCGATATCGATCCTCCCTCGCTAACTCGGAGGTCCAACCCTCCCTCCCCCTCCTCGGCCACCTCTCGTCCACCCGGACCCACGTCATCACCTCCGAGGATGGTCTTGACGAATAATTTACCTTTTTCTTCACACCCATCGGCCTTATTTTTATTCCTAAAAATAAACAAAAAAATAAAAAAAAAAAATCAAAAACAATAAAGAAACACCAACAGACAAGAAAGCTGAGAAAAATGGCTTCTTACAGCGCACTTCGTTTATATGGTAATATTTCGTGAATGATCAACGGGATCGCTTTTAAATTCATTAAAAAAAAAAAAAAAAAAAAAAAAAATCGTCATAGTGAAGGGGGTTGCGAGAAGGCTGAGAAAATGGCGGCTCGGCTTAAAGAGCCTCCGTACGGCGAAACCGGCGACGAAAGAAGAGAAGTGAGAATTCGAAGAGGAGCGCGAAGGGCGGGACGAGCGCGGGGGTGCGCGATGTGCGGAAGAAGCGGCAGAGGCCGAAGGCTTATTGATTCCAGCACGCCTCCTCCACAAAGCCCGAGCCCTTTATCTGTATTGGATTCTCTAGGTGTGGAAGGCTTGCGCTCTGTGTGCTCTCCTCTCCCGGTCGCTTCTTATTCGACACGGGTGGAGAGCATTGAATACGGCCCCGCGTTCGGGGGTTCGTCTACAGCCTGGAACGCGTGTCGGAGCTGTTACGCAAACAGAATGATTGATACATTAGTCCCGGAGCATTGGAGGGTGCTGTTCGACTACTCTGTTTTCTCCCTTTCTCAACCTCGACATTCAAACTCTGCCCTCCCCCCCCCCCCCTCCCCCCCACCCCGGCGTCCTGGACCTTATCTTTTATTCCAGGCCGGTAAATTGATTTCTTTTCGGCAAGGGTCGTTCTAGCATCGAAAGGTAATGAATCCGAGGAGGATCGAGTCGATTTCTCACACTTTGGTAAACAATGCTGATTCACTGAGCAATTTCAAACATGCTCTTATTTAATATCACTTTAAGGCTGTATTTAATTCTTAGGAGGCGAGCTCGTTGATCCTAAAAAAATGAATTTTTTATTGTCGAGACTTTTTTTTTTGGCGAAGCGTATAACTTTTTGAAAATTCAGCTTCTATAGCGAAATAGTGAGAAAATAAAAATATTAAACAATTTCACAATCAAAATTGTCGAAAACATACACTGAAAAAAAAAAAATATCAATGATTCAAGTAAAATTTGCTTGCGGGTTGCCGAAGAAAAAAAAAAAATGTTTCAATGTAACTTTTACTTTGTAGAATTCCATACCGGATTAAAATGATTGGCAGTTTTGCCGTCATTGTTTCAATATCATACTAAATTGTAAGAATTGAAAGTAGAATTGAAACAAACATTTTTTTTTTTTTTTTTTTTAGTGTACATTTCAACAGTTTCGTTCTGAAATCTTGTTGTTTCATCGGAAGCGCATCGAAACGTAATAAATCCGACAGGATCGTGTCGATTTCTCACACTTTGCCAATAAACAATGCTGATTCATTGAGCAATTTCAAAAATATTTTTATTCAATATCACTGTAAGGTTTTATTTAATTCTTACGAGGCGAGCTTCTTGACCCTTAAATAAGAATTTTCCATTCCTGAGCCATTTTTCAATCGAAGCATAAAACTGAAAAAAAAAAATCAGTTTCCATAAACAAATAATAAGAAAGAAAAATTGTTAAAAAATTCTCCTGGAATAAATTTCTCCAAGATGCATCAATATTCTAAAATAAAAATGTCAAGCAATTTCACGATAAAAAAAAAAAAAAAAAAAAAAAAAAAAAAAAAAAAAAAAACTAGAAAACATATATTTCAACGATTTCGTTCCGAAATCTCGTTACTTCGATCGGTAAAAAATCCGCGGATTGTTTACGGCAAGCGAGCGGGACTGCGCGTTCGTTGTTCCTTCCTCTCGTTTCGCCGATCGTATCGAGTGCAAATTTTTTTTTTTTTTTCGTGCACCCGAGACTCCTCCCTGTTTGTTCTCGGCGTAGACTCTCGACCGAACCGCGAAGTTCCGCTCCATTCACTAACGATCGGCCGGCTCGCCTCTCGCCCCGCGCGCCCATCGCGCATTTCTTATCGGATCTTTTAGTGTACGTTCCCGATGCACCGGGTAGCTCCTTTGGGCTCTGCGGAGAATCGAATGAGCGAATCGCCTCGTACAGTACACCGTGCAGACTCCGTTCGGAGGTGTTACAGTTCACGTTTAATTAGGGCCAGCAACCGTGAGTGCGCGCGCGAGCCCGGAATAAATAAGTTAATTAAACGCTCGCTGCGCTCCGCGCAATGCTCCAGCTCTGAGCGCGTCACGGAATGAAAAAGAAAAAAAGAAAAAAAAAAAAAAAAGGGGGAGGGGAAAAAAATGTATATGCAGAGCTTGGTTGGCTGAGTAGATCCGTCCGCATTACGGTCGGGTGTCGGTTACTCCACCGTCTCTTTATATACACGCTTAGCCATATTATACGTTACACTTTACGATTTCCTCGACCCGCCGCGATTGCATCGCGTCTTCTCGGGGTGCGAGAATGCACGCCTAAGCTCACCCCATCAGCAATCCTCCTGCCGATAGCTATAACTGACGCGCAGTTTTTTTTATTTTTTTATTTTTTTTTTATGAATTGTTATATAGACGCAGGCTACTCGAGCATCTCGCCAGTGCCCTTTCGCTCGGCGAGGAGTTAATTAGCACGAAGGAAGTCGGGGAAATGAGCAGATCTTCTGATAAAAGAAGAAACAAAAAAGTCTCGGTGATTTCATTTATGTTATTTCTCACTTGGCTCGGAAGGCAAATTTAAGAGGTGAAGCTTCGTCGAGAGAACAATATCGAGGGATCAAAATCGACTCGCGGATTAAGTAGCTTCGATAAATGTCCTCTTTTTTTTTTTATCGTTAATCCGATCAATTTGACGATTCACTTTAATAATCGATAGACGATGCTACGAATTTAAATTCGACAGTTTTTGTTACCACACTGATAAAAAAAAAGTGCGTTTGAATCAAGAAAAGATTCGGGCAGGGACGTTCAAATAAATATTTAGTTTGTCGAACAAAGTATTTTAATGGCTCAAAAATATTTTGTTGAAATCGCCAAAAAAAAAAAAAAAACAAATTTTAAACCGACCAATTTTTTTAGCCGTACCAACAAAATACTTATTTGAACGTCCCTGCCCGAATCTTTAGTTGATTCAACCGTATTTTTTTGTTTATCAGTGCAGTTTCGATAGAGACCACCCGTGAGTTACTTTTCAATAATCGTATCGAATGTAATTAATTATTTGTTTAACATTCTGATCGATGTTTCTTCGCGAGTCTGTTTCCCGCCGTTCGGCGAGCTTCACGTTTAGTCGAAGAAAAATCATCGAGCGCAACCCAATAGAATCCTCGATGAAATCCCTCCCCCCCCCCCCCCCGGTGATGTATTTCCTCGTTCCTTTCTCGTGGCTACCAATGAGACCGGCGTTAGAAATAAAAGAAATCGTTCCGCAGTTCGAGGAATGCCATGGCGATACACGCGGCGCCGGGAGAGAATCGTAAAGAACGAAATGTTCGAGAAAATACCGAGAGTAAACGGCAACACCAGAATTCAATTTTCAGCTTGATTTGTCAGGCCGTCAGTGCGCCGGACGGGGTGCGGCGGGTCGAGATCTCGCAGCATCCTTATTTCATCCCCTTTCCCTTGCGAACATGCCGCGCCTCGCGGATTCTTCTCAGAGCGGTGCTCGCTCTATTCTCCACTCTGGCGGAGGTTCGCTTTACGATCCTCTTTCCCCCCCCCCCCCCCCCCCGCCGGTAGAAGATATCTCGAGAGTGACGTACCGGTGAACTTTACCCGTCTCGTATCGCGCATCGATCTTCCCGTAATCGTTTCATCGGTAGACCGCGTATTGCCTCTGGTGATACAAATAACAACCGAGGCGTCGATCGCGGGGAATGAGAGCACCGACTAATCGGCACGCGCAGACGAGGCTTTGATAAAAGCCTCGTCTGCGGAAGTGTTAAATTTAATGAAAGTGGATCTAGCCGTTTAAAGATTAGGGAAGAGCGGGGCGAAATGGGACGGTGGAACAAAAAGCCATGTTTGAATCATTTTTGGATAGGCCAATGGAGCAAAACGGGACAGACGATACGGATGTACCAACAGGGCAAAGTGGGACATTAAAAAATTATTGGAAACTTGCGTTTTGCTCGCTGTCCCGTTTTGCGCCGCTCTAATAAGACTTTGAAATTTTTGAAAAAAAAAAAAAAAAATTGTAACTTAAGTCCTACTGCGTTGCCGCATCAAATGTCACTCCTGGAGTGAAATAAGTTGGGTCGATAAGTGAGGAAAAATTCATTAGAGGAAGATGACAGTAGTTGCGATAATACTGCCAAAAGTTCAATGAAAACAATTGTGTAAAGTAACTTGCATCGTGTTTTTACTGTTTCTGATCTTAATAAATCTTGTGTCAGAGAAAAGAGGATTCCAAATTTAAAAAAAAATCGCAATTCGACGCTGCATCAATGACGGGACAGGGCACATCTCGTTAAACAAAGCGTTCGACGATTTCAAAAAAAGTGTTCTTTTCTTATCGGTAAGACAGAAATCTAAAAATAAAAAAAATAAAAAAAAAATTAAATATCAATGCTGTTGCGGTTCGGTGGAAAAATGACACAGGCGCGACAATGAAAATCGTAGAGAATGCATCCGATCAGACGTCGCGGCATTATGTAACGAATTCGCAATTATTCCGTACTCGGCGATTATGTTCGTAGTAACGCGTCGCGCGGGGGGAAGTTCGAATTGGCGGAAATACGGGCGTCAATTATGGAGTGTTGACGTGAGATCGCGTGCTTGAGAGGCTCGTACACTGGCCTCGTGCATATCAGTGGGATAACAATGGATAATCTTTCTATTTGTTTATGTTTTATTATGGAAATTTCGCGCGGGTAGGTATACCGGCGAGACGATCGTACGGGACTCTGCCTACGTGCCGAAGTGACGGTAATTACCCGAACGGCCGGGGACCGATGTGCGGCTCGTGTGCGTTTTCGCTCTCTGGAAAGGCGACTCGCTGCAGCCTTCTCAACCCTTTGCATTCGTGTGAATACCTCTGCGAAATTGAAAAAAGAAATGCTAAAAAAATATATATATCGATGACTTAACGACCTTTGACTTAACGACGTTTCACACTAGTCAAATGAGTGCTGTATTTTTGAAGTCCTTTATACAAATTTTTACGCATCAATATAAGAGACGTGCCAGCGTCTCGATGACAAGTACTTAAAACAAAAAAAAAAAAATTTAAGCGGGACACTTCCAAGTTTCTGTGCGCCAATATGCTGGCAGTGGCAACATCACTCTCGATTATCTCAAAAGCGAAGCATCGATTTCGGATTTTTATGTATTACTGCAGATTTACTTAAACTAGAAAAAAACATTGATTACAATCGATTAGCAAAAATATTAACTGGTTTGGTGTTAATTTTTCGAGAAGCTGCGGATTCGTTAAGTTTTTTCAAAGATTAATCCGTGATTTGCTCTCGATTTTCATGTATTACGACTCATTGTTTTCCTTGAAAGATCCTCTACGATTTCACCGCCTAGATATTCAATAGTTTTTTTTTTCTATTAAAAAATGACAGCATTTTGTTTATCCATCGACGAAATTCCTACATAAAGAAACAGCCGTAATTTTTAAACCGAAAATACTATCGAACATCTGGATGATGAATTTGTAGAGCATCTTTCATGGTACCGAATGAGCCGTGATTTTTAAATTGACACCCAAAGGCTTAAAAAATAAGTAAAGTCAAGTGAGTCAAGATAACTCACTTAACTCACCGTTTGTAATTTTATTTCACAGTACTATGCAACACTTCAGTTTATTATTTCCTCATTCAACTCGATTTCTCCAGCCATCGAGGCTTAAGCAACCATACAAATAAAGCTCATATTACGTGTCGATAATACGTCCAATTTAATTTAGCAAAAAAACACACGAATGCAAAAAATTATTAACTTCACCGACAATAATGCTCGGTCTCGTAACAGGAAGTAACTCTTTTGTCTCGTCAATAGCCCTGCCGTTTTTTCGAGTTTAAAATGCTCGTACATGCGAACTACCCATATATATTTATATACATACATACATACATACACACACTCACAGAAACATACATATGTATAAATAAATATATATACGTCTATACATGCGTTCGTGCATCCGTACAGCACGAAGACAGTCGGCCAGAGGCAAAGAAACGAGCGCCTATTCTAATGGCAGCTCATTAGGTTCTTTTAATCACTGACATTACCGCAATCCGGATAATTGCGCCCCCGAGGCTGATGGCATAGGAGCACCATGCGACGCTCCGTTGCCGCATGCACATACACACTTTCCAGCACCGCTCCTCGCTCAGAGTCCCTGCTCCCTTGCACCCGCGGCGAACGCGCTTTAATTACGAAAGTTGCATCGCTCGCGCGACTTGACCCGACTCGAGAAATTAAAACCCGCGGAACGAATGACCGTCCAGGATTTTTCGAGAGCGTCGACGAAAAGCATCGTCGAGAGAGACTTCCGCAAATAATCAAAGAGCCCGTGGCACGCACGCGGCAAGAAAGGATCTGGAGCAAGCAATGGCGAGTGAAGAAAAATGAGGGCTGAAAGAAAGGAAAAAAAAAGGGGCGGGGGGGGCGATGAGAAGGAGCGAAGAAAAATGTACGTCGGAACAAGTTGAGAGACTCCTCGGTGCATCGGCTCACGCGCTCGCGCGCCCGCAAAAAGAGGACGGTGCCTTTAAGAGTCTGAGTGTGTGTGCGTGTGTGTGTGTGTGTGTGTGTGTGTGTACACTGTAAGAGCCGGATAGTACCTGCGAGGGCAATTAACGTTTTAATTATCGAAAACAATCGTTCCGGTCGGCGAAGAGTCTTGGAAGGGAAATGAAACCTGAGACAATGACTGGGAAACTATTTCACCGCGGCGGAAAAACGGCGAAAATTCTTCGAATCGTAACGAGAACTGCCAAAGTATCGAGGGAAAAATTTTAACGACTCATTACGCAGATATGCGGGAGCGAAGCTGGAAAACATTGTAGAAAGATTGGCTCGATTTAAATTAAATTCTTTTTATGTGAAATTTAATTCATTCACTTATCGAGTAATGTTCTGAATTTTTTGATATATATATATATACAGGGTGATTCGGATTGTTTTTGACATACTTTGCTGACGAGTAGTTGGTCGTGACGTGAGAACAAAGTTACAAAGCCGTTTCTCAAAATTCACAATACACCCAGAAAAAAGATTTATTAAAATCAAATAAATTCCGATCCTCAAATGACGCTCATTAAGATAAAATAAATGTTTACCGATTACAAATCCCTTATTAATAAGAATTAGTTATCAGTAATAATAGTAAAAGTTAGTGGTATTAGTGAAAAATAAAATAGTAAACCATAATCTAGAGACTTTAGTTGATCGGTCTGCACAGCTGATAAGATATTTGAAGCAACATAAAAAAAACTTATATTTTTATCGAGAACACTCAAACTAAAGTGATAAACGAATTTTTGTCTCAGAGTGCCAGAAATCCCGATCTATCCAGTATATAGGTTAACCGATCGGTATGCACAGCTGATTGGGCGATTGAAGCAAAAAAAAAAGTGTTTGTTTAAAAGTGTCGGAAATTTCCACCTGTACAGTGGTAATTCTAGCCGGTTGGTCTGAACAGCTGCGACCTGTTTAATATTGTCAGACCTTCGAACGGTGATCCCGAACGTCCCAGCGCGGCTCTGATTCGTCCGTTCATTCAAATTTATAATACTTATATCTAAATAATTACTGGAAATTTTGAAATCGGCTTTGTAACTTTGCCCCGATCACGACCAACTACCTGCCGGCAAAGTATGTCAAAAACAACCTGTATCCCTGTATGTGTGTGTGTGTGTGTGTGTGTGTGTGTGTGTGTGTGTGTGTGTGTGTGTGTGTGTGTGTGTGCGTGCGTGCGTGCGTGCGTGCGTGCGTGCGTGCGTGCGTGCGTGCGTGCGTGCGTGCGTGCGTGCGTGCGTGCGTGCGTGCGTGCGTGCGTGCGTGCGTGCGTGCGTGCGTGCGTGCGTGCGTGCGTGCGTGCGTGCGTGCGTGCGTGCGTGCGTGCGTGCGTGCGTGTGTGTGTGTGTGTGTGTGTGTGTGTGTGTGTGTGTGTGTGTGTATTAGGGTGTGTCAAAAAAATTCATTTTTTTTTAAAATTTTCCTCCCATCTTCTTAAACTACAGATTTCAATATAAAATTGCACCTTGCGAAAGGCGGTGCCTAGAAACAAATCCTAAGAGGTGCCGCATTCGACGTTTGTACCCAAAAATGCGGCACCTCTCAAACTTAATTGTCAGTCTTCAGTCTGTCAGTCCGTAATTGTCAGTGTTCAGTCTGTCAGTGTTCAGTCTTAATTGTCAGTCTTAATTGTCAGCCTTTCGCTGGATTTTTTCATCGATGAAAAAATGTAGTTCTACGGGGTGGGAGGTTAACTTTTTGTCTTTTTTTTTTTTAATAAACACAAAATATTTCGATTTTTTAATTCGTATACAGAAAACTAAAAATGTCCAGTAGGGTGAATTTTTTTGAAAAAAATTCTTCCCACCCACCAAAAGTATATATTTTCATCTAAAAAAACACCTCCCCAAAGGTGGTCGTTGACAATTACGTTTAAAAGGTGCCGCATTTTTTGGGTACAAACGCCGAATGCGGCACCACTTAGGATTTTTTGCTAGGAACCGCTTTTCGCGAGGTTCAATTCTTAATCGAATTTTATACTTTAAAAGGGTGGGACTAACATTAAAAAAAAATATTCCCTCTTTGAGAAACACCCTAATATTTATATATTTATATATTTACTGTTTTTCTTTCGTTTTTCGTCACTTCTGTTGATCAAGTCTTCAATTCCTCTTGCTATCTTGTGTGAATCAATTAGCTCCAGTAAACTCACAATTCTTATCTTTACGTCCTTTATATCTAATTGTTTTTCTATGCTTTCTTTTCAGTAACTATTCTGACAGGAAAGTAATAAGCGAAACGTCTCCTCTTCGTCATTGCGGTCGTTTCAACTCCAATTCGCTGGTTTGAAAAGTTGGCCCTGTGACGCGTGCGCCAAGTTATCGGTCGCTCGCTGAGCTATCGACTAATTATCGCTTCTCCGTCGATCGTCTTAGAGCGCGGAAGATGAGCACTCGAGCAGTCTCGTCGATAGTTCGTCAAAGGAAATATTTTGCGTAATTGATTCGTCAATGAAATAGATTGACGGTCGATCATTGATTGTCAAAAGAGAAGTGAATCGTCTATTCTATAAAGACATTTGAATTAATCTACGCATAAGTCAAAGTATAAATAATTCGTATTTGTTGCTTAAATTCTCTCTTTCCTATGGTTTCAAATTGTCAACCAGAGTGGAATATTTTTTCGAAATATTCCACTCTGTCGAAAAATATTCTGTCTCAATATTTTCATTTGCATCTTTTTTTTAATGATTATTTCCACCTTTGAACTGGTGAACATTTATCGTGAGAAATTCATTGATAATTTTCCACTGATATTGAATAAATCAGAATAATTTTTCTTATCTCCCTAAATTGACGATCGAACGAAAAAAAAAAAAAAAAAAAAAAAAATCGTTCGTTCGGAAAATATAGGAGTCGAGCTTGGGCGTGTCGAAGAAGCTCAGTAACACGACGGGGCGATGAGTACGAGCTCGCCGTCCCCGGAGTGTGTCAGTATGGACCGACCGGGTGCGTTATGGGACACATCCCGGCCACCCGGAGAGAGTGTGAGAGTGACACGAGGGGTTAAACGACAAATATTTTCTCCCGCGTCGACGGCTCTCCCGGGCGGGGCAGGAGAAACGAGGCGCCCCGAGCGTAAGGGTGCCACTCGGGAGACACAGAGAACGAGAGACCCCGGCGAACGTTTTACATAAGGGTGCGAAGATGTCTGGTATGCCAGACACGCGCCGTGATTTGTTTTCCCTTCTCATCGGGTGTCTCCTCTCGCGCTATATGCATCCCGCCAATGTTATCCTTCACTCATCCGTCTCGACAAAATATTAACTCGATCTTGCCCCCGTATAATGTACCAATAGATTTTTTTTGTTCCCCTCTGTTTTTCGAGCCTCGAGACTCGTGAAGAATTTTCGATCGCTTCCTTTCATCTCATTAAAAAAAAAAAAAAAAAAAAAAAATTATTTTATCCGAACGAATTTTTTTTTTTTTTTCGAGAGGATGCGAATCGATTCATATTGCACGTTTCTATTTGGATTCTTATCGAAATTTATATTTCGTCCTACGATTTATTTTGGGTGGATAAAAATCATGAATTTCCACCAGCAAGTTTAAGCTTTACGTTCTGCGATAAAAAAAAAAAAAATTATTTTGTTTCGTGATCTACTTCGCGAGAGGATAAAAATTAAAACTTTAACAATCGAGTGTTCTTGGCTCTCCGTTTTGCAATTTAGCAATTCTGCGATTAAAGAAAAAAAATGATTTTGTTTCGTGATTTACTTCGCGAGAGGATAAAAATTGAAATTTTAACAATCGAGTGTTCTTGGCTCGTCCTGCGATCTCTTTACTTTCCTTATTTTCTTTGAGCACGCTTGAGCGCTCACGAGCGAGTCGTGCTGAAAAAGTGGCGAAAAAGTACGATGCGCACAACGCCCGTATGCCGTTTCGTTTGTGCTCGGTATACGCCTCGGCATTTGTAGGTCCTGCCGAGCTCGCGAATCTATGCAAATGAGAGCCCAATTATGTTGCGAACCCGTAAAAACTGCACCTTGTTAGGCCACGGAGCTGGCGGTAACGTATAGGATAACGGCGTGACGTAACAACGGGGTGGTCAGACGCCGCGGGGCCTGAAAACACACGAAGGCAAGAGAGCAGTGAATAAGACGGGGATAAGAATTGAAGAAGAAAGCTGGCAAGAGAGATGGAAATTGAGAGAGAGATGGAGACGTGGGTGAAGGCTGCGAGATGAATGGTCCGAGAGTTATTCAGGCATCTCACGGTTAAAACGTCTCTCGTTTCTGTCGCTTCCGTTACTCGTAGATTAAAACCCTACAGAGAAGTCCCCCCCCCCCCCCCCACTTCCCTCTCTCGAGGCCAGCAACCAAAAATATGAATATCTTAGAGAGCTTCCCATAGGTTTATTATTTATATTATGTTTTACAATATTTTATATTGTAATTACTGTGTTATTATATTGAGAAGTGTCGCAAGACATTTTGTGGATTAGACATTATATAAACGTAAAAATAATTTCGTTACATAAGTGATAGACTTGTTTGTTAAGATTTGAATATACAAACCTGTCCTTTTATTTCCCGTGGCATTGACAATTTTAGTTTGCACATCTTTTTTTTTTTATGAAATTAGAAACCGGATGGTGGGATCGGAAAATTAAGAAATAAAATATTGTGAACGTTTGTGGACAATGAATTGTTGCAAAAAAGTACAATTTTTTTTTAACATTAAAAAATAGTCGAGTACTTTTTCTGAGTGTATCTCCGATTTAAATTGATTATTGGCTTTTCGATCGATAAATCAAACGTTATCGTTTGTTTTATCGCAACACTTCGTGAGACGCAAATTTACGCATTTAAAATTACAACGAAAAAAAAAAGGAAAAAATTACAAAAAACCAATTAATAAGTTGTGAAATCGGAGTAAAGTTTATATTGTAATTACTGTGTTATTATATTGAGAAGTGTCGCAAGACATTTTGTGGATTAGACATTACATACACGTAAAAATAATTTCGTTACATAAGTGATAGACTTGTTTGTTAAGGTTTGAATATACAAACCTGTCCTTTTATTTCCCGTGGCATTGACAATTTTAGTTTGCACATCTTTTTTTTTATGAAATTAGAAACCGGATGGTGGGATCGGAAAATTAAGAAATCAAATATTGTGAACGTTTGTGGACAATGAATTGTTGCAAAAAAGTACAATTTTTTTTTAACATTAAAAAATAGTCGAGTACTTTTTCTGAGTGTATCTCCGATTTAAATTGATTATTGGCTTTTCGATCGATAAACCAAACGTTATCGTTTGTTTTATCGCAACACTTCGTGAAACGCAAATTTACGCATTTAAAATTACAACGAAAAAAAAAAGGAAAAAATTACAAAAAACCAATTAATAAGTCGTGAAATCGGAGTAAAGTTTATATTGTAATTACTGTGTTATTATATTGAGAAGTGTCGCAAGACATTTTGTGGATTAGACATTACATACACGTAAAAATAATTTCGTTACATAAGTGATAGACTTGTTTGTTAAGGTTTGAATATACAAACCTGTCCTTTTATTTCCCGTGGCATTGACAATTTTAGTTTGCACATCTTTTTTTTTTTTATGAAATTAGAAACCGGATGGTGGGATCGGAAAATTAAGAAATAAAATATTGTGAACGTTTGTGGACAATGAATTGTTGCAAAAAAGTACAATTTTTTTTTAACATTAAAAAATAGTCGAGTACTTTTTCTGAGTGTATCTCCGATTTAAATTGATTATTGGCTTCGATCGATAAACCAAACGTTATCGTTTGTTTTATCGCAACACTTCGTGAGACGCAAATTTACGCATTTAAAATTACAACCAAAAAAAAAAAAAAAATGAAAAAAAATGACAAGAAAACCAATTAATAAGTCTTGAAATCGGAGTAAAGTTATGCGGACGACCGAAGCTCGTCGTGTAATTAAGATAAGAGGGAACGCAAGGCGACCCAAAGAATGCGGCATTGACTCGTTCGCCTCGATGCGCCCATAACGCGACGACAATTCCCGGCATTGCATTGCCAACGGTGCGTCGTCGCTGCCTCTATTCCATTCGAGAGAAATAAGAGCTGAGGTGATCGCCTTTTAAAGTGAGAGGCCAATGGCTTCCGCTCGTTTTGCTTTGATAAAACCTGCACCCTCAGTTTCTCGATGCCGTATGCCTCTCCAACGGCATCGCGTCCTACCTTGCCCATAGGAGCCTCACAAGTATGCCCGCCACAACCAACGGATACCCATACCCATAAACCATCCATGCACACGGCAAACACATATATGTTTTCTCCTCGCTAATTGGAAGCAATGTCAAAGCGAAAAATCGATCCACCCACGAAATTGGCTGGCAAACGAGCGGCGACTCCGAGCTCACCGGATTCGAAACGCTTGAATAAATAAATTAATGCACCGGGTGTATCCAGAGTATCCTCTTCGCGATTATTCCCCTCCCGAAGCACCGTCCCGTTTTCCTCTTTAACTCGTTCTCTTCGGGGCACGAGCTCTGAATTCGTTCACTCTTCTCGCTGTAACAAACCCCCCCCTCTTCGGTATCCACCGGAGTGAATCTCGAGCTTGGTCTCGCGCTGTTTAAAAGCATCCCTCCGAGTGTACAAACGAAGCTTGGCTAACGAGAGGAAGAAGGATAGGATTAGTCGCTCGACGGTAATAAGCCTTCTTCTCCGGGGCTCCCTGGAGAAGAAGGCTTATTCCATCAGGCGGGGTGGACGGAGTGAAGGAGAAACGGGAGAGAGGAGGAGAGCCCGATCGGATCCGGCGGGCAGGCCGAGAAGGACCGAGAGACGAGGACGAGGGGAGAGGAACAGAGTCCTTAAAGTAGATTCGTGCCGTGAGCTCGCGGGATATAATGACGTGCGAGATGAACGAAGAGAAATTCAATTTGGCCGGGTCGGGCCCGAGGGAGAGAGGAAACTCAAGAGACGCCCGATGCGAAAACAAGAAGAGAACGCGCGACGAGGAAGAAACAAGAGTAGCACGATCCAGCGAGAAGGATGAGAAAGAAGAGGAGGAAGAGGTAGGGGAACCTCGAGTGTCGGCACCTCGCCGCCAGAACGGGGACCACACACGTCGTTCAGGGGTTCTCAAACGATCGGCAGCAACGTCGGCGCTTTAAATCATTTTCTCATCGACGAGTAACATTTAAAAAAAATAAAAAAAAAAAAATAAAAAAAATTCTTTGATAAATTTCTGTTAAAAATTCATTAAATGCATATGAATTTTTGTGCATATAGAGTATGTGAAATTTCATTGAGACGTATGTAAGAATATTGCGCTACCGGTATATTAAAAACAATATTATTTGTACAATATTTGTAGTAATTGCATAATTTTCATAAACAGGTATTTAATTTAAGATTAAATTATTGCAATTCAAATACGATGTATATGAATTCTAATTTAATATATCCAAGTTATATATTTCATATAACTTTGTATATTAAACGCGTTGTGAATTTCATGACATTTTAAACGGTGAAGCGTTGTTTTTTTTTTGTTTTTTTTTTTTAATATGGTTTTCGTAAAATTTTTATATCGCAGTTGCAGTCAACGATTTCTTTTTGTTTTTCTTTTGGTTGAGTGTTTGTTTCCCGATTTGGGGCGTCGCATTTTTGTCACGGCAAAGTCGTAATGAAACGAAAAATTAACGGGGGATATTTATTTAATTTTTGGCGCGTTTTTGAAAAGCAATTAGCGGGTTGGATTTAACGTTGCATAAATGCATGCTGCATGCGAGCTCAATGTTCAGCCCGAAGAGAGATCGGCCAGAGATATTGCTCGTTCACCCTTTATTTCTCTCGCGAGGAAGAAGCCAGCGGCCGGTGTCTCGGATAACGAGTCGTGGAAGGTTCGTGCCCCACGGGGTAATAAGCCTCTTTCGCATCGTGAGACGTGTGTGCGTCAGGTACGCAATGGCTTACGTGACTCATTCCGTATCTTCAATCCTATTTCTCAGTTTGTTAATATGCGGGCACTTTCGAGTGTCCCGAGGTTAACGTCGAGGCGAGAAAATACTTTTCAACGGGAGAGAGAAAAAAAAAAAAAAAAAAAACAAAAACACGCAATGACAGACAGACATCAAATTGATGGAAATTACGATAAACGAGTGCGATCGATCGGCGATTATATTATTTGCAAAAAAAAAAAAAAGGAATTACAATGAATGATGAATAGGAGCTGTCTGCAGACATGTCACCTCGACTCAACGTCACGTCACTTTGAGCGCGAAAAAAAATTATACGGGACGTTCCGTAGATCGTGTTTTGTCGAAGTGGGAAGAAACGTACCCAATAATTATTTTTCTTTTATTACACGCCAAACCGTTACACATTCAATTTTAATCGTTCGAATTATCTGTCATTGCTTTTACTTAATTGACACTATCTTTATTTTTTGCTGCGCAGTGAGAAATAAACGCGCAGGTCGTTCTTTCGTAGAATGACGTTTTATCGAAGAAACATCCATGCTCGATGATTAATTTATTTTTTTCACAAATAAAAGAGTTATAAATTAAATTTTTATAGACCGACTTATACGCTCACTGCTGTTAAAACTTATAAGAAGATCATTATTTGATGTAAATTGTTGGGAAATTTCAATGAAGTTTGTGGCTCGACTTGTTTTCGTAGAAACGTTTGACTCTTTGCATGGAACGTTTAGTCGCTTTTTTTTTTTTTTTTTTTTTTTTTTTACTGTTAATCGCGCGTTCTATTCGACTAGCATTTTGTGTATCCGACAATTTTTTTTTTTCCCCCCTCAATAAAAAACATACACATAGGTGGTTCTTTCGTAGATCACATTGTGCCAAAATAAAGTCGTTATAAATGAAGTTTTAACCGATCGTACTTGTCCGCCACTGCCATTGAAACTATAAAATCGTTATTCGACCCGAACCGTTCGGATCAAAAAATTGTCCGATCAAAAATTGTCCGGATCAAAAAGTGGCCTGAAATGATTTCCCAAAAATGTTTGATTCTTCGCCTGCGAACGTTTAAGCGGCTTTTTTGTGCCGTTAATCGCGAGCTCTATTCGACTAAAATCTCGATCATTGACTATTCAGTTCGGCATCGGTCCCGAGATTCGCGAATAGTTTTGACTCTGATGCTCGCGGACCTAAACGCGGCACCAGAAGCTAAAGGAAGATTTCTTATTCGCGAGTTATGCGGAGAGAAGTCGGGGCTTCGAACGGGGCGCGAGAGCGAACGAGTCCTGCTTTTTCGAGGAATCTTCCCGGGAAGGATATAGTAGCGACGAGCACACGCGTTCTCTCCACAGGAGCATCGGAGCCATCGGTAACGGCCGAGTCGAGGAAAGAGAGCGTGCGGTAGTTTTGGGTTTGGCGATGCGGGCGCGTAGGACGGAAGGAGCTCCGGCCGCCCGCAGCCCCCCCCCCCCCCCCCCCCGAGAGACAAATGGGCAATTAACGTTAGTTATATCGCGAAGGCCCGCGGGTTGTGCCAAAGGTATGAGGTCCAGCGAGGAACCGCAAAACAGCAAGAGAGCGATAGAGTGAGCCTCGGAACCGCGTCGAGCTACCTCGCGCGCGAAGATCAGATCTCCCGATACATCTCCCTTCCCTTCCGTTCGCATTCGGCGGACGGCAAGGAAACATCGTTTTTCCTGATTAAAAAAATATACATGTGGATGTGTTACAGTGTTACAACATGGCAGATGAATAGTTATCTATCATATATTGTTACGTACATGGTGTAAGGGCGAATGTAATGTGATCATGAAATTGTTGAGTAATATTGTAGCGTATATGTATTAGGGTGGTCCTTGAAATTCGAAAATTGACAATTTTTGGATTTTTTGGGGGCGACTCCGTATTATAGCGAGGTATAAAATGAAAATGTGTGATGTCCGATGGTATCCCGAAATTAATGCATTTTTAGAGTTCGCTACTGGGTATTTAAAAAATAAAAAAACTTCGGAACATCCAAATTTAAAGTGAAAATGAAAAATTCGCGATTTTCTTGGAGCTACTCCGCCCCTTTTCAAGTGTAACTTATAAGAAATTTATTGTATTTAAGAAGATATTTTATACCTTTTGACCGTTGCATGAATTTGACAACTCCCTTTACCATAAACGACAAATCTTCGGTTTTTTTTTTTTTTTTTTTTAACTATTTTTTACAACAAACATATATTTTCAAATGAAATATTCGATTATTTGTCCGCGGCGGATTTTCACCTTCTACAACGCTTTGTAAAGTATTAGCAATAATTGTCGAAAACTTTGGTTTTCAAACCGTCGATAGCGACCTCTGAAAATACTTCGATTTCATAGGGATTTCGCAGAGTTTTTTCTCATACGTTATACTTTAGAAGTGCGGGATGGCTCGAATTTTTTATTTTGACTTTAAATTTAGATGTTCCGTAGTTTTTAATTGTTTTTTTTTTTTTTTTTTTTAATCGCCAGTAGCTCTAAAAATGCATTAATTTCGGGGACCCTTCGCACATCACATTATTATTTTATAATTAAAAAATGTTCAATTTAAGGACTACCCTAATATATACATTTTTTTTTTACGACCGTACCTATTCCGTTCGTGAAAGTTTGACCAAGACAATGATAGTTGAAATTTCGCCTCCACTCAATGCTAACGTAACTTAGCCGAACGCGCAATATTCGGTAAGAAGTTAATCTAATATTAATACGTTTAACGTCGAAAAATAAAGATTATATTTTCGAGACACTGTCTTGAGGACATCTACAATATCAGCAGAGTGAATTTATAGTTTCATTGACAGGATAATCCATTCTTATTTATCACACAGCAACAAAAAGTCACGTTCGGAACAAAAGGACTTGCTACTTTGCTCCTCTTCTCGCTTCGCTTCACCATTTTATTCTGTCGCAGACGGAGCCTGAAATCGTTGCGAGTAAAAAACGAACGGACCGAGGGAACGAGCTCGTGTTTATCTGACCGGCAAATGTGTGTTCCGGCCTCGGATTAGTTCCGCAATAGAAGTCCGTCAAAAGCGCGAATTCGTCCAGCGAGTTGTAAAAGCCAAGACTGTAATGTTTTCATGAAAATTCGTTCCACAGGGGTTTTTGCGTTGGGTTCGACGCTCCGAGGGATCCGCGAGGGCCGGAGTCGAAGAAGCCACAGCGGGCGCCTATTTTGCTTCCGTGGCGTGAAACCGAGGTCTCGACCCTGACCCACTCCGTCGCCGGATCGTCGAGTTGGCAGGTTCAGGACCGAATGAACGTCCGAGGAGCGAGAAGGATCCCGAAGGAGTTGATGGAACCGTCGCTCGCTGCCAGTCCACGAGAGGATTTCCTCGGCGTTTCGGGACTAATCGCCAAATCCTCTTCGCTCCGGAGCTCCGGAATCCGTAACGCGCTCTGGCCATACACGGATCTCTTTAACTTCTCCGGCTCCTCCGCATCTCGGCCCGCGTCGCAGGTTTCGTCGACCTTCCGGCTCGGACACGCTTCGCTCTTAAAAGCTTTCCTTCGATCCGAGAACGAACCGAGAGATTCCACTTGGTCTTCGGATTTTTACCGTCACGCCTCGAATAGCCGAATGACGCGCGGAGTCAAAACAGATCAACCTGGAAAATCTTGGGAGCTCGAGAGAGATCACCGGAACGACTCGTTCCTCTCGAGAACCGTCAATCGTAAGATATTTTTCTTTCGGCGGGGAAAGATATTTACTTTTTTCCAACAATATATTTCTTTTGCTCCGACAATTGGGATCTCGTTTCACAAATATTTATTCGTTTCGGCGGTTCGTCAACGCTATCGGGCAGATGCTTAAAAATGTTTCAATGAATGAAAATCACTAAAGACTAAATTTGGAGTTAAATTACATATTTTGTAGAGCGTAAAAATCGGAATGTTTGATGCACAGGTGGACTCGATGTTTCTTCGAGGTCCGATTTCTGGCGGCGCGAATGTATTTAGTTTTTCGGGTGGAATGAAAGAAAAGTGACTTCTGGATTGTGAGGATCCTCGTCCGGGTTTTCACTCATAAAAGACTAACCTTAGAGTTACAGTATGTATCTTGCAGATGGGAAAAACCGGAAAGGTTTCTTGCACGGGTGGCCTCAATATTTCTCGAAGCTTCAATTTCTGGTGTCGCGAAAATATTTATTTTTGTCAGATGGAATGAAAGGAAAGTGACTACTGGATTGTGACGATTCTCGTCCGGATTTTCTCTGGCATTCCTCCGATTTATGAAATCCGCATGACGGAAGCCGCTTTAAAAGTCGGACAGGCAGCCCGAGTGTTATTTTTACCGTCACGCCTCGACCAACCGAATGGCCTGCGGAGTCAAAACAGATCAACCTGAAACATCTTGTCGCTCGAGGGATCACCGAAACGATTTCTTGTTCCTTTCGAGATCCGTTAACCATAACACATTTTTCTCTCGGAAGCGACCTGAAGTAAATTTGCCCGCCGGTAATTTGGATATTGGTACTCGTCTTAGCAGTTGATTCACATGAGTGCTCAACTTAGCAGTTGATTCAGATGAGTCCTCGACTTAGCAGTTTATTCGGATGAGTACTCAACTTAACAGTTGATTCACATGAGTCCTCAACTTAGCAGTTGATTCAGATGAGTCCTCAATTTAGCAGTTGATTCAGATGAGTCCTCAACTTAGCAGTTGATTCAGATGAGTCCTCAATTTAGCAGTTGATTCAGATGAGTCCTCAACTTAACAGTTGATTCAGATGAGTCCTCAACTTACCAGTTGATTCAGATGGGTCCTCAACTTAGCAGTTGATTCAGATGAGTACTCAACTTGGCAGTTGATTTAGATCAGTACTCAACTTAGCAGTTGATTCAGATGAGTCCTCAATTTAGCAGTTGATTCAGATGAGTCCTCAACTTAACAGTTGATTCAGATGAGTCCTCAACTTACCAGTTGATTCAGATGGGTCCTCAACTTAGCAGTTGATTCAGATGAGTACTCAACTTGGCAGTTGATTTAGATCAGTACTCAACTTAGCAGTCGATTCAGATGAGTACTCAACTTAACAGTTGAAAGGGCTTCCTCGGTGGTTCTTTCTGGATCTCTGGATCTCGCAGATTCCGCGAAGGTGAAAATAATTATCGTGCGGATTGGTTGTCCAGGCACAATAAAAAGGCGTCCGACACGAGGCTTCTCGTGATTCCTTTTTGCTTCGTCACTTCTCACGACATGGACACTGCATATCTCTCAACGTGCCCGGAGAGAAAAAGGTCGTGTCAGGGACTCACTAGCGTATATTATGCCAGAAATTCTCTTGGACATGCGCAGATGTCGTAATTTGTTTTGCTCCTTGAAAATCGATATGCGCGATCGATTTGTGTGTCTACCGTATCGACAATACTCGAAATTCGAATTTAAATAATTTCTTTTTAAATTTCATACGAATTTTTTTTTTGCAGTGGACACGAAACAAACGAATCTATTTATCTACAATACGAATTTTGCAGATCGGAAAAAGCGGAAAGGTTGCTGCACAGTTGGCCTCTTCGTTTCTCCAAGCTTCGATTTTTCGTGTCAGGAAAATATTTACTTTTTCCGATGGAAGGGAAGAAAAGTGACTTCTGGATTGTGAGGATGCTCGTCCGGATTTGCGCTGGTGTATTCCTCTGATTTATGAAATCCGCATGACCGAAGCCGCTTTAAAAGTCAGAGCGCAGCCCGGCGGTTCTTCGAGAAGCGACTTTTCAATCCGGATGATCCACTGTAGTGTAAACAGAAGCTCCGGATGAAAAAGATAAAGGACCGACCTCGAGGATTCGCGAATCTGGTGACGCCTGCAGGAGGAGCGAGAATTTGGAAACAAGCCGACTGATCAGCCCGCGCGTCAAGGCGAGAGACGGAAGGAACACGCTGACTTCTTTAGCCGGATAATCCAGCGCTGAATAAATAGCGACTGTCGCAGCTTTGGGCATCGAGCCGTGTCCTAAGCGGAGATTAGCTGCGTTCTGCGTCGAGAAGATTTTTCTTGGAACGTTTGACGAGGCAGAAAGAACTTTACTCTGGTCAAAAAAAAAAAAGAACAATATAAAAGAAACTCTTCCTTCACACAAATGTAAGATTTGGGGTGTACAAAAATCCAGGCTTTCTGCATATGCTGGAAAATTTAGAGCATAGATTAGATTTTTAAAAAAGTTTGCTATTTACGTCCTAATTTACTCCAAGCCAAGTAAAAAACAACGTTTAGACTTTCGTAATCTCGATCTGTCCCCGAGTCCCCTAAACTGTGAAACCCGAGATGCTCCGCCGACAGCTCGAAGCAGCAAAAATATGTCAAGGCCGGACTCCCCCATGGTACCGGGACCGACGACAATATTTGACGTCTCAGTCACGGGAAAATCTGATTATCTCGACGGGATAACGCCGGGACGCTCCCCGGTCAGCTCGGTGCATCTCTAGTGTCTCTTCTGTGAACGGTCTTCGCACACAGTTTCGACCTGGTATTCGCCCCTGGCGGGTGATCCTCCGCTACTATTTCGTCGCTTCCCTCGCTACCTGCTGCTCCCGGCTCGAAGTCACCTGAGCTGCTCTACCTGAAACCCGCAAGAGTTTGCACACTTTCGGTGACTCCGCCGGATCTTGGTCCTGCAATGATCCATGGAAAGTCTTGAGAAAGAGAGTCGAGCAAAGAACCCAATATCCGAATGTCTCGAGATGGGGAATAAAAATTCACATCAAAGTGTACGGTAATGACGCAGAATCCTCCGATCTTCCGTCACTATCTCACCGCTTTCCTCGTTACTTGCGACTCGCAGTCACCTTAGCTGCTCTACCTGAAACCCGCGAGAGTTTGTACACTTTCGGCGACTCCGCTGGATTTTGGTTCTGCAATGACCCATGAAAAGTCGACATTGTCGGTGAGAAAGACCATCGAGCAAAGAACCTAACATCCGAATATCTCGAGATCATGAATAAAAATGAACATCAAAGTGTACGGCAATGACGCGAAATCCTCCGATTCTCCGCTACTATTCGCCGCTTCCCTCGCTACCTGCGGCTCTAAGTGAAGTGAGCTGCTCAGCCTGAAACCAGGCGAGACTTTGGACACTTTCGGTGACTCCGCTGAATTTTGGTCCTGCAATGGTCCATGGAATCGTGAAGCAAAGAGCATTTGAATGCCTCGAGATAAGGAATAAAAATGCACATCAAAGTGTACGGCAATGACGCAGAGTGAATCATAGAGAAAGCTCTTCTCGCGACAAGGCTCGCAAGGTCGAAAAATTCGTGAGGAAGATCATGCGCCGTCGGAGGCTGCGAAGAAGAGAGAGTTTCGACCGCTGGCAGGGTTTGGACCCCCCGTCGGGCAATTGGTCACACGGAATAGAACGAGGCTCCCTGCCCATGCCGAATATAAACAAACCCTTCTTTCTCGACTGCTCGTCGACTGGTGGACGTGCACACGTATACATAGCTTCGTGCACCAGTGGAAATTTCGGAGGAGAGACTCGACCGCAAGACACAATGGAGACATGGATACAGCCTTTGTGAGAGCGGTGTGGCGGTCATTTCCTTGCTTTGCTGGATCTTTTGGAAAAGAGTTCGAGAATACTTGTGATTGGTTGAAGTCCCTATAGGAAGACGTGTGGAGAATCTCACACATCGGATCCAAATTGGTCGAATCTCTTCTTTTTAACCGATGGCCAAAATAAGAATACACATTTGTATGGGATGTAAAAGCCGTTTCTTTTCCTGAGAATTTGATCAGTCTTCAGAGACCCTGAGGGCTCCTGAGGGCGGTGTCTAATTTTACCCAGGAGAGTCGAGTTTTTCCATCGAACGTTTACCCCGGAAAGGCAAAAAAGCAATCCCAGTCGCGAATTTCACGGGTCTCGCCGTGACGAAACTTGGTGGACTTTCAGGTAAAACCTGCTTGTCTGAACCACCGGTCGAGCGCCGGGGTGCAGTAGGAGCACATTGGAGTCGTTTCTCTCGTTGATAACAATCCACCCTCGCAGAGGATGGAACGAATCGTGTTTTCGAAACACCGATTGTGCCCCGGATGATGCGTGACGGTAACTTTTGGCAGTGGAGAAAAATAGTGGGTTTCCGTCTATGTTATAGTATAAACCGGGCACAGTCAACAGCCACCTGCCACAGCGCAGTCTTCTCTCCTCCCGCAATCGAGAAAAACGGCCCGAAGAGAATCCTGAAGTCCCAACGGCCTCGAGACGGAGACTCTTGCTGGCCTCCGGTATACCTCGCTTTGGTTCTCTCCCTGGATCTTTCACAGTGCCACCGTAACACCCAGCCCGGTAAAGATCCCCGGTCGCAATCCCTCGCAAAGTCCCAACACGAACTCCGTCACTTTACTCGTGCTCGTACTTTTCTGAGTGAAATCGCCAGGAACATTTCATTCCCGTAAACGTTATACACAATTATTTTTTCGCTAATTTTACCAAAAAGATGTCCATTTTAAAAAAATGTTGTCCACTTGCAAAAATATTGTCCATTTAACAAAAATGTGGTCCATTTTACAAAAGCATTGTCCATTTTCAAGAATATTGTCCTCTTTACAGGAATATTGTCCTTTTTACAAGAATATTGTCCTTATTACAAGAATATTATCTATTTTACAAACATTTTTTGTAAATTCGTCAACAATAAAGGGATTGCGGACGTTGGCGGATAAAAAAAAGTTTGTCAAACATAGAAATCTTTTTTACTGTCTGCGCACTGGGCAAAGAGTCCCTGAGGAAAAAGAAGGTCCCGTCCGACCAATGCCGGATACGGAGTCATCGCGGCCTGCGAGTCGAGAACGAGTAGCGAACAAACGCCCGGTCGCATCGAGCCGGGGTGGACTACGACCGCGACTCCACTATTCTAATGGACGCGGAAGTGCGCGAGCTGGACGGTACACAATCTCCTAACGAGCTTCCGTCGTCGAGAAGATACGCGTCCGGCGCGCGGTCTCCCTTCGCGCTCTCGCGATGCCAAAACGTAACGTCTCTAACGCTTTCGCCAACGACACACGCGGTGCTTCGCACCGGTTGATTAATGGAACTCTCTGTGTACATTTCCACCGTGTTCGGGAAATGCTCGTACGTTATCCCAAAGTACCGCAGTTGCCACATTCAGATATCGCCCTGACCGCATCCAGTTTGTTTACCTCCGTTATGAGGTACAATGAACCGCAGGCATATCTCAAACAGCTAGAAATCATTCGGATAAACATTAATTCCCCAATGTTTATCCCTTTGCGCGTTACGTCGACCGTACCGGTGAATCGACGGCAGCTGCGGGTTTCCGTCATCCGCCCGTGGAGCGGAAACCAGCGAACCACCCTCTTTCGGAAGCGCAGGCAATAATTTCCTGCTTGCGTTGGCATTAGCTGAGGATAGTGAAAAAGGCCCCGGAAAGAGGATAACCGAAGCTAGGGATGCGATATAGAGAGATGAGCTCGGCTCGTCCATCACTTGGCTACCGATAAATCAGTACCGGTGCGCGCGCGCGCGCGCTTCCCGGGAATGCTTTGCGGTTCCCCAGCGCGTTAGAGAGCTTCGCAAGAGGGGCTTGTGCAGTTCACCTAATATACGCTGTCTCTGTGTCTGTATGCACGGTCTGGTAGTCGGCTAAGGGAGGGATGCGGAGAACCGTGCTGGGCAAGAGTGCGAGACACGGGGATGGTTCACGGAATGCGGTTATCCATCGTATGTGTGTTACACGGACGTTATGGACACCGGGTGTACATTATCTCACGAGCCAGAAACAACTCCGACGGATATAAATACTCTTGTAACTACATATGCGGGGCTCGTACAGCGTCCCGTATTCCAACCGTACGCCCCCTGGGATCGAGCGAGCCGAGTGGGTGTGGTCGCTGAGTGTTTATAAACTGGATTAGGGGAATAAGCGGGTGAGCCGTGTCGCGACGATGGGGTGCGTTTATTCGCTGCCGGGGTGTCAGAGGTGGAACAGCCCCCGAACAGCCGGCGAGGGATCGAAACCGCACCCCGGGCGGTGGATAGATTCGGGGGGCTCGAGGGAGGATCATTGATGATGCGGATAGACGAAAGCAGCGTGACGTCCGATTTGCTGGTTAAGAGACCCGATCTCAATCGAACTAATTGGATGTACGAGCGGAGCGATGAGCGAGGAGACTATCTGGAGTACATGATTGAGGATCTAGTTGGGTTAACGTAGGATTCAATGTTTAGTGTCCGTAGATGATTTCGGACGCTCAGGCCGATCAGGCTCCAATTTTGGCGTGTATCCGAAAGTGGTGGATATCGAAGTGGGATAGTAGGTGAAAATGACGATGATAGACCTGGTTTTTCTTGTTCAATCTTCCACTGGGTTGGCTTCCGGTCAAATTCATTGATGTTGCAACTACGTAGAAAAAAATTAACTAAAATATGTTGTGTTCAAGTCGAATGTATGAGCGGAGCGATCAGCTGCACGGAGACTATCTGGAAGTACGTCATTGAGGATCTCAGTGGGTTGAGGTACGATTCAAAGTTTACTGTCCACAGATTATTTCTGATGTCCAAGCTGGTTCGAGTTGCAATTGCGGACATTCGGGGGTGGTTTAGTAATCGCTATCGGACGATAGCGCGGTGAAGACGGTGAATAAAGATATAAGATTGTACAATTGGAGCGTTGATGGAAAGTCCTTTGTCATACGCAACCTCTTCTTTAAAAAAAATTAGTGTTTAAGTTTTTTTGCCAGGTATCCGAAAGGGAGAAATATCGAAGTTGGTTGGATAGAACTCGGAAAAAACTACGGTCGTACACCTAGCTTTATTGGTCAGTTTTCCACTGAGTTCCGATCAAATTTATTGATGCTACAAATACGTAAAAAAAAATTGTTCGGAAGATTGAAGTTGAATGTACGAGCGGGGCGATGAGCTGTGAAGAGAAGATCTGGACTACGTGATTGAGGCTCACAGTGCATTGCAGTACGATTCAAAGTTTACTGTTCACAGATAATTTATGACGTCCAGCCAGGTTCAAGTTTCAATTGCGTTCGACCAGTACATTCAGGCAGGTTTAATGATTGCTATCGGTACGACGGATAGCGTGGCACAGTAAGACAAAAAAACAACATAAGATTGCAAAATTGGAGTGCTGACAGAAAATCGTTAATTGTACGCAAGCTCTTCCTTCCTAAAAAACAATTGTGGACTTTTGAGGACCAAAGCATGAGTAAATTTTCTTGTTTCTGCCGTGTATCCAAGAAGGCTAAAAACATCAAAGTGGGTTTGATAGAACTCGTAAAGCAAACGTCGGTCATACACCTCGTTCTTGGTCATTCTTCCATCGGCTTGGCTTCCGGTGAAAATTTATTGACGCTGCAACGACTTTTTTTTTGTATATACATTTTTTTTACATTCGAGAGGTTCGCGTCGAGACTAAAGTCGTCGTCGCCTCAGAGTATCGGACGACAATCTCAATGCGAAGTTCGAGATGTTCCTTGCGATCGAAACTCCCAGTTACATCGGTCGGTTCAATGCAGCTTCCGTCGATGCGAATGATTCGAATCGATCGTGGCCAACTCGAGCTTCCGCGGCACGGTCAGGGTGTCGATTAATCGAGCCACGCCTACGCCCGTCGGTAGAGCCGTGCTCGCCGCGATCGTGCCGCTGCCCCGAAGCTTCCGAACAATGCACACGTCTTGATCTACCTTCCGCCGGCCGAATCGTGTCGGGCCAAGGCACCGTAAAACCTTTCATTGCGGTCGAACGTTATTGAGCTCTCGAGTCCCATGACTCTCCGTCCCGCTCTCTCTCTCTCTCTCTCTCTCTCTCTCTCTCTCTCTCTCTCTCTCGCTCTCTCTCTCACCCTGCACAACGCTCCGGACCGAGAGAGAAGTAGAATGAGACGGCCCAAGTGATAGCGAAAGGTTTAACGAATCGTGACGAAATAGCTTCGAGGGATAAACAAGCGCGCCGGGTGTCGGACAACGAGTGTGCTGAACCGCCCGCGGACCCGGCGCGCGGATAAGATACGATAGTGCATACACACATACACTTTTGTTTTATTTGTTTTTTTGTTGCCTATTTTATCGCTTCGAGTACGAGAGTTAACGAGTACGCCGAGCAAAGAGTCCGGTACGAGTGTTGGAATACCTACGCTCTGCGAAGCATACGTGCTCACACACGGCCCTAGGTGTATCCGTCGAAGACCAGGAAGGAGAACTCTGGGAGTGGCTCGAGGGATGAAAACCCCGCCTGCTTTCCCCTCCGACAGCCCCGTGGTGGGGTTTTCGGCGATCCCATTCGCCGCATGCCGGTTTCGCGGGTGCGGCTTCGTTTAATTATTCTAAATAAGTCGTCGCCCTGCGGCTGCTGATTATAGAGTTCGCGGAGTGCCATAAATAGAACCCCCGTTTACCGAAAGCTCTCCCGACCCGCTGGCGAATCGAGCGAGACGGAGAATAATCGGACCGCCGAGTCGGGCTCTCGATTCGACTTCGACGACCTTTTTTTTTTTTTTTTTGGTTCCTCTACCTGCGACGATGCTTCTGCTCCCGATGATCCTGCCGGAGGGAGGAAAAAAAAGCAATCTAGCCGCGCGCGCGCTCCGCGCACTCACGCCCGGCAAAGAGCCCGATTGGACCGTTTCTCTGATTCTTAATCTTCTGGTGTATTCTCCGTTTGCGCTGGGAGCTCCGCGCTCTCGACGCGTGACTACGAGCTCTTGGACGTGACGGCACTCGATCCGTCGCGGATTCCTTGGGTCTTTCGAGGTGACTCGAATTTCTTGCAATTTTATTAATAAGAACAAATTTTTGGATGACCGTGAAAGTGGCGTTTGCTACCGACGGTTTTGTACTCGCTGGCGTTGAAGGGTTTCCTGAAAGAAAAATGGGAACACGAAAGAATATGCGAGAATAGAGATTTTGTTATTAAAAAAAAAAAGGTCCATTTGTCCATTGGGTGACTTGGAGTAAAAATCTGAAAGTGGAGCCCTTTGAGTCGATGAATTAGACTGGAGACTTCGATGTCGAGTCCGATGGGGAGTTCTTAAGAAATAGTGGTGGGAGTGTTTTTTTTTTTTTTACATTCGATTTTTCAATGACTTTAGCTCGATCCCAAAAAGATCGTGGATCAGCGATCCAAGATTCGAGGGAGGTTTTCCCTCGGAGGGAATTTTTTTAACACGGTACGAGATAGCGGCGGGACAAAATGAGTGGGCGAATCCGGCGCCACCGCCGTTGATGATAAACTTTTGACACTGACGACCGAAGGGCGTGAATTTACAGGCTTATCTCTACGAATTAATTTTCGTACTAATTAATCTGTCATTAACTCCTGACTAACCATTATTTATACTATATATAAATACTATATATTATATATAAATACATAACTGTTATTTAACGAAATTTGGCATATTGACTCTTTGCATAATCTATGTTTTGTTTATAGTCTAAACTACATAGTCTATGGATAATCTATGTTTGTGACACCAAAAATGTAAGCTAAGGTGTAAACGCACGTAAAAAAACTATATTCCGATCAGCAAATTAAAAGTTCGCAGTGTCATATCGATTAGCCGATGAGAAACAAGAATTCTTTTTTTTTTTTCATTGACTTGTTCTATTTGTCTCAATACAGGAGCAAAAAATATTTATTTACGCGGTATTATTCTCAATTATATGATTCTTATTTCGTTCCTCATTACTATTTTTGTTGTTTCAAGTAGTTCATGCAGCAGCCTAAAATCGATGGTGTGCTAATGTGCTCAAAGACATGTTATCGTATTGTTTCAGTTGTTGTCAGGAACTTTTCCTAATTTTTTTTTCTTTTTTTTCTGTTTCAGGTAAGGCTTCATTAGAACGCCGAAAGTACCCGAGTGGAAAAGCTTCGAGCCTGGCGAATCGTCCGACTTTCCAAACCCTCGCCACTCGACGACGAGGCAAAAGCCGCGAAGAACTTTCCGCCATACGATGATGAGATACGACGAGCCTCGCGCCTGCGTCTCCCTCGGCCAATTTAAAATCCGGTCCCATAATATCTGCCGACCGGTAGTTACTTTTTGGTCGAGGAATCATAGAATTTAATGCCTCACGACGAGAGATGCTTTCTCTAAAAGATTCGAAATTCTCGTGAATTCTCGGCGGCCGAGGAGCGCTGAAGAACCTCGCCGAGAGCCACAGAAGCATGCGGTATAAGCCTCGGATATGTGGTTCCACCTGCGGAGTTAATATCGGCGAGCTAACTTCGATCTCGACGGTCGAGAAGAAGTGGTTGAGAAACAGCTCTCTTCCCAGGGGGCTAGTTACGGACTCTTAAAACGCGATTCCCCATGCTGTTCGCGCCCTCCCTTCGCGCATGTGTGTTCGATACACCAGCGTCGTTTCTCTTCTCGTTTTTCGTCCCGAGAGTCCCGGGGCCTCGTAGCCGGCGCGGAGACTCCTCACAAAGATCCCTCGTCGAGGTTCCGAGGAGGTGGTTCGTTCGCGCACACCGGGGGAGAGAATTAAGCGGCTAGGGCAGAGGCCTGTTTATTTACGCGCCGCTCTCCGACGACGATCCGCCGATGGCTTTCGCCTCGGCGTTCCTTGATCCTCGCGCGGAATAGAGCGGTACGCGTAGAGCTGCCCTCTATACGTGCTGCGTCGGGCCCCGCGGGCCCGGCAAACTCGTCCGGGGGAACTCGACGGGGCCCTACCGACTATCCCTCCACGAAGCTCGGTCTTCGCCCCCCAACCCCCCGCTCGCCCCCCCTCGGGAATTCCAACGGTTGATTCGCTGTCGGCGAAGGGCCGGGGCGGTACCGGCACCGACGAACGCTCTTCCATGGATAATATACTTATTGATAAATTGACACGTATAATACGTTATGGTCAAAACTCGACGCGACTACTCTTCTCATCTTCTCGAGGATGTGTCTCTATCTACATGTAGATATTATATTCGACTCTTTTTTTTTTTTCTGCGAGCTACGGAGTCTGATATTTTTTTTTCTTTTTTTGCGGCGAGAATAAATCGGGTGTAACGTCGATGGATGTCGATTGTCTTTAGGTGGTGATCGTGGGTAAAGGATGCAGGTTCGGATGTAAAAAATTGTAGTTCTATTTTTTTTTTTTTTATGTTTTTTCTTAAAATCAAATATTGGGAAAAATCGAAGTTTTATAAGTCGGGAGTATTCGAATTTGGCAAATTTTTCAATATGATTGGAGCAAGGGACAAATTAATCGAGTATAAAGTCACATGTGCTTGGTTGGTTTTTAGTGTTGCGATCGTGTGTAAAAAAATTCCAGTTCCGGAGGTGAACAGTTGTAGTTCAATTTCTTTTGTTGATATCAAATTTTTGGAGAATGGAAGATTTACAAGAAGTGATATTCGAAACTTGCATATCTTTCAACATGATTAGAACAAGCTAAAAATAAATCGGATATAACGTTCTGTGTATTGAAAAAATGCCAGGTCAGAATGTAAAAAAATTGCAGTTCAATTTTATTCTAATATCAAATATCGTGATATGAAACTTCTACAATTCGTCAAAATGAAACTTCTACAATTCGTGATATTTGAACCTGGCAAATTTTTCAAAACGACTGGAACGCCGTTTCAGACAATCGATGTCTTCGGATTTTGCACACAATCATTTTTTTCACCGGTAAAAATCAAACCCTCTTTTAGCCTAAAATCTTCGAATCCCTTCGACCGCTCGCAAAAGCTTTTTGTTTATTTTATTTTTAAAAATATCACAACACACCGAATACAAAGGTCTTATCAGCTGATAATGCATTTCTAAAAAAAAAAGAAAAAATCACTTCAACAAAAATCTGACCACACCCAGTCGTATCGTTGCGCCCCGAGGTGCTTCGGTATCTCCGATCGTGCGGGCATTCGAACGCTTCGGTTCGACTCGTTGATTGTACAAAAGTTACGTGAACGCGCTCTGTTCAGGATAATTGTCTTAAAGTTCTTTCGCCGTGGACAGCGCTCGGAGGAACGGTGGAACAAGGAGAGAAGACGAGAGAGAGAGAGAGAGAGAGAGAGAGAGATAGAGAGAGAATGAGAAACAATTAGATAAAACAATTTGCATGCTAATCGACGAGCAGTGGAGCGAGAGCCGCAAAGCCCACCAGTAATTTCATACGCCGCTCGTACGATACACACATCGAGCAGTGCTCGTCGTACTATAGAGCGAGTGAAGTCCGGAGAGTGCGCTTTGCGAAAGCCGACCGTCCCGTTGAGAGCCATCTCGTTCAATTATTCAAAGCGAATCGCGTATCGTCCCGTCCGCGTGACCGCTTTGTCACGAGACGTTAACTTCACAGATTTTAATTATTATTAGTCATATAAGATTTAACGATGTTACTTTTATACGGCTCGCATGCTCCTAATGCGAGGGCATGCACCTATTGCACTTTTGCTATGGATTTGCATCGAGAGTATTGTACACACATACGTGCCTGTGTGCGCACCGTGGATATTACTATGAGAGTCGCGATGCAAGGCGAAGGCGTGTGAACGAAACCCCACTGCGTAATAAGCGCAAAACCCGTCTCAGCGAAATCTGATATCTGCCACTTTCTTACTGCCGCACTAAAAGTGCACACCTCTAATTCAAACTGATCTCAATACAATCGAATGATCTTGAAAGTCGTTTAATAACAAAAAAAAAATTATCTTAAGTAAAGAACGATTTTCGTAAAATAATAATAAAAAACAATATCTTTGATTATCCTTCGGCTGGTAAATTTAGTAAGTCTGAAATTAATAGTTTTTTTTTTTGTAATTCCTTTCATTGGATCATATAAAATCTTGGTCATATAAAATTATTCGTTGAAGTGGTCCAATTACGAGTAGTTTTCGACGATACGAAAAACCGGGTTTCCCAATGATAAAAAAAAAAAAAAGAAAAAAAGATTGCAGTTTCGTTTCGGGGATTAATCGGGCAACACAGCGTACATCGACCGAGCGACACGATCGCCCCTTTTCCGCGCCGGTGCCTTCGAGCAGCGAGCGGTTTATTTTAGAAGTAATAATTTATTGATACGTTAGCAACGTGGACAGCTGGTTCAATAGAGAGGCCAAAATCGTGCGCCGACGTCGGCGATACAGTGTAATAGACCGGGAGAGTTTTCGGAGCGATAGCGAGATAGTCTGCGCATGCGCACTCTCACCTTCCCCCGTGGCTATGCGCTATATTTCCGGACGAGCGAGCTAGCCGGCGGTGAAGAGAATGATCGTGGAATATATTACGTCACACTGCAGTCCGAGGAGGAAAACGGCATCTGCCGCGTCTCGCCCCGGTCGTTCGGACAATGCATTTGTTCGTTGTGCGCTTTAGTGCCGAGAAGCGAGAGAAAAAAAAAAAAGAAGAAAAAAAAAAGGCGAAAAAAAGAAGAAGCAACGGAACGGTCCGGCGTCGAAGAAGCGGGAAGCGCCTCGCGCGCGGCTAATGGCAAAGCCGCAGGGTGGTAAATTTTCGTATGAAGCAATTTGACTCGCCGGACCATTCGAGGGACCTATAAAACCCTTTCGGGGCTCCCCGAGACACTGCGCGGATAGGATGTTTGCCAACTCCGAGAAAAGACGATATTAACCCCCGCGCGAACGGCAAAACCGTGACGAATAATTCGTTGCCGTTTGCTCGGCCCGAGCCCTTCGCGGGACGTAACAAAGAAAATCCCAGGCACGAAGCTGCCCCCGTGGCACCGTTCACCACCGCCACCCTCCCCAGCCGCGGAGTTACATCGCGTTGGGCGGTTTCTTTCGCTCGCGTGGGAGGAGCGAGAAAGTAGGCGTCGACTCTGTCGCGAAGAACCGAGCGCGGTGGTGGAATGTTTATTTTCCTGGTGGGGATGGAAGACGCTTCCTGCCTTGCTGGCTGAACGGCCGCTCGTAAATCCGAGCTTTAATCAACCCCTGTATTAAAAGAACAAAAGTAACAATATTATCTTAAAAAAAAAAAAAAAAAATTAATTAAGATTCGTAGCACAAATATTTTTCAGGGTGTTTGACTTTTTGTCGTAAATCGCCACTTGATCAACCGAGGTCGAAGGGACGATAATCCTTTCGCAAAAACAAGATTACCGCCCAATATTATTATTACCATTATTCATCGATCATTATTATATTTAAAAAAATATATATCTTTACAATTATTTTGACGAATTATATTTTTTAAATAATTTTTGTGTGACTCCGGAGCCGAAAACTGTCCGGTGTCGATGGCAAGCGAGTCGCGCCTCGACTTCGCCCTCCGGAGGGTGAACAGACTCGCTCCTTTTTTTTTTTTTTCCATTCATTTGCCGTGGTGGGGATGCGTCGAAAGACGATCGAACGCCGGCGCGTCGACGATCGGCGGGGGAAATATTTTTCGGAGTGGTAGGGGAAAGAGGGGCCTTACCCCTCTCCTCGTCGTCGACGACCGTCGGTTCGGCTCCGTGCGGTGGGGAGCGTTTCTGCACCATTGCAGGGCACAAAAGGCGTATCCACCACCGAACAATGGGCGGAGCGAGAGTGCCCCGGCGCGTTAATAGAGATACAATCCGAGGGTGTCTAGTGCCGGGAGTGCAGCAACCGTGGGCAGCAACGTTGTAGGAGGAGTGAGCCGAAGGGGTCGAGCGAGGGGAGGAGGGCGAAGAAGGTTGCCCGGGATGCGGAGGAGGGAAAACGGTAAGTAGGGACCTCGGGGCCCCCCTAGTTTAGACATCACCGAGCGACGGATGGACAGCCAGTCAGACCCGTCACGGCACTCGCTCGAGTACTCGGAAATCCACGGGAAAACGCCACCTTCGTGCGACGAACGAAAAGTACCTTGGAGTTTTCTGTCCCGTGAGCAGCGATCGGCGAGTCCCGAATCGTCGCCGACAGTATCGGACGAGTTGTGCACAAGCGGAGGAATCTCACCAGTGAATCCCAGTGATTTAGGAGAAGATTACAAAAATTTACTAAAAATAAGAAGAAAAAAAAAAAAAAACACCAAAGTGCCGTGGTAAAAAACATCGAGATCCGCGTGATGACTTCTTAGCCGGAAGTTCTCCGGACTTCCCCTTCGCGCCTCCGCGCCGCCGCGAAGAGTTTCTCTCCTCCGCGTCGAAGAACCAAGGGAAGGAGGATGAGCGTTGCCCTGGCGACGATGGAAGGCTCCTACGGTCTTCTTCTCGGCTTGGGTCATCATCACCACCCGCTCCGTCATCACCGTTATCCCCACCATCATCATCATCACCATCACCATCACCATCAGGCGCGCTCCATGCGCTCGCCATCGCCGGTGATGCCGGTCGGCAGTCACGTGACCGTTGGTTCGCCGGCGCTCCGCCAGCCGATGATTCACCACCCGGCGAACGACGACGATACCGGCTCTCTGAGATTCAGCGTGGTCAACATCCTTCGGCCGGATTTCGGCAGGGACGCGATACTGCGTACCGGCGTCAAGCGGCCTTGTCCATCGCCGATACGACCGAGCGCCCAGCTGCCCCGGCACAGTCCACTTCCGGTCGCGCGCGACCTCTCCATCGGCGCCTCCGCCGCGAGACTGGCCTCGCCGTTGTCGCCGGCGTCTTCCTCGAGCGGCTCGGCTTATCCAACGGTTAACGGCAACGCGAGAAACGACAGAGACAACTTCGCCGGTCAGTGTGCCGGATCCAGCTCGCCGCCACTTCCGCGTCACTCGGGTGGCCTAAGCAGAAGCGGAAGTCTCGAAAGTTTGGCGAGCAATCGAAGCTCGGTCACTGGATGCTCGGTCACCGGTGCACCGTCACTGTCCTCGGCCGCCTCGACGATCGGATGCGGCGAATCCGTCAGCGGCGAGAGCGTCGCCTCTTCGTCGACTTCCGGTAGCACCGGAAGCGGACAGAACGGCAGCGGCGGGCAGAGACAGTGGCCCGCTTGGGTGTACTGCACGAGATACTCCGACAGACCGTCTTCTGGTAAGTTGAAATTTATATAAATGTATATATATATATATATAATATTTAACAAAAATTTTTTTACTTTACCGATCAGTGGATCGACCGGTTTTGGACGACCCGAGTAAAATTTATGAGAGTGCACCTTCGGCGATCGCGTTCGGCCGAGATTCGTGAGATAAATGATAGATTAACGACGATCAATGAGAAATCGATATTTTTTGTTTTATCAAAAATCTGGAATGAAAATGAAGAGCGATAGAGTACAATGATAATTATACACAGACAAATTTTATCGAAGCCTTTGGAAAAGAAATCTGTAAAGTTATGCACATTTATAGAAATGTACTTTTTACGTTATAGACGGTGTGACGGAAAGTTTCGTTGCGGAGTGGAGTATTCATAGACAGAAATTCAGATAGACGATTCTGTCCTATGAGAATAGTTTTTAACGGGTGTTTTATTCATTTGACTCGGGTTGCACAAGATACGTTCCACTTATTGTAAGGGATTATGTTTCACCGTGCGGAGGTGTAATTCAGTGAGTAGGTCGAACGCGACACCCATCAGCCTAGATTCCAGTCTCTAGATACCGAACCAAGTTTTACCGAGCGTTGCCTATGGACATTCGAAGTTATAGTTCGCAGCGGGGTTAACGTACGCCCACTCGAACCCGCCACCTGACAAGTTCGCATGCCACCAATTCTATCCTTTGAACCTACTTCTGCCCTTTTTCCCCATTAATAATCCCCACACAAACACCCACATGCACGAAATACAATATATGTCATACACCGAAAATAATATACCTCATATATTACATAGATATATTGTCGCTGAAAAAAAAAAAAAAATATATTTCTTCATATATATTGCAATTACATGCTTGATATATTGATTATATTTTTAAAAATCAATCACCGAATTTAATAGATTTTGAATTTTTTTTTCTGCACACAGATGGACTTTCAATTCTTTTAAAAAAATTTTTATTTACTTTTGATCGTCCAATCGGACAGAAAATGCATGCCAGCAATTCTATCCTATGAACCTACTTTTGCCCCTTTCCTCCTTAATAATCCCCACACAGACACCCACATGGAAGAAATACAATATGTGTCATATATCGAAAATAATATATCTGATATATCGTATGAAAAATATATTGTCGCTGAAAAAAAAAAATTATATTTTGGATATATTTTGAAATATACTTATGGAAACATATTGCAATTTATATGCTTGATATATTGATCGTATAAAAAAAAAAATCGATCGTCAAATTGGATATATTTTAATTTTTTTTTTTTTTTTTTTTTTGTGCACACACAGACGGACTTTCGATTCTTTTTATTTCCTTTTGATCGTCCAACCGGGACAGAAAATGTCACGACCCCGCGGCGGTACAAATATTTTCGATCTCCATACGCGTACGCGCGTGCGCGCGGTGTGTCAAAGATTCGTTTAATCAGCGATGAAAAATTTATCGCCGCGGCCGTACACGTACCGGTGGTGCGCTCGGGCAATTTATCGGATAAATTATATGTCGTGTCGGGGAGCGTGCTCGCTCGCGCGCCGGGCGATAAAACCGGGTTTAACGTGTTCTCTCGAACGGAGAAATACCCGGACCTTCGCCGATACGCGGATTTCTCGTAGCGGCCATGGAGTTACACGATGCGGTAGTTTTCCGACCGTCGTCACCGATAATATCGAAACAAGACTTTAAGCGGTGAAAAATCTCGATGCACAACCCTCGTTGTACTCGCGCCGCTGATTACGCCCTATCGCGGAACGACGAACGGTAATCTCACAAGTGTGTCCCAAAATTTACCTCAGCAGTGTGTTTTCAAAAAAAAATTTATTATCGTCATATATATTTTTTTAACGGATACATCACGAAGAAAAATTGCAAGTTTGGACACCCAACACTTTGTCGCTACAAAATTACCGGCGAAATAAGCGGTTCGCGGAAGTTAATTGATAGTTGCATTTCGAACGAAGTTAGAAATATCGTTACGGAGTAACAACAGCAGTACGGAGTTGGCCGCTAGCGGGAAAAGCGAGACATGCGGCAAAACGTAAAATTACCAGCCGATCAAATGTAAAATGCACCGTACCCGTAACCCCCTCGCTAAGTGTCCTTCCGGCGGAGACCCTCGCGCAAAAAGGGGTCCCCTTATTACACCGTTTCCGTGACAATGTATATCAGTCGGTCACAAATGTACGAATTACCTCGCGCAAAAGATCTTTTTACATGTCCGATTTAACCGCGACGCTGACTGACGCGTATAATAATTAAAGGAATTGCACGCTCGGTCGGTAAAGTAGTTTTGCCTTGGGGTGGAATAATAAATAAGCGACATTGTCGTCGAAACTATCAATTATTCGGTAAGCAAAGAGATACACCGGCGACGGTGTGACACACAAAGTATAGTCTCTCGACGATGTGTTTCTCGTTCTCTCGGCTTTTCATTCTTTTTTTTTTTTTTTCGTGCTGTCAAATAAATTGCACGGAGTACACTGGACGTTTTATTAATAAATAGCCGGGGGAGCTCGTAACGAGGGGTCGAGTATACGGTTCGATTGTTACAAAGTATTCTATTTTGTACGTGCACGATAAAACCGAGCGCGTGTAACTGACGTTTCGTATCCTTTCGTGCGACATCGAGAGACACGCGCATACGCTTCTTTTCCCACAACTATCGCGAGCCTGTTGTCCCTCCGTTGGGAGAGCGTTCGCTGGAGGACTTTGCGACGTCGATCGACGAGTCTTGCCTCGTCGGCGGGCGTTAAATAATTCAAAGTACCAACGTCGTCAAAGGGTGAAACTAATGTGAGGTTTCGTTTCTCTTTTTTTTTTTTTTTTTTTTTTTTTTTACAGGACCACGAACGAGAAGAGTGAAACGCACATCGACCGGAGAAAAGAGCGTCACGCCGGAAGAGAAGAGGCCGAGAACGGCGTTCAGCGGCGAACAGTTGGCCAGGCTGAAGACCGAATTCGCCGAAAATCGTTACCTCACCGAGCCGAGAAGACAACAGCTGTCCCGCGAGCTCGGACTCAACGAGGCCCAGATCAAAATTTGGTTTCAGAACAAACGCGCGAAAATAAAGAAGGCCACCGGACAGAAGAATCCTCTCGCGCTCCAATTAATGGCGCAGGGACTTTACAATCACTCCACCGTACCGGTCGACGAGAACGGCGACGAGATCCAAAATCCCGAAGATCAAAGTGTTTGAAACGCGAAGAGAAACCTAAAAAAAAAAAAAAAAAAAGAGAAAACTATTTATTTCACTGTAAATACTGTTGCTGTGAATATTAGCCGACACTACGTACTGTACACATAGTTAAAACGCGTAGTAAAACAAACAAAGTAAATAACGAATAGGGAGATTGTGAACAAAATGAAAAAAAAAAGATAAAAAGAAATTATAGATATATTATACGAAAACGTTATCGTAGTTGTAGATACATCGGTGTATGTGTATATATAGATACGTCATTCATCATCATACTCATCATGGTATTATTACGTGAATCTTCGGTAAAACGACTACGTGCTTTACGAAAGAAAAAAAAAAAAAAAAACGATCTCATATTGTGTAAATAGTATTATTATTATTAATATTATTATTATTGTATTGATATTAATGTAAGAACGATTGAACACATGTAATCGTGTCCCAGCGCAGTCTCTCGACGATTGTATACCCTATGTATACCTATATATAGTCATCGAGTAAGACGTACGTAATGATGTTAAATACAGTGATTGAACAAAAACTTGATGTTGTTGTTGTTTTTTTTTTTTTTTTTTTTTATTGTTTACTATGATTTTTATTTTTTCTTTAAATATATTTCTTGGCATTTGGAGTATAAACAAGTCGCCGATGGATAGATGTAACGAATAACGAGTAGGAAAACCGGGAGCCAAGTGTAACCGAGCGTGTCGCGGCGTCCCGGAATCGCTAATTATACGTTCGGGTGGGCGTGCCACTGTGCCTTTGCCTTCCGCAGAGAGAGAGAGAGCCGGGGACTTCCTCTCTCTCTCTCTCTCTCTCTCTCTCTCTTTTTCCCTCCGTCGGTCCATTTTCCGGTGACACATTGCCCAGCCTCGTGCACCCGAGTGAGCGCGAACGTCCGCGGTAATTGATCCCGAATTAACGAGCAACCCTTTATCTCGCTTTCACGCCGGTACGACTGACAAATGAACGGCTTCCACTGGAATACGACTCTCCACGAGGCAGACGATGACGACAGAGTTTCGTCGTTTTCTTCTGTCATCGCGAAAATTCGCCGTCAAACGAGTCGCCACATTCAAAGAGCCCGAAACATCGCGGCAGTCACTTCTTGCTCTTTCCTACATTCGACGTCACGGTACGTTGGAGATTAAATTGATAACCGTCTAGATTGTAGGACAATATCGGTCGATACGGCCACAAAATAGTAATTTACGATACTAGTGCGATAAAACCTTCTCTGACGAGTGCTGCAATCACACGAGTTCAGAAAAAGTTTTTCGCACGAGTATCGTACTAAATTTTACTTCACAAAGTGTCAAAATAGGAGTTTTGCACACGCAAAGCGTGCGTAAAACTGCTATTTTCTCACCGAGGGTAATAATAGTACATTTTGATACTAGTGGGAAAAATCGTATATTGAGCCACAAGGGAGGAAAGCGCGTCTTTTCACCGAGTCTGAAGTTTGTTGCATGAGCAAAGTGGGGGCAGAAATTCACACGAGGTGAAAATGCACTTCCGCCCTCGTGGCATGCGGCATTTTTTTCCTCGACTTCATTAAAATAACCACACTTCTTGCGTCGTAAAATCGTCATATTCGCCAATGACGATTACTTCCTCGGTAATAATGGAGCTTCCAGAGGAAGTAACGAGCCCTATTAGTAATGAAACTGCGCATGCGCACAGGTTAACAATGATCATCGATCAATAATAGGCTATTTCCGCCCGTATTACAAGTAATGTGTTTATTTCAGCGAAGTCGGGGAAGAAAACTGTTTCTGACAAATGTGAGTGTGCAGCACGTGCCGAAGACGAGTGTTGCAATCGCACGAGTTAACAAAACGTTTTTCGCACGAGCATCGTACAGAATTTGATTTCACGAGGTGTGAAAACGGGGCTTCTCGCACGCAAAGCGTGCGCAAAACCGCAATTTTCCCCACCGAGTGAAATAACTATCATTACATGTTATACATTTATTATAAGAGTAATTATATCGATGGGATACTCCATAGATAAATACAAATATACGAGTTGAAGGACCTCAGTCGATGGCCGATTAGCCTGAACGGAAAGATACAAAACAAAAATCACAAATGTGTACACTCACCGAACCATATATTACTGAGGCCAATGAAGCGCATTTACTACCACTATCAATATAATTAAATAATTTATTATAAAAATGAAGTATACATTTTTTTTTTCGACTTCCCTAAAATAAGCACATTCCTCGCATGCAACATGGGCGGAAAAGCGGTTGATATTGACCAATCTCTTCAGGGAGTACTCTTTCATTACTCTCTCTGAAAGCCCTATTATTCCCCGAAGAGTAATGGTCCATTGGTGAATATGATAATTTTGCGGGACAAGTGATATAGTTGTTTTAACGAAGTCGGAAAAAAAAGCATCGTGCGATACACGGTCAACCTCACATCCGACGAAAATCTTTGTAACATAATATACCAATTTATTGTATATCGATAGCCTAATACCTCAAGCGCGAATCGGTTGTCTATAAGCATAGTCTGTTAGCTCTTTTGGCATTAGGTCGTTGATACAATAAAATATTATATAATATTAAACATAATATAATGGTCGGCCCTTTTGTAGGGTTTTAAAAAAAGTGAGCTGCAAATCAATGACTTTTACCGTCCGGAAACGAAGTCAAAGCCCTCAATAATTTATCTCAATTTGAATACTTTGTTTCAGGAAACCGGAGTTTTAGTCCTCGAGCTCTGCCCAACGCGCATGCGCCCTTAGCGAGAAGAACGTCGCCGCATCTGCAATACTCCGGTGCAACTTGTGGACTGTTCTTCCCCGTTTGCACACCGAAACTTGTGGTTCTAGGGTCATGAATACAGAATCGTTACCCTCTCGCCCCAACCCCTGTCGTATTTAACCCCGACAATTCGTAATTACATGAATTTCTGTGCCGGTCTCGAGGGGGTCTTGTGTTTGTAGCTCGTTCTGCGGGTGAATTGGGCGAATGTTTCCGGGGGGGGGGGCGGAGGGGGGGGGGGGGGTGGATTATGGCTCGGGGGTGGCCAGCGGAGGCCGCAGGCATCGCGGCGATAGCCATTAGGGGTCTCCGGACGCGGCCGCACCAGTGGCTCACTAAATTTTAACGCTCACTGTACGGCGGCTAGAGGCAGAGAGAGAGAGAGAGAGAGAGAGAGAGAGACCCGGCACCTTGCGAACCGCAAATTAATGGCTGGCACCCTGTACCATTCTGCCCCACCCCGGAGGGCTGGTCGCGCTCTTGTTTATCGCACGACCTATGCGGCGCTGCTCTGTACGCCCTGTATGAAAGATCGCGCGCTGAGGTAAGAGGAAGTCCCATTATTCCACTTACCTTACTTACCCATGAGCGAAGCGGGGCTTTCGAGACTCCACTCTGCGGCGCTGCAAGAACCGAGCCGGGAAGTCTTGACCCGCAAACGCGAAAACCGCGAGAAGTGGCGGAACTACCCCTCTCTTAGGTTTTGCGAGAGGGTGTGCGGTTACTCGAAGGAAACTTCAACGCGACTATCGCACCGTTGCGCGGCTGCTTTTCAAGAACGCTGGAAATTCAAGAGTTCATAATTAACCGCGATTAGAGTAAGGCGGCAACGTCCGAGTATCAAATTTTGTGGGACTGGGTGAGGGCTTTGATTTAGTAGAATTATAAAATTGGAATGAGTCGCTAATTGAAATCGGAGAGGATTGTCGCGAAGGAGCTATGGCTTCATCCAAGGCTCCGTTCTCTTACAGAAAATCCTCAGAGTTGTTTTTTTCTTTTTTAAACCCTTCACGTACGGGTGTCTCGCTCAGCGAGGACTTGGAATTCGCGAACCGATTCGAGTAACAAGTTGACTCGCTAAAAAAAATCTGAAAAAATTCACAGACGTACCTTGAAGTGTTCTTTTGATAACGCAGAAGAAAATTCATTACGAAGATCCGTGTCGTTTTTGTGCTTAAAGGAAGGTATGGTCGTTCGCGAATTGAAGTTCGCATGAGGAACTTCAAGCGCGCCGATCTTTTCTTTGTCGTGGTGGCCAATCAAATGATAGAAAAAAAAAAAAAAAAAAATGGTCCTATCATTCCATGCATGCAAGTCGCGGCAGTTGGTAATTGAATTCTTTTTACAAAAGCTCTCCCACTTTCCCGAACAATCTTTTCCCCGAATCGCAAAAATAGGTATCCGGAACTCTTTGACTACCTTTTCTATGCCCGATCGAGCTTGTTCCTACGCGGAGTCCCCGGCGGGCGCGTAACGACGACAAGAGCGAAATTAAATAGCGTGGGCGTGGGTTACGGTGTGCAGAAGAGAGCGATATAATTTATCGCCATGGCTTTTGGGAATCGAGAGGGCTGTGTCGCGCTGAGCCAAAGAGGCCGGGAGGCTCCGTGTCTACCCCGGCGAACAGGAAGAAGACGAAGAAGATGAAGATGAAGATGAAAATGAAGAAGAGGAAGCGGAGGAATAAGATGAATAAGACTAGAAATAAGAAGAATTGAAAGCAACACGCACCAAAGAAGAAAAAGGAATCCGAGGAAGGTTGAAGGTTCTCCTATAGAGCGGAACGGTATGGACGCCGCTTGCAAGAGCAAAGAGTCGAGCCCACTTAGCTGCCCGTAAATGTGTCGCTCGTATGATCTCCCGAGTCCATCTCCCTCTTTACCGTTAACTCGCCGAGCAGATGTCCCATCATAGATCACCGGCAACGCAAGCCCTGTATACATGTGTATATATATGTACATATATATATATATATATATATATATATATATATATATATATATCTACCGTACGTGTGCCCAACGTAGCGTGTCTCTTCGAGTATCAAAACGGAATCGGTAAGCCGTTCCGCCATACGGCTCAAGGAGGACAGAAATTCAAAAGGCACCAAATGCCAAGTGTGAAAGTCTGCTTGAAGTTCGCCCTCAGAGGATGCAAAGTTTCGGACGAGAACAGATTCCCTCATCGCGTTCTTAATCCGGAGACTTTTATCACTTCTGCCGCTAGACGAGTCGTCGGCCGGACCAGCCGCGAGGTCTCTCTCGTCGCCTCTTTCGCCCGCTCATCGGCTCGTCTCTCGGCCAACCGTGCGGTCCTGTCGGGCAAGCTTGCACTATGTCTTCGGTGGGGTACGTACTGTGTTTTCCTCTCTCCTCGTTGACTCCGTCGTCGCTTTAGAACCGCCGAAAGACGGACCCGGGGCGTACACGGACGAGAAACACTCCGCCGCTCCATCGTCGTTGATCGTAACGTGTAATTGGCCGGGCCGTGAACGCGATATTAGATCCTCGTTATCCTAACGAGCTGAAATACCCAGCTAAAACGGTACACGCTCGCGAATATCTGTTGCGCTGTGCCGGACGTCGGAGTCGGCGCGAGCGCGAGCGAGAATCGAAAAGGAAAAGGAAAGTAGACGTTGGAGAGGTGTTCGCTTGGACGGTGAGAAAATCGAATGGGGTAACGGAGCAAAAGCGGCGAAACTCAGCCGTTGGACATCGTGAATCGCTTGGCTCTTCCTCCTATTCCTTTTCTCATAGTCTTCGCCTCTTCCTCCATCTCACCGACTGGGCTCCCTTTAATTTCCGTTTCTCCGTGTCGACGTTTTGTACCTCGACTCGGTTTGCTCTCGTACATATTCCCCCGGTTGCCAATTAATCTCTCGAGCCATTCCCCCGGCCGACTATCATCGGGAAGGCGGGAGGTAAACTATACAGTATGTTTTAACCGACGGTGTCGATAGATCACAATTTACGATTTTCACTGACCAATTAAATGGGATATCCGAGCGTGTCTTGTGAAAGGATATACGTATCGCCGTGTAACCGGTCATCCGGATTGTTGATCGCACGGTATAACGAAACTGCACCGATAATTACAATATTCGATCCGGCCGACCCGACACGGTCGTCCGAACTTTGGACGCTTCTGTCATTTCGAAAATCGAAATCTTTTCGAAATATATATAGTTTTTTTTTTTTTTTTTTTATTAAATGTAAGGAATTCAGTTAACATTATTTTTGAGGATTAACGCGAATTGGAATTTTCTTTTTTTTTTTGCTATTTGCAAACTGATGGATTTATTCATTAATTTCATCATAGTGGTTGCCGATTCGCGGACTGAGTGCCGAAAAATTGTGAAAAAAATGAAGAAGCCCGCGACGGAAAATCGGCGGATCGATATAGAATTTATCAGGTGAGTAGTAAATTTTTTATTCGGTAGCAACACTGAAAGAAAAATAAACAGACGAGAAGATTTTTACTATCCTAGATTGTAAAAAAAAAAAAACATTGATATTTATTGTTCTCGAGTTGTTACACGTAACGGCTCGAAGTATTCACTCGAACATCATTGATAATCTTTTTATATGTTAACTTATATCATCGAATTCAATAAATTTGTCAATCCAGTAACTATATTTCTGTAATTAAGTAACATTACTTCGGTAATTAAGTGAAATCAATTCTCCCCACTGTAACATTAAAATCTACCACAATCGTCATTAACCTTCGAGCATCGAAAGCGGTTTTGCCAGGTGCCGTTTCGCTTTTCTCTCGGTCCCCTAAATACAATGTACGTTCGATAAAACGAAAAAAAAAACGAAAAGCAATTTTGCGGTTTGGTCTTTCGGGCCTGCGAAACGGACTCCAGAACCCGATCGCCTTCTCCCCGTCAATAGAGGACTAATAAGAAAGCCGAATCGAGTGTAGGAAGCATAGGGGATAAAAAAAAAAAATAAAAAAATGGTGGGAAGGACTCTCACGGTAGCTCCGAAATCGGTCTTTTCCCTTTTCGCCTCCTCGGCCGAGGGATCGGTCGGCGCGAGGGCCGGTGGGGTTCGAAGAGAAGGATCTCCATCGTGAGCCCGGTTCTTTCTGATAGCACAGTGCGGCCACCGCGGTGCCCGACGGTGGTCGGAGGGCGGCGATTCGCGGGCGTCTCGTTTCACGGTTCACACAACGAGGTGCACACTTGTTCGCCGCGCTGCTACGGTTTAAGGGCACACGAACGCAGAGGTGTACGCATACACCGTATGAGCGATCGAGTATAGTGGAGGCGCAGACCGGGCCGCGAAACGAAACGCGCAAGTACGCGAGAGAAGGACCGACCGATTGCGGCGAGCTCGGGCGGAGATGAAAGAGCGCGATGCAGGCGAACGAGCAGCCAGCAGCGCGGGGCTATTGGAACGCGAGGGCCCCGAGAGAGCGGAGTGGAGAGACCACCCAACGCGATCGCGCGCGCCGGACTTCGGCGTCGGGAAGGTAGGGAGCGAGCGAGTGAAGAGGAATGGAAGCCGGAGGAACCGAAGGGAGAGGCGATGAGAGGAGCCGTGGAGAACGAAGGGAGACGAACGACGACCGGGCATCTGGGCGAAGAATGCTTGTTGGGTCATTAATGCTCCTCGCTATGCACACTCCTTATGGATCTGACCAAATCAGTGACCGATTGCACTCGCCCCCCTCTCTCGCCCGCCACCTCGCCTCACCGCTCAGGCTCGATTCTTCCTCCGTCGGTTGGGAGAGAGTTGCAGGCTTCTTACTCTTGTAGCGACTGTAAAACGCGCGAGAAATTTTGATTTTCTCATCGAGGATCGAAGGGGGGATTGACGTGTTATTCGAACTTGGATACATTTATGGATAGTGAACATACATGTATGTTCACTATCCATACACATAGGCGTGATTATAATTGCAATTATAATCACGTCTATTGACGTGGAGGGAAAATCAAAATCGAACCGAAGGGTAGTTGAAAATAATCGATTTTTTTTCTGAGTTATTATTTGTATTATCTATTATCTAGATTACTTTTATTATTTTTTTATTACTTTCTGATAAGTGAGTGGGTCGTGTGAGCTTGAACGACGAGTTATTATTTGTATTATCTATTATCTAGATTACTTTTATTATTTTTTTATTACTTTCTGATAAGTCGATTGGGTCGTGTGAGCTTGAAACGGAAATTTGTGGTGATGCAGCATCGATCTGTGAATATATCAATTTAACTGTTCGTTTGCAATACATTTCTGTAATTATTTGTTTCGTTAGTTTTAGAGTGACTCTGGAATTACTCGCACGCCAGCTCGTTCCCTCGCTACTCCCGAGGCTTCTTCTGTCGGTAGGGCGAGAGTTTCATTCTCGTGACTCTCGTACGGACTGTAAAACGCGAGACGAAAAAATTTAGATTTTCTCATTAACGATCAAAGCGGGTCTGATGTGGTATTCGAGCGATAAGAAATGTGCGGTTAGTTGAAAACTTTATAATCATCGGAGTCACATTACTTCGACGTAACGTCAATCGGCCGAACCGTCGTTGCCGAAAATCTTGGCTCCAAATGCACGTCCTCCGTGTTGTCAAACTTCCGACACTTCATTTTTCCAAATCGTCAAATTTCCAAAATTTTATTATTCCGTATCGGACGAACTGAATGAATCTTTATTTTTCCGGATCGTCGAATTTCCAAAACTTTGTCTTTCCGTATCGTCAAATTTCCAAAACTTTATTTTTCCGTATCGTCAAATTTCCAAAACTTCATTGTGCCGAATTTTCATTGAAACGAACCGTTACTTTACCGAACGATAATTAAACCGACCTTAATTTCCCGTCTGAGCTCTAAGAGAAAATTGATTGTGAAGCAGAATCGATTGGAGTCGTTAAAATCTAAGCCGTTCGTTTTTAATATATTTCGTTAGTTCTTTATTTCGTGACTTTTTTTTCGAATGACTCCTCCTCTCCTCTCCGATTTTCAAATTCCAGTGATTTGCCAATCGACAATTTCCCAATCACACTGACGATAAAGCTTTATTCCACGTGGGGATTAATTACGCCGGTGTGGAGAGCCCTCGAGTAATTATCATGGCGTCGAGTAGAGCGAGTCCGGGGTCGCATAGGTATATTGCCGCCGCAAACAGTGAGAGAGAGTCGAGCCAGAGGAGAGCCGGTAATTAAATTCTTTGCCGAGCAGAACGATACCGGAATGCACGTCGAGAGGCTCTCCGGTGGGTGAGACACGGCCAAACGGGCGGCAAAGGGGGTGCCGGTGAGGTAAGGGGGCGGAGGGGGGCGAGGGCACGAGGGCGGTTCTTTCGTAATTAAAAGAGAAACGTTTAGTTTCTTGCCACCCCCGTGTTGGCTCCTTGTGCGTGGTAATTAAAAGAATATGGAGCCGTAATCGGCTATCTCGAAATCCTATCATCCCCCCCCCCCTCCGCCCGCCGCCCCCCTCCCTTTCGACGAGTCATTTTTAACTCTTTAAATATTTTTTTTATTACATATATCAGGGTGTTTGACAAAAAGGACATTTTGTTTTTTAATTTTCCTCCCACTCGTTTTAAAGTAAAGATTTCGAGCTCACAGTGAACCTCACGAAAGGCGGTCCCTAGAAAAATATTCAAATAGGTGCCGCATTCGACGTTTGTACCCAAAAGTGCGGCACCTCTTCTAAACGTTAATGTCAACGACGGCCTTTTGCGAGATGTTTTTTTTTTTTTTTTAATCGAAATATATACTTCTACGGGCTGGGAGATTAACTTTCCGTCACTTTTTTGTTGTGAACCCAAATATATACTCTTTAAGTATTTTTTTTTTTTAATTTGTGTATAGGAAACTCTAAAAATGTACAGTAGTCTCAATCGTTGAAAAAAAAAAAAAAAATGTTCCAGACTCAAGAAATATAGATTTCAATCTCAAATTGAACATCACGAAAGACGGGCCCTGGAAAAAAAATCCTTAGAGATGCTGCATTGAACTTTCTTTCTTTTTGGGTATAAATTACGAATGCGACATCTCTTACAATTTTTTTGCTAGGCTAGGCTATTAAACTGTCTTCGGTGAGGTTTAATTTAAGATTGCAATCTGTACTTTCAAAAGGTCGGAAGAAAAAAAAAAGAAAATGTCTTTTATTGAAACACCCTGATATAAACTATAGAATATATATATATATATATATGTGTATATAATTTTATTCGCGTCGTGTTCCATCGTCCGGAAAAAAAGGTACAATCCTCGTACAAAAGCATCAAGATTGCGAGACTTTCATGCTAATTTTCTCCGCTTCTACGCAACGACCGAGGGGGGGGGGGGTGGATCGGGTGGAGGTAGACTGGGGTGGAAGCTGTGCGACGATCACGTTTTTACAATTCGCGAGAAGCTCGCGCCTTCTCCGCCGCGGACCTGAAACTCGCCAATTGAAATAGTTGAGAACAATTATCGTTTGAGAGCCACCCCTGTGAGGTGCGGGAGCCGAGCGGACCGTGGTGAGGGAAAGACCGATGCCACTGGCAACCACGCTTGTTCAGCTTCCCTGGGCACGGGGGGGTGTTAAAACCACCCTTGTCAAGCCTCATCCTACCGGGAAAATGCCCCTCCTGAAAAGATACTCGCGGAAGCGCGAACAACCCTCACCCGCCGGACACGTCGCGCCTCCAATGGCCCGATAAGAATTCCACTTCACGATTATCCGGACTTTTATATATATGATATTTCTGTAAGAGAAAAAAATAAATAATTCGTTCGAGAATGAAATGAGGCAGTGAAAAATATTTGTACATTTAACAAACCTTTTTTTGTCCACAAACGCCCACAATTATTTTGTTAAGTTAAGTGTTTGAAACAATTGACAGACATTTTTGTAAAATGGACAAAATTTTTGTAAAATGGACAAAATTTTTGTAAAATGGACAAAATTTTTGTAAAATGGACAAAATTTTTGTAAAATGGACAAAATTTTTGTAAAATGGACAAAATTTTTGTAAAATGGACAAAATTTTTGTAAAATGGACAAAATTTTTGTAAAATGGACAAAATTTTTGTAAAATGGACAAAATTTTTGTAAAATGGACAAAATTTTTGTAAAATGGACAAAATTTTTGTAAAATGGACAAAATTTTTGTAAAATGGACAAAATTTTTGTAAAATGGACAAAATTTTTGTAAAATGGACAAAATTTTTGTAAAATGGACAAAATTTTTGTAAAATGGACAAAATTTTTGTAAAATGGACAAAATTTTTGTAAAATGGACAAAATTTTTGTAAAATGGACAAAATTTTTGTAAAATGGACAAAATTCTTGTAAAATGGACAAATTTTTTGTAAAATGGACAAAATTTTTCTAAAATGGACAAATTTTTTATAAAATGGACAACATTTTTTTTTGTAAAATTAACAACAAAATAATTGTGGATGTGGAGAAGAAACGTTGATACTTATTACGCTGCGTAGGATCGGTGCTGGCCGACGTTGGGCGAGCACTGGCCGCGTCGATTCGAGTAAAAAGTTACAGGGCGCAAATTGTACGACCCAAAGTCTAGTGCGCGTCAACGTGGAAGCCGAGAGAAGTTACATTGCAAAGGGAGATATTCGTCTCGGTCGAGAAATCCCGTCGGCGAGTCCCGAACGTGCGGAATTTCTGTTCCAGGGAACGCTCGAGGGGGTGCACGGGAGTCAAAAACCTGTCGGCGGCTCCGGGAGAGCACACACGCGGAGAGGGGAGCGAGGCGGGAGAACGGGAAGCGGACGGGGCATGTTTATTTAAGCCGAAGTAATTTGATCAAAAATTTAATCAAGCTGGATTTTTGAGCGACAGAGCCGCGCGCCGCTCGGCTCTCGAAAAGCGCGACGAATCGGTCACGCTCGCTCACGCTGTGCAATAAAACTCTCGACAGGGACGGCGAGAGGGAGGAAAAATTTTCTCGCGCCACCGCTCCGTTGTTCGTTCGCGCAAGGTGGGCGCCCTTTACCATCGCAGAAACACCCGCCGCTTAAGGCTAGCTTCCTCTCTTTTAAATACGGTGTCGAGGGGTCGGGGCGGCTCTTCTACGTACCAAGTGGATTTTTCTACAGTGGTACGGAAACGTTAATGAGGCTAATAGACACGTAGCGTCCGTAAAAAGCATCCCTTGGGGGGGGCGACGCGAATAAGTGCCAGGAACAGTCGTGCGCCGGCTCGGAAATCCTCACGGAAAAGATGTTGTTTTTATTTAATTTTTTTTTTTTAAGACAGCCTCTTTGTTAAAACCGACTTAAATGCTCGAACTAGGATCTGTTGAAAAGTGTTTTTTAAACACACCCTCCCAGAATTCCTGTCGCTATTTGCAATCATGAAGCGCACAAAAAAAAAAAAAAAAAAAAATGATTAAAAAGGTATTTAAAAAATATTAAAAGTGAAAGTATTAAAAGTATGCCATATTGGACTCAATAATACTCAAATTATACTCCAATCTAACGCTGAAGAGTATTAAGTATGAATTTGATATTCGTTATAATATTCGAGTATCAAGTGCGAAGCTTGCGTGAAAATTAATATTCGTGCTTCATACTCAATACTCGAACCTCAATCTGTATTCTAACTTAGTACTTCATACTCGAATATTCAGTCATTCTGAATAGTCAGTAACTTCGTATACTGACTTAATAATTGATGCTCGTATATTACAACGTATATCAGATTCATACTTAATACTCCTCAGCGATAGATTATAGAATAATTTGAGTATTATCGAGTCCAATACGACATACTTTTAATAGTATCATTTTTAATATTTTTTTAATACTTTTTTTTTTTTGCGCGGAACTTTTCACATTGTTCTCATCAATTATTCAATTACATTTATCCAAAAAGTAGCTCAATGTCCTTTGGATCTTTATCATTTTTTTTTAACAAACGAAATATTATCTCCGAAAGGTTTGTAGAACTCATAAAAAAAAAAAAACCTATACGAAGTTATTAAACACATAAATTGAAAATGTAAAAGACGTTGCGTGCATGTGAAGCGTCGATAGTTGGAAAGAGAATTCAAGTGTTCGCTTCGAGATTTATACAATTTAGTCGGCAACTCTGCCCCGAGTTTAGAGCCGCTCTTGCCGTCCGGTTTATAGCGTATCTCCGAGTACACGTGAAGAACTGCGGAGATCCGCTTGAACCGGAAAGTGTTGGCGAACGATATTCCGGAGACCTGTCGGCGTTAAGAAAATGAAAGGTTCTCACCCCTCGGGCACGTGTACAAAGCGAAAGAAACACTCTTGGCCCGGAGCCGTTTCTGCAAAGAAATAGTCGCGGGGGAGGAGTGGCTGCGTCGAGAGAGATACTTTTCTCCGGCGAAGGGTTGCGCCTCGAGCGCCCGGGCAGTTAATTAAAAAACGTAGAAAGTAAAGCTTCCTCTCAACGGAGGGTGCAAAATAATTTGTTTTCGGCTCTCTTCGACAAAGGCGACTCCGTGCAGAATTCAAAAAAATGAAGGAAAAAAAAAACAAAAAAAAAGAACAGAAGTGAAAAGAATTTCAATCTAACGAAAAGTCGAAAATTCGGATGACTGGTGAAAATTTTTTTTTTTTTGAACCCTCAAACTCAAAGAGCGATCTAAAAAGCTTTTTTAAAAAAAAAAGCTTCTGGAACCGCGAGATAAGTCGCTCTCGGTTGTTGGTCCGCGAAGATAGCGAGGTGAAAAAAAAAGAGTGGGAAGTGCCGGAAGCGTGGCGGAGGGGGGGGGGGGGTTGAGATGTGAGCGTTGAAGTGATAAAGGGCATTCTCACAAAGTGCAACGCAATTTCTACGAGCATACTGTTCTACACCCACTATATACACACACACACCTAATACTCCACTGTATATACCTAATACTTCGCTCACTACGATATCCATTCCGCCATCCCCCTCTTCGTCGCGGAGCCCTTTTTCGTGCTTCCAGCTCATTGGCATTCACCCTCGCTCCGTTCGGCCGGTCTCCGTTTCGGTAAAACGGCTCGCTCGCTGGCTCGCTCGAGATTGCGAGATATACACGAGTCATGCACTTCATCGCCCGTTTCAATTCATCGCTGCGGTTATTTAATCAAACATCTCGTCGGCAATGCGTGTCGGACCCCATTTCGTTTTCGGCGTTGCGTTGGCCCGGCTCGGTGGAAGCGCGAAAGGGTCGCGACCCTTTTCCCTTCCACGGTCCAGACCAGTGGGGGGGGGGAGGGGGTTGAAAACACCCGCAGAATCCGACCCCGCTGGTCGACAGCTATGACACTGACTCGATCAACGCGAGCCCTTATGCAGGCTCGTGAAGGGTCCGGGACGGGGTTGCGAATGTCGTTCTGTGCTACAGCCCGATATCCGCACCGACACTTACTTTTCCGGCCATTTGTTTCGCGCGAAGGGTCGCAGGGAAGGGAGAACGCTGTGTACACCCCAGCGAAATTGACCCCGCGATGTCGCGAGGGGATAAAGCTTGAAACAATATGCCACTTGCCGGAAACTCACTACTGATCCCACGATGATCGGTCGGGATGGAAATAGGCATTAGCTTGGAGGGTGCAATGAGAACATCTTCCGATGCAGGGAGATCGTTGTGACTCGCACAATTTTGGGCAGAAAGGTCGAACTGTCAGGATGAAATTAAATTGGATTACGATGATTTTTGGGCTCCATTGCTACTAATGAAAAATCTCACGTAGGAAAGTGCATTAGAAAAATTAATAAAATCAATGAAATGTTTCTTTTTCCAATCATCATCGTAACGCGTTGATTAGCTGGAAGGGTGTAACAAGAACATCTTCGGATGGAGGGAGATCGTGCAATGACTTGCACGTTTTTGGACAGAATGGTCGGACTATAAGGGTGAAATTAAACGACATTGTGATAATTATTGAGCTCCATTTATCGCTAATAATGGAAAATCTTATATATAGGAAAATTGCATTTTTTAAATTAATAAAATCAATCAGATGTTTCGTTTTTTTTTTTCCCTATAATGGTAAAAACGCGTTGATTAGCTGCAGGAGTGCAATAAGAACATCTTCGGATGGAGGGAGATCGTGCAGTGACTTGCACATTTATGGACAGAATTGGTCGGACTATAAGGGTGAGATTAAACGACATTATGATAATTATTGAGCTCCATTTATCGCTAATAATGGAAAATCTTATAGAGGAAAATAACATTTAAAAAAAAATTAATGAAATGAATCAGACGTTTCTTTTTGCCTATAATCGCCAAAACGCGTTGATTAGCTGGCGAGGTGCAATAAGAACATCTTCGGATGCTGGAAGATCGTAGAGTGACTCGCACAACTTTGGGCAGAATGTTCGGACAATACGAAATTAAATGACATTATGATAATTTTGATAATTTTCATTTCAATTAATTTAAAAGCTTTATCGCTAAGAATCGAAAATTTTACAGTCGAAAATAACACACAAAAAAATTAATAAATGAATCAAATGTTCATGTTTTTTTTTTTTTTTTTTTTTTTTTTTTCCCAACAGTAGTCGCAACACGTTGCATCGCTACGAGGACGCATGAATTTTAGTTTACCGAATAGCGAATAAATATACCGAATAAAAAAAATCTGAAACAAACCTAAATCACGAAGATTTGAACTTCAATGATCTCAGATGCGCAATTAGGATTCCTCCGTTTAGAACGCGCACCGTACGATTGCGTCAGTGTTCGCACGCATGCGCAAAATTTCGCACTCCCACTCCGAAGTAATCTCACCCCGCCATACTTGGGCCATTAATCTCGCCCATCACACCCTTTCTTCACGCTGCTTACTATAATTACAATAAGATTCTCGCGACGAATCGACGTCACCGGTTTCTTCGATAATTCACGACGATTAATATTTCTCGACGACGCGTCACGATGAAAAGAAAAAAAAAAAAAAAAAAAAAAAAACTTGAAGAATTAAAAAAAAAAAAAAAACCACGAATTAAAGAATAGCAAGAAGAGCTTTGTAGAATCAGATTTATCGTCTCGAACTCGCGAATCAGTGAGCCGGAGAGAGAAAGTTGAGTCACGCTTGTCGACCGAGTGCTTTGCTCTCCTCCGAGCGGAGCTCTACGTGGCTCGCGGTTGATACGCGAGCGGGCTTTAGCCCCGGAGTGTGTGTGACTGTCGCCGTGGGCCGTAAGTCACGCCATCGCCGGGGACGCGTATGCCACTCGTTGCCGTGCACGCCGTGTACACCTCGACTCCTTGCAAGTGGGGCAAGTGTGGCGAGCTTGTGAATCCCCGGCGTCCTCTTTGTTCCCGCAGATCGCCCCGTCGCGATTATAATTAGTGGCGAGACATTAATAAGCAGCTTTGTCCGACGATTGCCGATCCGCCCCTCAAACGTCCCTTCTGCGTCGTTCTCCCGTATTCGGGATAGACGTACGGCGCGTAAGAGAAATTTTTTTTTTAAATCCGACTTAAGATCAAGAAAATTGAAGGAAAATATTGTTCCGAGATATCCCGGTTTCATGGTTTAATTTGACCGATGTGAAAGTTGGAATTTCCATGGAGGTTCTCTTCTATTCGCTGTAAACTCGATAAGCGCTAAAAAAAAAAAAAAAAAAAAAAAATTAATAATTTATTTACTCTTTTATTTTGTTTTATTGACGAGACGAAGCCTTTTACATTTAGAATTTCTAGAGTACGGATAACAATGGAGATGTAGCATATAGCGTGTGTAAGATAATAAGGTCGTAATATAGAAAGTTCATTATTTATCCATTATATAAACTTTTTGTTGCGAGATCGCAGCATGACAATTAATTAATTGTCGGAGAAACAAATAATTATCAGAAAATCACAAAAAAATTAGGGAGGTAAATTTTTTTCGAGGTGTCTCAATGAATACACGGTAAAATTTCACCGAGTTGATAAAACGAATCTGGATGGAGAAAAAATACACCTTGCACTAGAAACAAAACAAAAAAAAATACCAACAGAAGATTACAGAAAATCAGGGGAAAAAAATGTTCCGAGGTATGCGAACGGATCCACGGTAAAGTTTGACGTCGGCCAGGGCACGAATCTCAATGGAGGTCCTCTTGTGTTCACTAGACACTCGCCGGACGCTAAAAATAAAAATAAATAAATTACTGGCAGGAAATTATTTTAAAAAAAACCGGGGGCAAAGATTGCTCCGTGGTGTCTCTACAGATCAACGGTAAAGTTGAATCTCACTGAGAGTACGAACTCGATGGAGGTCGTCTTGTACTCACTCTAATCTCGCCTCGTGCTAAAAAAAATGTAAAAAAATATTTTTGAAAATATTTTAAAAAAGAATTTAAAAAAATATTTTAAAAGATATTTTAAAAGATATTTTAAAAGATATTTTAAAAGATATTTTAAAAGATATTTTAAAAGATATTTTAAAAGATATTTTAAAAGATATTTTAAAAGATATTTTAAAAGATATTTTAAAAGATATTTTAAAAGATATTTTAAAAGATATTTTAAAAGATATTTTAAAAGATATTTTAAAAGATATTTTAAAAGATATTTTAAAAGATATTTTAAAAGATATTTTAAAAGATATTTTAAAAGATATTTTAAAAGATATTTTAAAAGATATTTTAAAAGATATTTTAAAAGATATTTTAAAAGATATTTTAAAAGATATTTTAAAGGATATTTTAAAGGATATTTTAAAAGATATTTTTAAAGATATTTTTAAAGATATTTTTAAAGATATTTTTAAAGATATTTTTAAAGATATTTTTAAAGATATTTTTAAAGATATTTTAAAAAAATATTTTAAAAAACGAGCAGAAAATCTTTAAAAAATCGGGAAGAAAAATTGTTCCGCGATCCGTCTGCAGATCGAGGGTAAAATTTGATCTCGGTGAGAGTGCGAATCTCGATGGAGGATCGCGAGCGCTCGGAAGCGCCATCGTCCGCGGCGCGAAGCGGGAGAGCAAAGACGAGAGATGGGGTGGTGTGAGAAATCGTCGAGAGTTCGAAGAGGGAGGGAGATCCAGGCCTCTGCTCACTGGCTCGGCGAAGTGTAAGTTATTGTTTATGGGACCGGCGGCGATGATCTATCGCCGTGGTTGCCTGAACGCGATAGCGTTATACGGCCCGGGGTGTATTACGTAGCCGAGGTTCGCGGCTCGCTCGCGCCTCTAAACCTACCTCTGTTATAGTAGCCCGGCCGTATAATAGTGGAGTATGTTAGTCCTTTCGAGATATCTATAGCTAATCCACCCCCCCCCCCCCCCCCCCCATTACGAAGTCCCTTGATGCCAGGACACGATCCCGACCGGGTTTAACCCGGTCTCGTGTGGCTCGAATCAGCCGAACGGTCATCAAGTTTTAGAGGACGATCCTCGGCGATGACGTGAAACTTCCGAAGACTCCGTTTCTTATCGCTCGCTAAGCAGTTGCCGGACGAGGTTACGCCGCCGATAACTCGAGACTCGTGACCGGAAGAATGACGTCATTTGTTTATAATTATTTTTGTTTTGTTTAAGCTTCGGAGAGTGGATCGTAATTGAAATCGTAATGTGATTGGGCAAATTCGTCATTGACTGGCGAATCCCATTGAATTCTTTTGAGTCAAGTTAAAGGGACTAAAGCCAGTCAATGAATAAAGCAGAGGCTCGCTTATCCGGCATTCGATCAACCGAGCTTTCGCGTTATCCGAGGAACCCGACTCAGTCGAGCTCTCCGCGTCGACCGAGGTGTAGGCTCGGATAATATTAATAACACGGATGAAACGGATAAAAGGGACAAAACAGCATGTAACTGCTACTTTGTTGGATATGCGCTTGAACTTTTACAAGTTTGATGAGTCTTTGGATTGTAAATACATCAGTTGTGATTCTAGAGTCAATGGTAGAAACATCGTGAGGTCTCAAAAAAGGAAACAAGTCGTAAATTAACTAATAAAGTTAAATGTTTATATGAAGTCGTTTGTTACCCTTTAAATATGTAACACTAGTGCGAGTATAGAATTGAGTATGTGTATCCGAGTTTTCGCTTATCCGATGTACGCTCTCCGCACATTACCTCGGATAAACGGGGTTCTACTGTAGTCCGTAACGGCAACTTTGTTGCGTTCCCCCTTAAGCTTGCACATGTTTGCTTCGTCTTTATATTGCGAGCTACATGTACAACAGTTCCGATTTTAGAGTCAACGGTTTATGTTTCTATGAAGTTAATGTTAATTAACTAAATTATAATCATTTATTGAAAAACAACTACACTCACTAATAAAATTAGTGTTTATATGAAGTGGTGATATAAAAAAAAATTCATAATAACAGTACAAGTTTGAATTCAGTATGTTATCCGTATTATCCGAGATTTCACTTATCCAACCTACGCTCTTCCCACGTTACTTCGTATAAACGGGGTTCTACTGCATTGGTAAATAAATTTGATGGCTGACATTGCTATATTTATGAAAACGGAGTATTTTTTCAAAGGCACGAGTTCATCGATCATTTATTAAGTAGTCGAAAATTGTCGCTCCATGTAGCAGAGACCTCGATCAACGAAAATTTTCCTAGTCGCAGTTACAGGTGTTTTTTTTTTTTACCTGATCCGTTTTGTCGATTTTTCGGTCAAGGCTTTGGTTGATCGAGCGCGCGGAGCTTTCGTCCGAGACGCATGTCCGAAGGAAATAGACGCCGATCAGCCGAGCAGTCGATTCAATCCCCTCTCAACGGCGAAAAACAAAAACCCCTCGAAGGCTTAACCGGAATGCAATTTATCGTATTTTCCGGGTACCCAGTGTCGGGACGATCGCGGAACGAGAAGAACGTGTCCTCTTCTTGCGGGTATCGACGTCACGATTAAATCGTATAGATCCAAGAAAATAATCTCGTTTCGAACAGAGTCGTCCAAAGAGTAGTCTATTTCTCCGATTGAAATGGCATTATCTCTTCTGTCTCGACATTTCCCCTCCAGCAAAATAGAACCTATACCAGAGCTGGGCAAAATCTATAAGTACCTACTACTTGTAGTGAAGGGGAGCGAGAAAAGAAGTGAGGTCCATACATCGCCTGTTAGAGCTCGCTAGCTCTGTCGGACGAAGTACGGACCTCACTTCTTGTCTCGCTCCACTTCAGTACAGATAGCAGGTACTTATAGATTTTGCCCAGCTCTGACCTATACACGATAACTGTATCGTGTCGTACACATTCATACAAAAATACGCATCGATCCCTCATCTATCGACTCAATCGTTCAGAAGCTACACGCATATATACATCTCTCTTTTCTTTGCTCTAATTAAACGATCACGAATCGCTTCACGTATACGTTTCCGCAACTTGATTAATTTTCATACCCGCCGGCTTCATGGGAGGCCCAAGCAGTGGCAGGATTTTCCAGTTTCTCGGACATACCTTCAACATTCAATATATCATCACCGACAACGATCCATTACTGCGGCTACGCGGCGTAAACTATAAATCGGCGAATTATATAGTTTTACCCGTGTAATTCCGTTCTCAGCTGCCATCAACGATATCCTGAGGAGCTTCTCATAGCTATCATCGTAAAGGCTACTGGGCGCAAAACTGTACACGTGTGTATATATATATACACACACACACATATAGAGATATATATATATATGTATACGATGCGGCTGGAGATCGAGTGTGCTCGTTACCATCCGGTGTCCCTTGACGCGCGATCATCGAGTCGTTTCGTTCTCGAGTATGTAAGCTCGTTCGCGAGCTCGGCTCTCGCGTTCCAATCGAGTCACCGCACCGGCTTGCTCTTCCTCGGTACGCTGTCCCTATCTCTTTCAGTGCCCTCCCCACCTCTCGGTCGCGGAAAAGAAAAATAACTCGTTTGTGCGCGAGTCAGCTCTCGCGGTATAAGCAACGCGAGCATGAAAATGGTTTCGCGGAAGCGGTCATCGCATGGCGGACGATTTCTGCTGCGGCTCCTCGGAGAGACGAGCCACCTTCGCGATCTGCCGGCACTCCCGCAACGAGAGGAACGGAAGAGTTTCTGACGGGGCAACATGCGGCGCGGTAGGAGAGCGAGAGGGCGCACGGGGGATAAAAAAAACTTTACGCACGGCAATATCGTATGTCGCGGTAATCAAAGAGAGAGGCTTGCTCATCTGTTGGAGTAGACGCGGAGCTCCGAAGGCTGGAATAAGAGGGAAAGAGGGAAAGGGGGAGGAGTGGCGAAGGGAGGAGGATGGTGAGGAAGTTTCTCTCTCTCTCGAGGTTACTGCTTCTTGCGACCGTATCTTACGAAAGTGTCGTTCGTTCCACGCTGGATGACACCCGAACGCTTTTATTACCCGGATAATCGGTACCCGAGTCTCCCGGAGCCGATAACGGCGCGGCGCCTTGAAAGAAATACCTACCTCCGCGTCGTCTCTTGGTGCGTTCGAAACGCGCCCGGCAACCCCCTTCGTCACCGTAACGGCATGCTCGTTCACGAGCCTGGAGTTAAATACTCGGAGCACTCGGATGGATGCTGTAAGCTCGGTCACTGGGAAGGATTTCTTCGAAGCGCTTGTAATGTAGGACACTTTTGATGTGCAAACATCTTTAGCGGGACTTTTGCATTACGGTTAGTCTCCCTGGTTCGTTTTCCTTGGACCAGTCACCCTGGGTCAGTTTCCCGGACAAATCTCCGTGGACCAGTCATCATGGAACAGTTTCGCTGGACCAATCTCCCTGGGTTAGTTTCCCTGGACCAGTCTCGATGGGTCAGTTTTCGTGGACTAATACTTCCTGGATCAGGTTCGATGTACCAGTCTCCGTGGGTCAGTTTATCTGAACTAATGGCCTGGGTCAAGTTCCCTCGATCTCCCTGGTTCAGTTTTCTTGGACCAGTCTCCCTGGACCAGTCTCCATGGGTCAGTTTCCCTGAGCCAATCTCCCTGGGTCCGGTTCCATGTACCAGTCTCCATGGGTCAGCTTCCTTGGACCAATCTCCCTGGGTCAGGTTCCATGTACCAGTCTCCGTGGGTCAGGTTCCATGTGCCAGTCTCCCTGGGTTAGATTCCGTGTACCAGTCTCCATATCCGTCTCTATCGGCCAATTTCCCTCAACCAATCCCTCTCGGTCAGGTTCCGTCCATAGACCAGTCTCCATGGATCAGTTTACCTGAACCAATGGCCTGGGTCAAGTTCCCTGGACCAGTCTCTCTGAGTTGGCTTCCCGGGGGCAGTTTACTTGGACCAGTCTCCATGGTTCAGTTTTCCTGAGACAGTTCCCTGGACCAGTTTCCTTGGGATAGTTTCCCTGGACCAGTCTCTCCGGGTCAGCTTCCATGTACCAGTCCCGATGGGTCAGTTAACACGGAGCAATGGCCAGGGTCTGATTCCCCGGATCAGTTTCTCTGAGTTAGTCTCCCTGGGTAACTTTCCTTGAACCAGTCTCCCTGGGTCAGGTTCTCTGGATCAATCTCCCTGGGTCAGGTTCTCTGGATCAATCTCCCTGGGTCAGTTTCCCTGGACCGGTCTTCCCGGGTCAGGTTCTCTGGATCAGTCTCCCTGGGTCACATTGATCCGGCCAGTTTCACTGGGTCAGTTTCCCTGGACCAGTCTTCGTGGTGCAGTTTCCTTGAACCAATCTTCCTTGTGCAGTTTCCCTGAACCAGTCTTCCTGGTGCAGTTTCCCTGGTCCAGTTTCCCTCGACCAGTCTCTCTGGATAAAAAATCTCATGATTCACTTTAGCGACTACCTTTTTTCTTTACTTAACGGCAGGGCATGGCAGAGTAATAACACAAGAGTGAAAAAAGGTGGCGTATGAAAAAAAGAGAGCTGTCGTTGATTTTTTGAACGGTACAAACAAGCCTTGTCACGAGATTGCGCCACATACGAAAATGAGATTTCACGTGTAGCAATATTTAATAAGGTCTTTAACGGAGAGGAAACGAGGGGGGGGGGTAGAGTAGCTCGGGGTGTAGTAGCAGGAGCAACATCGGAGATACGAGCGCGAGAGGCGAAAGACCGTGGAGCCGGGTTGTGAACGCGTCAGCGGAATGGGACCACCCAACCGGCTCCAGTGCCTTAACGTGCATACGCATATATACTAATACCATGCTATGTATATGCATACCTATATACATGCATGAGTATATGGGGCTCGTTGGGCGTGGAAAGTCATTCTTTTTTTTATCTTACCACAATTATAAATCACACGAGGATCATTACGTTATGGATCGCTTTAGCGGGATAATGCTTTAACGACATACTCATAATAACCGAAAGTAGCAGTATCGAAAGTTAAACGCCCGTCGAATTTTTGAGCTCGGGTCGAGAGTGACAGAGATGAAACTTGACGTAATAAAAAATAAATAAATAAATAAAAATAAAAAAATGCTCCATTACCATTCCCAGTAAAAATACTCTTGGGTGAAGCTTTTTTATGTCTCGCCAAAATTGTTCTCGTGTTCCATTTTGCCCCGCTATTCGGCTGCTGAGCAGACCGGTGGTTCGAAAAACTACCTTATCTTGGAGCGTAATATTCCAAGGCTGCGGGTATAATAAGTAAAAGGTAGAAAGGATGGAGTTCTTCGCTGGAGTGATTAAAACGTTCGGCAGTCGCGATGAGGTCGTTCGGTAGCAACGCCGGTCGATGATCGGGCATCGATCGTCTGTTGGATATATAAGTTCGAATCAGCCTCCTAGGAACGCCTCGAGGTCGCTGGCGCCGTTCAGGTAATTAAAACGGAAAACGGTAGGTTAATAAATTCCCGCGGGCATCACCGAGACGAGCAGCCGCGGCAGCGAACCGATCCGGACGGTCGTCCTAGGCTCTGACTCCGCCGAGAGAGCCGGCTCGAGAGATGACCGGTGAGGCTGCGTCGGTGCCGGCAGGTCTATCCCGTAAAGACGCATCCGTGGGAAGAATATTCTGCCATCCTCGTTCACCTCCTTCGCTATGTTCTCGAGTTTCGCTCGAGCGAAAATTCTTCTCTATCTCACATAAGGAAAGTCCCGCAAATTAATAATCGTCAATGACAATTTCACGCTGCTTAAAAATCACTGTATTAAGATATTGTGATTTTTAAGCAGCGAAAGAATTCTTGCGATTGGAAATTTATCGAAATAATTGATGTATCGAAGTATCGTTGCCGAGGCTGAAGACTGTTTATAGCCACGTCGGTAAAGAGGGAAATTTCTTATTTTTTAAAACGAAATTTGTTTTTTTTTTGGTCATTTTATTCAATCAACCATCAAAATTTGTCACACTATCACCTTCTCCAATTACATATCCGTGGATTTCACCCATTTCCATACGCACCCGAGTGCGCGATACGATTAATTTGGTTTAATCAGACACGAGTGTAATCCCCGTTTTACAAAAAAAAAAAAAAAAAAAAAAAATCAGAAAAAAATGTCCAACGGATTAATCTTTCACAGTCCAAATTAAATCCCCATCGCGATGTTCGGTACGAGTTGTGTAAAGCGAATGGGCAGGGGGGGGGGTCTGGCCGGGGGTCCTCCGAGCCTTGGCCGTGGCTATTTTATGTTTGCAATTACAGCGCGCGCGTTGTCGTTACGCTATCTTTACGCCGATGTAATCGTCACGCGTGCGGCAAATTCGACGCCCATTGCCTCGGTTCTCACCGGAGAAACGCGCACGCGCTTGCATATGTGTATCGCGTAAACTCTCGATCGTCGTGTGCGTAAATATATAATACACTCGGATGGGCGGGAGGAGGAGGGGGGGGGGCGGGGAAGCACGCGCGGTTTTAATGCGGCTATATATAGTGTATCGGCGCGCCATCGTGTGTGTGCTCATGCTATATTACACAATGATGATGAGGGGATTCGGAGGGGAAAGGTGGAGCCGGGTAATTGAAAATGTAAATAGGGATCGAATTAACGATCTCGATCGCGACGGCGCTTGATCGGCGCTCGCGCTTCTGTATGTACAGATAGGCACGAATGATAATCGCTCGAGATCGAGTGCGCGTGCGCGCAGCGAGCGATATCAATACCGCGTTCGGATAACGCGATCCACAGCGACGAGGTTTCGCGAACCGTTGCGCTTCTCCCGTCCGGGGGACTGGTTCCGTGCGGATAAACGATTGGCAATTACCGGGGCGATAAATTCAGGCAGTGAGAGGACTGTGAACCACCCGAGTACGATGAGCGCCACTCCGATCGTCCCGCCGCGGAGAGATTATTATTGAAGTAACAGTGAGGTAAGCGATAGACGGTGACGGCCGTCAGTGATTAGCCACTGTGCTTTCGATGCTTCGGTGCTGCGATGCACTGTACTGGCTGAGATGGTGAAACATTGTTTTTTTTTTTTGTTTGCTTTGATAACTTTTTATAACTTACAATTTTATCTGAGAAAAGGGGGACATTTTTTTCAAATTAAGGCTTTTCTAACGTAACACTTATTTTTATTTATTTTTTTTTTTTTTTTCTATGTAAAAAATGAATAAGTAACTTTTTTTTCAAATATCTTGATTCAGAAGAGGGTGTCGAGCAGTAGAGATTTTGGTTTTCAGGGGAAAGTGGTTTCGGATTTATAAAGTTAAGAGCTGGTCAATGACAGGTGGAGGCAAAGTGTCGATTGAGAAAATAAGCGTTATGTAGAAGTAACATTTTTTTTTTATGTCCGGTGAAAACCTGTAAAAAAGAAGCATGCATTTTCCTCCGGAATTCTGCACTGTTAAAAATGTTATGAAATTTACAACCTCGGTATATGAAGTTAGAATTCATATACATTGTATTTGAATTTTAATAATTTAATCTTAAATGCAATACCTGTATATTAAAATTACCGGTGACGGCATTGAAAATTAAGACATCCGTATATGAAAATTATGTTATTATTACAAATATTATACACATAGTATTGTTTTTAATAATACCGGTAACGCAATATTCTTACATACGTGTCAATGAAATTTCAAATACTGTATATGCATAAAACTTCATATAAATTTTATTAATACTCAAAAAGAAATGTTTAACACTGCGTTTTCTCGCTACGTCGTCCAACAGGTCCTCGACCGATAAAATTGATCGAATTCAATTAAATCGAATCAAAGTTCTGCGATGTCTTTGACTCTCCCTTGCATGACGAGATCCACTTGAGGTTTGACTAAAGACCTCAACATTACCGCAAAATATTTTGAAAAAATTTCTCTCCGAAACGGTTTTTGGTTTATAAAATAAAAAATCCCCCCGCAATTCGTTTTTTATTTTATAGAGTCGTTTCGGAGAGAAATGAATTAGAAATGTTAGCTCTGTCCCTCTCGCACTCGTGCGTGTTTAGCCTTTCCTTAAGGCGCCAATGACTGTGCATCCATCGTTCGCGGTATCTGCAACCTGTGCACCAGGATGTGGCTCGCCTCGCCCCACCTGCCTCCGCTACTATGTACTATATATTACGTATCTGGCGTTTATTTTCATGCCGCATACACTGTACACACAGTGTGTAAAGTCGTCGTTCCCGACGTTGCAGGCTGTACCGGTAGGATCTACGCTCGTAATAATTAAGCGATGAAGAGGCGGTCGCGGTGCCCGACCACCGGCAAATCGCCGGTCTTATAATTCACACAGCCATCGGCACCTCAGCAAACGAGCGGACGCCACCCATTGGCATCCCTCCGTCCCTTTCCGTCCAGTATCCTTTCCCATACATTAAGCCGATAGGGGGCCAATTACTGAACCACTTAAATTTACATAACGTATCGTCTCGATATCAGGCTCGTTCCCATCCTCCGAGTATCCCGCTGTCCACTATCGATTATTCTCGCGATGATTGCGACTCTCCTCTCTCCCCCCACGGTATCCAATGCCCTCCGAACATTGCGATTCAACTGATGTGAGTGGAGCGGTGATTACCCTCCGGTGGTAATGAAGACTGCGGAACTCCCCGAGCCTTTCAGAGAGAAATAGAAAATCTCACATATACATATAGTGTATATATGTCCATATTAATCTTTCTATATTTCATATGTACGTTACATATATATATATATATATATAGATAGATAAAAAGATAGATGAATTTATTTCACTTATTGCTAAGAACACCGTGCCCAGATACAAAAACACAAATATATGCGAACAAATCTCGCCAATCCGCACGTTCGCACATCAACCAAAAAGAAACACAAAGTGGAATAAAAATACAACACAATAAAATATAGTAACAGAAAAAATAACGAATATAGTCATAGAAGAGACAACGAAAAAAAAAAAAATATATATATATATAGGATAGAGGGGGTAAAAATGGGACAGTGAGCAAAACGCAATTTTCCAGTCATTTTTGGATGTCCCATTTTGGCCTGTTGATACATTCGGATTTTTCGTCCCGTTTTGCTCCATTGTCCCATCCGAAAATGATTGGAAAATGGCGTTTTGCCCCACTGTCCCATTTTTCCCCGATTTTCCCTATATATATATATATATACACAATCACATGTATAAATATGTAATACGTGTGCATATGTGTATATAGGGGAATGATCTTGTTGAGAAAAGCTCTGTATCGTCCCATGGGTTCTTTTATCGAGGGTAATGGGCGCTTGCGGCTGGGTTGCGTATCCTCCATGTACATGCTCTCTGTCCTCGGACCCCCCGACGCTTTATTATCCGGAGCCTCACCTTCCGCGCTGTTGGCCACAACGACGAACGATAATAATCGAATTTATCGTAGTCCCGGGGTTCCCTCGGACTCCGCGCCGGGGGACGATAATGGCCAATACACGCGCGGCTCACTCCGCTATATACATATTCATTTGCCGGTTTTTAAATGTTTTTTATAATTTTTTTTTTTTTTTTTTTTAAGCCTTCAGCTCGCCATAGTGAGAGCACTTGCTACTTGCTCGGTGAACGAGATACGAAGGGTCTACGTGTTTATCTAATGTGCAATGTTGGAATGTAAGTGCAAGGGGAATCGCGTTCCTCGGGATCGGAGATATGACGTTGGCGATCGTTCTCCATACACTTTCCTCTTCTTTCTTTTTCGGAGACTGTGATCTCGTGGGAACACCTCGGTTTTATCGCTTTACTCTGTACTTGGTGAAAATAAATGTAAAAAAAAAAAAAACACGAGAATTGTGAAAGACTTTATAGCAGCTTCGATTATCATTATTCTGAACGATTTTAATCAACTTTATGGTCGGCGAGCTCGGCAACGGGACGGCGTGGATGAGAAATGAAAAGTGCAAGATCTTCGATGGCTCGCGGGGGACGCTCGGGAGATACCTGAAAATAATTATATTGGAAGTAATTAGCCGGAGGGGTGAGCTTAGGAACGAAATTAAATTGAATAGTTTCTTCGCAGTTTCCGAGAATATGGTCACTTATTTATAGATGGTTAATCTACGGTAATTTCCACACGTGGCACGCTATCGAGGTGGCACGCAGGTGTAAAAATCGTTGTGAAGAACACCATGCAGTACGGTCTAAAGTCCTTAGTGGATTTGCCACACAGGGCCAGCATTGGCGGAGCGTCGGCCAGTGCCGGTCCTGCCTGACGCTTCCACTAGGGGGAGTTCTTGCCAGAAGCTGCCCTCGGAAGCTGCCCTCTATTGGAAAGTCAGCCAAGTTTTCAGTTACTATGAGTCTCGTATCGTGGAGCAGTCATCACGGGTCGCGAGTTTTGTGTCCGCATCCCTCAGCATGTGCGCAGGCTTTTCCGTAAAGGATTCTAAAGGTTCCCTACTCTTTGACAAAGCGTCTTATCGCGAGGCTTCACGTGTGGGTTTTTCCGGCTCTGAGTGATTTTTCGCTTGATCCATCAGAGACGGGAAGCGAAGGTACAAGGGTGAAAGAAAAAAGAAGATGAAGAAGAGAAGGTGGAGGAAAAGGAAGGGGCGTCGAGCAGTTGACCGAACGAGCGCGGGGGCCCTAACGGGCTTTTATTGGGGGCTTAAGCGAAGAAGCGATGGGACGCAAGAGGCGCAAGGGCGGGAGGGAGGATGAGGAATATAAGGACGATGAAAAGGGAGGAAGAGGTGCCTCCGTGATAGATGCGAGCGAACAACGGCGACATGGGTGGCCCTGCCACGTCACGTGGTTAGCCGGTACCTACTAGCCACCCCGAAGACATCGGCCGAAACCGATATCGGAACCCTCACTTTGTTATCCTCTCATTCCCCTCGCGAAATTTCCATGTTTCGTAAGCTCCGGTATGAAAAATTATTTTCGAATGACATCCGTGTTAATAACTCATTTCTAGCATGCTTTTTGCTCGCCAACTAATGGGCCGCATCGAAAAAAAATCCTCAGCGTCGATCCATTTCATTTTATCGAGAAAAATTATTTTTACGACCCGTTGACAAACCCGGAAGAATAATTTATTTGACCACCATCGTTTATTTGGTTTGAGTAATATATTTATTTGATTTAAATGAATATTTATTTGAAACAACTAAATATTTCACTCAAACGAAATAAAGGATGGCCGTCAAATAAATTATTTTTCTGGGTGCAATATGTGGATGCCATTATAATTGTATACATGTCAATGTTTAAAAACTTTAACGATCGCCAACGCATCGTATGTATCGTTAATAGATACACGCTACTAGTACCATTTTTTTTTTTTTTTTTTCAGAAAGTAATACAACTGACCAAGGACCCGTTTCCCCCGTCAAGTTGCCCGTAGAACTTGGAGTCACGTAATAATCGATGGAAGAGTCGGAGTTGAGGTAATTCAAGGTACCGAATTTTTAATGATTAAAACAAGAAACACGATTGCGTAAATGTGTATTTAAAAAAAAATCGTCAGCGCCACCTTAAAAATGGACTTATACATATTTAAAAACGGTCTGGCACGGCCTCGAAATCAAGGAAATTAAGATGAAAAAAATGATCGGTAGAGCGAACGAGACATTGTTTAAAAAAAGTCTTGCCGATTTAGTTTTCCGATCGTCGATCCGAGCCGCCGGCACAGAACGCTTCGACGAGTCGAGTGAGCTCTTCGATAGGAGACTCCAGTTTGCGGTACGAAATTTGCGTGAAGCCGGATATCCCAGAGTCGCGAGGCTCGCGCGTACAAGTTATCGCTTCGGGCACGAAGATTGTCCGCAGACACGAAGAGAGTCATTGCACCAGGCAATGAGAAATGTAACTGATGTTCATGCCGTTTCTCCCTCGGGCTCGCGGTGCTCGCCATTCTCTCTACCCTGTCCCGGTCGAGTCACCACTTCTCATTGACGTAACCAATTCTGTCCGCCCCTTTTTAAAATCGGATCACGATCATTACCACCGGCGGAGAGTCGTACATTAGGGAAAACAGTACGAGCACTTTCGCGAATGCGATGCACACACGAGGCTCCCACGAAAATTATAATGATCCGTCTCGGGTGCACTGCCGGCGATCGAAGTTAAGTACACGTGGTTAGCGACTACTTGAGGGCGAGGGCGAACGGGTACACCGGCGATTAGGCGGAAACATCGGGGGCCCCCGAGGGCCCGGCGACGAACGGTCTGGCAAGCAGCGAACAGGCAGAAGCCTCCGCGAGTCGGCCCCCCCGCGCTGGCAAAACGGCAGCAACAGCGTCGAACTGGGCAGTGGCAACTTCTTCGATTCCCGGAAGCCGCAATGGCACAAGCTGGAAACGGCCACACGAAAGAAGAGGCCGATGGAGGAGATGAAAAAGCACTCGGGACACCGAGAATGCCCCGAGGAACGCGACTTCCTCGCTTCGTTTGTCCGACCGGGCAAAAAACTACTCAACGACCTCGAACTTCAAGAATATATATATATATATATATATATATATATATATATAAACTACTCAACGACCTCGAACTTCAAGAATATATATATATATATATATATATATATATATATATATATATATATTACGGTGTGGCCTATCGACGTAGAGAATCAATCGGGATTGACTTCGATTTTAAACATCATTGTTGGTCGATGGATTTTTATATTTACTTTATGCTCTACGAGAACGGTACTCAAACATAAACTTAATCTAACCTACACTTAAACATAAACTTAACCTAATCTTAACTTAAACCTAAACCCAAGCTATTAGTAAGGCTAATAGGATTATTAGATTATCACCAGATTAGACCTCGGTAGATTATATTAGATTGGATTATTATTATTATATTAGTCATTACTATAATGTTAATATGTTACTACTACTCTTCCACAATTACTATATTCTCACTGTAATTACTCATATTGACCCATCGTTTAGCTAGGACATAATAAACATACCAATGCCAATACTTGGCATGCACTTTTACGAAGCCCCTTGTCGGATTTGGAGCACGGATTGTACTGAGTTAACATTCAGTTAAAAGTAAACAATTTAACTTTTGTCACTTATTTTTATATCTGGCTGATTTATTTTTTTTCAACTCTTCAATCGTTTTAATAGTAAATCTTTGACGAGAGTTCAATTTTCGAGTAGGAAAGATTTTTTTTTTATACCCTCTGAATGATTTATCATGCAATGTTAGTTAGAGCGCAATTAAAGAAAATCTTTTGTTCAATATAAAATTGCCAATTTTGAATTGTCCTGTGCGATCATGCGGTCATGTGTGAGCATGACGAGGTGACGGTTCGCGTCGGGCGGAAGTGCATCGTGATTATTTGATTCGTCACGGCGCGCTCACATTTTGTCGCATCGTTATCGCAGCAGCCCCACCTCCACGTTTCTTCCTCGTTTCGATGATTGACTCGAAGGGAGATAGTTACCGAGAACACATCAGGAATAATCACTCAGCCTAACGATCGGTCGGTGACTTCGAGCTTTCTCGCGTCTGTACTACGTATTTCCGTACTTCCAACGGTGCGCGTCTTTCTCCGTTCACGCTCGGAGCTGGAACGAAGAGGACGAGGAGGACGAAGAAGTCGAGAAAAACGAAGGAAATGAGGAAGTCGAGGAACACGAGGAAGACGCTGAAGACGTGGAAAACGATGAGGAAGAATAAGACGAAGAAAAAGAAGAGGAGGAGGAAGAAGAAGAAACCGAGATCTTTCTCTTCGTCTTCTTCCTGTTCTTCTTCTTGTTCTTCTTGTTCCTGGATACGGTACAGTATCGGCGAGGCAGGGAGGCTTTAATTAGTTGGAATCGTCGCCACGTCGTCCTCGTCGGGCCCGTTCCCGTGAGGCAACAATCGCCGGAATTAATTATGTCGCGGATAAGGAGCCCCATTTGCGAACTCTTTGACCTTCCGACGCCGCCTCAGCACTGCGACTGCGAACCACCGGAGAGAGTCCTTCGATGATATCGAGAACCGCACCTCTCAAACGAGTAATCTCATTTCTCTCATCCTCTTCGATCCTTCCCCCCCCCCCCCTCCAATCTCCCCCCCCAGTCAGCATCTATGCCTATATTTCATTATCGTCAAGAGACGCTTCGACGATTACGGGATATTAACACAGTAAAACGGGTTATAACATATCGCGAGCACGGAACTTGCGCGGTAACTATCGGACGTGAAATTATCGCGATGACAAGGTATCACGCGAGCGTCAGAATCAAGATCATTCGGGGTAAGCACACACTTGCATTTAAACTCTTGACGTCCGACGATATGTGAATAATTATCGTGCAGTCAAGTTACGAATGTGATCATTCTTTTTTCGCTCGTCTCATGAGGTATTTTTGGAGGGGAGCATAAGGAGTGAGGTTTTTTTTTTTTTTTTTTTTCAGTAGAACGTTGAAACAAAAAGATTATACATTTTTATTTATTTTCATTGAACACCTATCATTTTTTGTTTTCGAACTTGGTCATTGTTTCACACCATCGGAACGCCGTCCCGAATTGTCAAACTTAGGGATTTGCCGATCTAATTTTTGATTACCGAGCGAAAAATCTTTAACTTTGCTTTGTGACTGCTACATATGGAAATGTATAAATAATCGAAGGTCTATTTGATGTTGACTCAACGAAATGATGTTCTCTATTGAGGTCCACGGTTTTGTTATATTGCAGTCCAGTTATGAACAGTGATGATTTTTCTTTTTTTTTTAAATTGTTAATTGTTCTCATATGGTGTTATTGAGAGAGGGAGAAAGCGTCGCATTTTCTTAAAGTAGAAAATTTGAACAAAACAATAGAAAGAATTTTGTTTATTGAACTTTGACAATCTTTTGTTTTCGAGCCTGGTAATTTTTTCGTACGACCAGAAACGCCGTTCCGAACGATCAAACTTGGAGGTTCATCGATCAATTTTTTTTTTTTTTTTTCTTTTTTTACTACCGAGAAAGAAATCTGCACCTTCGTTTCGTCGCCGGGGACCGATGAAATCTTCAATCGGAATCTCTACACAGCGATAGCTTTGCGGGTGTTAAATACAGAAATGTATATATGTATATCCGACCTGTCTATTTGACGTTGACAGTCACAAAAAAAAAAAAAAAAAAAAAAATGTTTACAGTTCGGTTCTACCGTTTTCTTATCCATCCATTAGTGGCGTGTAACGATAGTCATAAAAACTGTGTCACTGACCTCCGGGGACAAGGGAACAAAAACATAGGCGACGAGTCAATGACTCGTTATTATAGACAGCGACTCTAGACTTCTCTGGAGAATCGAGCGTTCGCCCGCGGGTCTCCGTGCCGGCTACTAAAAACCCAACAGCCAGAGTCCGGCCAACGTCGCGCGATTCCTTAAGAGCCGAGAGAGATATTTCGTCTCTGTGTTTGTGTGCACCGATCGGAGCCGCGATTTGAGAGCCACTGGGCCGTTTACAATTAAGCAATGTAACCGAGTCGCAGACGCGTGGAGCGTCGTGTGTGGTCCCGGCGTTTGAGTCCCACCTCTTTCCTCCCAGGGCACTCCGAACGAGAGGGAGATAGAAACGCTGCCGGGTCGACGTCGTTTCTTCCCCGCGCTTATTCTATCCACTCTGTCCGAGCGCACACCGCCGCCACTACGTCCTGCTCCCTTTGGCTCTTGCCACTTCCACATCCCCACCGCTTCGTCGTTTGCAATGCTGCAGTTTCTCCCACCACTTTTAGGGCGCCTCCACCGCGTGCTGCTCCCGCTGCACCCGTTCTTCCTTTAGCTGTGCGCTGCCCTTCGACCGTGCATCCTATGAATTTCTTCCGCTCGGTTCATTCTCCAGTTTTATGTAATTTCAGCGAATTTGGATGCCCAATGATCGATGGAGAACCGGCGCTTCCTTACCGACTGGGCGACTTCTGCACTTCCTCCGCTCGGGTGCTTCGCCCTAAGAGGCGGAGCAATATTTCGAAGTCGTGCCGATACGAGAAGGCCAAAAGAGAATAGCCCGAAGCACAGTGATTCATGCAGTGAGGCTATCGGCGTGTTGATGCCGAATCTGGACGAACGGCTAGACATCTTGGGGTTGGACCTTAAGACATTGAACTGAAGATCAAAGTTTGGCCCGAACTTCATTGCGTGCTTATTATTGATCTTAAATTTGGGCTTAACTTTGATCTCGAAGGTCAGAGTTTGGCTCGAACTTCATTGCGTGCTTATTATTGATCTTAAATTTGGACTTAACTGTGATCTCGAAGGTCAGCGTTTGGCCCGAACTTCATTGCGTGCTTATGATTGATCTTAAATCTGGACTTAAGTTTGAGCTTCAGTTCGGGCGTGACTTTGATCTTAAGTTCGATCTCGAGTTCAAACTTAATGCCTTAAAATTCGACCCTTAGTCTATATCCACAAAAACTTCCCAATATAAAGTTCTATCCTTAGCAAAGACACATTAATCAAATATGCAATTCACTTGGGCGATTTCCACCCAAACAGAAGCAATCGCACCCAAATCAGAGACTTCTTAATACGTAATATTTTGCACACAAAATATTTAAATCAACGCTTCAAACATCTAGACATTACCCCCAATATAGGTGCGTATCACCTCTCAATAGTGCTAATACTCAACTCCCATCATTGAAACACAAGCTACAGGAAAGCTAAACTGTAACGAATCAGACATCGTGCACATTAATCGATATATAGAGGTGAATCCAGTGACTCATCCGGGAAGATTCTGAGGTTGTTCCTCCTTTCGGGCGGTGCTGCCTTACCGACCGAGCAACATCTGCATTTTCTCCGTTTGGCTGATTCACCCTTTTCGGTAATTTTTGTGAATTTAGATGCCCAGTGACCTACGCCAGAGCGATCCAGTGACTCATTCCTGAAGACTCTGACGCTGTTTCTCCTCAGGAATTCTCGTGCAAAGTTTTTTTTTTTTTTTTTTACAGGGTTTTATTTCCAAGGCCTCCGAATCCGAGGTCGCGTAGTCAATGTCCAGATAGAATGTTTCGGGGCTCTCGGATTAATGGCGTAACACTATACGGCCTCGAGAAGAGCTGATATGTCGCGGGGGATCCTAGCGGTACAGTCTAGTCGAATTTCCAGAAAAAAAATACGCTCTAAATTCTGATACAATTAATAACGATATCACTGCAAATCAAATACAAGCCCGCTTAAATTCATTTTCAAAAAAATTTACTGAATTAAATGTGAAGAATAAAAAAAAAAAAAAAAAAAACCGAGTACCGCTTTCGGCTTTCGTATACAATTTTTTTTAAATTGACCTATTAGTCTAGACTGTACATGCAGAAATAAATATTTAAAAAACCATTGAAGCGCGGTCAGTCGATGCGCTGAAGAAAAAAATAAGGCTGAAACTCCGGGGGTATCGCGGCACACGCAGTGCAGAATAGAAGGATAGAGCCGTGCGACGTGACGATGGGAATCGAGCGGGACGTGTTTAGATTTCAGACTTGTCCGAAGGCGCGGACGCGTAAAGAGTGACATGGCACGACGAAACTAAATACCTGTGTAGCGAAATATCCCGTATATGGAGTATATATACATATTTGGTTAAGGCGGTATACCTGCGGGCGCCTGGGTCGCCGAGACCGCGAGGTCGATATCACGTCGGGACCGAAAACTGTCAAGAACTATTCCTCGGGCGGCGGTAGACGATCTCACTCACTTAATTCCCTTGTGCCGACTTGGAATCAGTGAATATGGTTCCGTCGCGCTTTCGGGTGGGTCCCCCCCCCCCTCATTCACTACAAAATTCTAATGTCCCGACGGCTTAGGATCATTTTACATTTTTACTCTCAGACCAGAATCGACCAGATTCGATAGCGATCCAATGATCATCGCTGTTCAGCCTCTTGTTCTTGTTTTAAAAAAAAGATCCTTGCGATCTTCTTCAGATTTACGGTGAAATACCGTTTTTTATCACTTTTCAATCATTTCTTAGTAATTTCTTAGTAATTTCTTAGAAATTTCTTAGAAATTTCTTAGCAATTTCTTAGCAATTTCTTAGCAATTTCTTAGTAATTTCTTAGCAATTTCTTAACAATTTCTTAACAATTTCTTAGTAATTTCTTAGTAATTTCTTAGTAATTTCTTAGTAATTTCTTAGTAACTTCTTAGTAACTTCTTAGTAACTTCTTAGTAACTTCTTAGTAACTTCTTAATAATTTCTTAACAATTTCTTAACAATTTCTTAGTAATTTCTTAGTAATTTCTTAGTAACTTCTTAGTAACTTCTTAGTAACTTCTTAGTAACTTCTTAGTAACTTCTTAGTAACTTCTTAGTAACTTCTTAGTAACTTCTTAGTAACTTCTTAGTAACTTCTTAGTAACTTCTTAGTAACTTCTTAGTAACTTCTTAGTAACTTCTTAGTAACTTCTTAGTAACTTCTTAGTAACTTCTTAGTAACTTCTTAGTAACTTCTTAGTAACTTCTTAGTAACTTCTTAGTAACTTCTTAATAATTTCTTAGTAATTTCTTAACAATTTCTTAGTAATTTCTTAGTAATTTCTTAGTAACTTCTTAGTAACTTCTTAGTAACTTCTTAGTAACTTCTTAGTAACTTCTTAGTAACTTCTTAGTAACTTCTTAGTAGTTTTTTTTAGTAGTTTTTTAGTAGTTTCTTAGTAGTTTTTTTTAGTAGTTTCTTAGTAGTTTCTTAGTAGTTTCTTAGTAGTTTCTTAGTAGTTTCTTAGTAGTCTCTCAGTAGTTTCTCAGTAGTTTCTCAGTAATTTCTCAGTAATTTCTCAGTAATTTCTCAGTAATTTCTCAGTAATTTCTCAGTAATAATCGTTTATAATTTTCTCGTCGAACGTAAAGTAAAACAGTCTCTTGGCGAATGCAGCAAACGGATCCCTCCTCTCTTACGCCGATATAATGTGCAATGTGTAAATTTATAGCCAATTTTTGTTCGTTTTTTTTTTCAAATTTCGTGTCCTCGTCCTTCCACTTAATGGATCTCTGAAAAGGATCGGCTGATCGAGACCTTCAGCCCTCCGTCTCTTCCTCTCACGATCGGTTAATGAAGAGTTCTGCTTATATGTATCTATACAGCAGTATAGATATGGTGTATACAGAGATGAGTCTCTCGGCCGGGTGGACAACGGCAGGTGACGTTGCATTCATGCATGAGAGTGGTGCGAGTCGCCGCGCGGTCATTTCGCGTTTTCTCGTCCCTCTAAAAACTCACGGGAGATCGGCAGTTTCGAGTCGAGAGCGATCCGTACGGAGGAGCAGAGTCGAGAGCAAACACAGAACAGCACACACCGGTCGTACCCGTCGACGAAGTTTCACCAGAAGAGATCCTTCCTCTCGGTTCAGACTCGAGACCCGCGGGGCCTCATCGATCGCGCGTTCGCCCCGCATCGGAGACGAAGAAAATTTCGCGATCCCGTGATCGTCTCCTCCTTCGATCTTCTCCGATCTCTCTCTCTCTCTCTCTCTCTCTCTCTTCCTTTCTCTCTCGGTAGACTTTTGCCTGGAGGGCCCACACATCGAGTTGCCGGAACAAGTCACCGTCGACCGGCGATTGAGCCATTAAGTTCGAAACCCAAAGATTCGCGGAAGCGCGACGATCCGATCGACTCGACGCGAATCGACAACAAGAAGTTTTTTTCTGTTTGTTTTATTTACTTTTTCTTTTTTTTTTTTTTTTTTTTTTTCTTTCACCGAGACACATGTGCGATATGTCTTCGTATGCGGTGCGGCATCTTTCTCGTTGCTCGTTCCGTCGCGAAATTATTTTTGCAAACCGGACACGCACCGATTGTCCTCGGTAATTACGCGAGAAGTAACCGATTTCGTAGCCGAATAAGGCAATCCTTTGGAGGAGGCTCGACGATACCCACGATGGTCATAAGTATCCTGTTTTTTGATTTATTTATTTTCTTCTTATGAATCTCGTTCGAACTCGTTCACGACTTTAAAACTACTTCGAGAGGTCGAGGTTTCGAAATATCGAGCGGATAGAAATATGTATTTCTGTTTTTCCTTAAAAAAAAAAAAAAAAAAAAAAAAAAAATCATTCAGATTACATAAATAGCTTTTACTTACCGGATTGATTTTTATGCATGAACGAATAACGAAATATCTATAACGACGAGTATCCTCATTTCCCAACGTAAAATACGATTTTCGATCAGGATTTAATAAATTTTGAATTTTTTTTTTCATTTGAACATACCAATGAAGAAATTTCGTTAAAATAATTTTGTTAAATAAGTGAGCAACTCGTTTGTCACTTATTCGAATATACGAACCTCCCCTTTTGTTTCCCGTGTCATTGACAATGTTACTTTGCACTTTTGTTTGCAAAACTAGAAAATAAACGAATAAAAAATTATGGATGTTTGTCGACAACGAGTTGTAAAAGGTACAAACTTTTTTTTACTGTCCACCAAGGAAGCGTCCTGGCTCTTGAAAGGCTAACGATCTCTCGTTCGTTCTTATAAATTTGTCGATTCACAAGAAAAATCGCAAGACGCCGAGGGAGTTTTCTCGATGCAGAGTCCGAGCATCGTCGTGAGATCCGAAACCTTCGGCGCTCCGGAGCTCCCGAGATCGTAACCTTCCGTTACTGTTCGCGCGCTCGATCTCGAGATAATTTATTGGTCAATCAGAATGACGCATTGCGGTATAAGGTGACACGTCAGCGTTCGCGGCCGGCCATTAATTTTAATACTGGAAGGCAGCAGCAGCGGCGTCAGAGTCGGAGCTCGCTCGATCGTTCCATCGGCGCTGATCTCCCTCCCGGGATCGGATCGGTCTTTCGAGCAAGACCCGCCGATCTTACGTGGCACAAGGCATTGGCTCTTCCATCCTAGAAGCATCGCCTGCAACCTCGGCCTCGCGGTGACGCGAGATGCACCGAGATGCATCCATCGTCGCGCATCATCGCTGCTACCGACGTGCTATAATAACTCCGTCCAAGAGCGGCTCGATCGATTGAAGATCTACCGCGCATGCGCGTCCTCGACCAGAAAACACCCGCTATCGATGCGGCAATACAGGCGGCAGTTGAATCGGCGAATAATGTCGCACTTCTTCAATCTCAATCGTTAATCTCTTATCTCAGGGGGAGAAGCAAGGAAAATCTTTATTAGACAGTCCTCATTGTATCGCAGTCACTGGAACCTCATTGTAATTCACTGGAACTGAAAATTTGCTTACATCATTCACATTAATCGAACATCAATGTACTCTTTATGTAGAATTAAAATACCACATATTAAAATTAAACATTTTTTGTCCGTTATTTACAAAAAATGTTCATTTGAAATAAAAATTTTACTGTATAATGGCTAAGCGCATGTGTTTCAAATTTGAGTGACGGTTTATGTGAAAAATCTTTCAGTATCGTTCAGTAATTTTCGAACAAACTTTTTTTTTTGTACAGTGCACTGATAAAAAAGTACAGTTGAATCAACTGAGATTCGGACAGGGACCTTCAAATAAATATTCAATTGGTCGAACAAAATATTTTTATGACTCAAAAATATTTTTGTGAAATCAGCCAACAAGTCGTTGTACTAATCAATTTTTTTAGCTGTACCAACAAAATATTTAGTTGAACGTGCGAATCTTGGTTGATTCAACCGTATTTTTTTTTTTTTTTTGTCAGTGTGCTGCTCTGTTAGGCTTACGAAGAGCAGATAATACCTTGTATTTATCTTTCGAATTTATTTAGCTGGCAGTTAAAGCATCAAACAAAGTGGCGGATACGACAATTAATTTGATACTACTCCAATCTCTTAACGTTTCGATAAAAGTATGAAATTAACGGTGTATTAATGGAACGCGGAAAATTTAAAGCTCCAGTTAAATGTATCGCGTGAGGTAAAAAGTAGCGGTTATTATATTCCTACTTCTAAACCCTCGAAAAAGAAAATAATAATAATAATAATAATAATAAAACGATGCAATAGAAAGCCGCAAACGGAAAGCTATTACAGTACGCTTATCGGGTATAAGCGTTTTCACGCCTTTGCCCGGCAAGTACTATCCTCTGATTCTAGTCACGCGATGTTCCTACCGCAATCGGCATTCAATTTGCAACCGTCGATAATTTCATATATTTCATTCACCATTTTTCCTGGCTTTTAATAAAATAAAATAAAAAAAAAAAAAAAACACGAACAAATAAGAAAATAAGAGCCGCGAAGACTGAAGCCTGTCGCAACGCAATCTGAGCTCTTGTGTCGCACACGCACCGCTACTTTTTCTCTTCATATATCATTTTTTTTTTGCATACTTTACATTTTCTTATACTCCACTATATTTTTTGCGCATTCTTATTCCTTCTTATATTCTATTCTTCTTATATTTTTCTTATGTTGGATTGTATTTTTTGCGTTTGTATCTGGATGCACAATGTTGAATTTTAAGACGTTCGTTTGAACTTAAGATCGAAGTTTGGCGCGAACTTGATTGCTCGCTTATGATCTATTTTAAGATCAAACTTGAGTCTGAACTCAAATTCGGTTGTGGTTCGAGTGCGATCTTGAGTTCGACTCAAGTTCGAACTGTAACGCTTTTTCGGCGTCGAACCGATATCTGAATAGCAAATGCAGTTAACTTTGATTAAACTATGCTACTTCATGAATGGGTGATCTGGCATACGAAATTCTTAAATCCATTTCTATGGAATGATCGCTGGAGAACAATTGTTCTCCTCAATGACATGATCAGTGATTGTGACGATGAGTGGAAAGCGACACGTGGAAGACGATAAGAGGATTTTTTTTTGAATATCTTCTTATCGCTTCTTATCAGTTTGAACTTGAGATCAATCTTAAGTTCGAAGGTGCAATGAAATTCAACTTGAGACTCAAGATTGAACTGAAAAACAAACTTAAGCTCGATATCAAGGCCGAATTTAAGATCGATCGAATTTTACATAGATTTAAGCACGAAACGAAGTTCGATCCCAAGAGCGATCTTAAGTTCAAGCCAAAGTCTTACAATTCGACCCCTTAGATTGCTCAGGCCTCAGATCAAGAAATAAACGAATCTATCTATCTGCTTTCTGCCGTCTTTCAGAAAAATCTCCCGAGCCCCCCCGGGCTCTGAAAATCGAGGCCGAGCGTATGTAAATCCTTCGTGCTCGCCGATTAATAATTAATCCTGCGGGAGTTAGACAAAAGTGTCCATCGATGTCTCAGCGGCGGACGAGGACAAGGACGCGGCGGAACGAGATCCCGTCCGAGTATCGGGCGGGCTACGCAGCCGCTGCGATACGCGACCGTCCAATACGTCCCTGTCAGATTAGGATCGCCGGCTTGACAGACTCGCGCTTCTGTCTGTCACTGGCCTGCGTGCTGGAAGCCTCTCGCAGTACACACACACACACGCACACACATAATGAAAAAAAAAAAAAAAAAAAAAAAAATGCATGCCCCCGACTACGTAGTAAATTTCTTTGCGAGGTCAGACCTCCCTACACTTCTCCGCGTAGATCCATAACAACCGATATTCATCCTCCTCCTCCTCCCGTCTCGTGCTTTGTATGTCCCGGAATCTTTACAAATGATTCCGAGAATGAGACAGGCTTCGTTAGACAAAAGAACGAAAGAGCGGGACGGAAGAGAAATGGAAGAGACCCGCAGCAGAAGCACAGCGGCGAGGCATTAACCTGGCCTGGCGTGTTCGGCATTCCTCGGCTCCGCAGCTCCTCGGCTATGAGAGAGGTCAAGCATCGCGTACTTACGCATTCATCTTGACCGGCGTGGAATACACTCCATTGCTATATATGTATATCCCATTCTCGGCGACCCTCTCGAGACTCAGAGGCTGTAGGACCATCAAACCGAGACCTCACTAACCCGGCAGTTCATCCTTTTACGCTACTTCGTTTCATTATAATACACAACGGGAGGGACTAGAGGGACCGCTTCGGTGCGGAGCATTTTTTACGGTAGCCGCTTCCCTCGATGAGTCACAGCCTCAAGACAGAATCGCGCTGGCTTTCCAGATCGCTTTTTTTTTTTTTTTTTTTCGAATTCATCGATTCTTATCATTCTTTTGGCTTCGTTAACCCATTTTCGTGAATTTCCTTGTAGACTGAACTCGGCACTATTTTATTATATCTAAACTCCTATCTGTCCAGATTAATATAATATCCAAAGTCCAAATAGACATTTTAAGGACTTGGTGTACATTTTAATTTTTTTTTTTTTTTTTTTTTTTTTAATCGTATTTTGTGATTGATTTAACCTATTTTTGAAATCCTCTAAATGTCTCTAAATAGCGTCTCGCTTCAAGTAATCTTTTTTTTTTTTTAATACGTGAAGTCGAAACCCTGCCGCGTTTCTGGATGGAGTACAAGCATCGGGCACTTGCGCATTTACACTTACATTTTCGATTTTTAAGAAATATGAGATATTTGTCACCTCCCGATGGGAACGACACCAAAGAAAATCATATTTGAAACTATGACTAATGCTGTCGCCTATACACGTTACATAATATTCTCACGTGTCAAAACTGGCTTGGGCTAAAAGCATATTTGTTTTATCGAAGGCCTTCCGGTGAAAATATTTCTCTGACAATTTGTCTGAAAAACTTTGAACGAACCGTTTTGGGCGATTTTCAGAGATTGTTTGAAATTCTCTTCTGAGTTACTCTGCTGTTTGCTTTATATATATATATATATATATATCTTTACCATTTTCTCGGCACAAACTCTAGCAGTCACAATTTATCCGAGAAATTCAGAGTATTTTCCAGAAAAATTCTGGAAAACTGATATTTAAAGTACGTTAACTAAACTTATGAGTAGTCTTCAAGATCTACTCATTCTCTTCCTTGCATAAAGAGTAGACTTTTTCAGAGAAAATACGATTTATTTTATTCATAGCGTTCAGAGATATTTCCGAAAACTTAAGAGTTTCCCCCTAAAATCAACTAATTTCTGTTACTCGAATGTGCCACAGACTCTTTCAGAGATAAGCGATATTAGCGTTGGAATCTTTTATAAAAAAAAAAAAAACAAAAATTGTATTGAATTTATTTGCAACAGTAAAAGAAAAGTCAATGACAATGTCATACAATTTACATATGTTATTCTATAGAAATTGTTTGCATTGTCAGTCATCGACCCGAGTCCTTCAACTCTTATTTTATTATTAAATTTCGGTACAAAGTTTGTAGCATGCAGTTTGTGAAACAGAATGGCAAATACGACTGGATTACCGTCCGTCTTCCCAGAGCCGAGAGTGTTTCGAGGCAGAGCTCCGTTTCCGTTCGGATTCGTTGCATCAGCGCGAACGGTACCGGTGCAAGACCGAAGAGATATTGCCGGCCAGCACGGTCATCGATATCTGATCGCCGTGCGAAGGAGCGGCCATTCGTTCTCGTCTCGTCGACACGCCGTGTGTATCCTTTTAGAAACACAAACGTTTCTGGACGGCGAGATGGAGAGAGAGAGAGAGAGAGAGAGAGAGAGAGAGAGAGAGAGAGCTCGGCCATGGAAAGCGACGATGAACGGAAGTCGCTTTTCGCTCTACGGTGAAACCCGGCTCGCGACTCCACCCGCGCGCCTACGGTCGTCGATTCGTCGTCGCCTCCGCAACAATTTTCGAGCTGGGACTCCCTCGCTCGTTTTACCTGTCTCTCAGCCAGCGTGTACTCCAAATGCCGGCTATTACTTACCTCGCTGCAATCGAGATGCGAACCACTCGTCGAGAATCGCCGGACGGCAGTTCGTCATTGGGGACGTCTCGCTGGACCCTCCGACTCCGAAAATATTTCGTTCGGCGCATGCGCGGTAGCCGAATCGTGGCGCCTCAGCGGGAATAGCGAATGCCCGATTTTTATCTATTCTGACATAAATATTTAGAGCGTTTCGTGCTTCGGAGCCGCTATTCATTCGGACGATCTCGTACAGTACGCTATCTAACGCGGCTCATCAAATTAACCGGGAACGATAGATACTCCGAAGCTCGAGCATCGGGCAGGTCAATAAATTCTTCGAGCACCGGAAACCCCCGAGGAGGGGCTTTATCGGACGGCGGCCAATCTCTGGCAGACTCGCGCACATTCGCGCGGTGAGCTGGAGATTAGGGCATGCCCTCAAAATGAAAGGTACATACATGGACCACGATATCCTTCTATCTTCACCCTCAAAAAAATGTCACGGGGGGTGAAAAATATCATTGTTTCATCCCCGACTTCGTTAAAATAACCGCATTCCTTGCGTTCAATACGCGCGAAAAATAGCCTATTATTGACTAATGATCATTGTTAACCTGTGCGCATGCGCAGTACAGTTTTATCACTCTAGGGAGTAACAATAGAGAGTAACTCTAGGGAGTAATGGGGCTTATTAATCCTCTGGAAGCTCTATTACTCTCGGAGGGGTAATGGTCATTGGCAAATATGACGATTTTGCGACGCAAGAAATGTGGTTATTTTAAGGAAGTAGGGACAAAAATATCGTACGCGAGAAGGGAGGAAGGGCATTTTCACCTCGTATGAATTTCGTCAAACACGGGCGAAAAATCGCCTATTATTGACCAATGATCATTATGAATCTGTGCGCATGCGCAGTACTGTTTCTTCTTGTACCTTAGGGAGTAATAGGGCTCATTACTCTGTCTGGTATCTCCATTTATGATTATGACGAATATGACAATTTCGCGACGCAAGAAATGTGATTATTTTAATGAAGCTAAAAAAACGTAGTATGCTAAAAGGGAGCTAGCCAATTTTCACCTCGTTGAAAATAGCATTTTGTCAACAACCTCTGTCAGCAAATAGACAACATATGTTCACTCGGGATGGTAGCGAAATTGCGCCATGTCCGTCCGCGTTTGCCTATGTTTATGTCCGCATTCAATGGCGAAAAATTCTAAGAAGCATATTGCCAGCAAGGCTTGCTGATGCTTCGCGTCTCACTACTACAACCGATGGCATATGTGTATGCAAGTGTATGTTTCGCAAATTGCTTCCTGAATCCTTTCCATGACTGCCTAGGAATCTTCGATTATGTACATAACCTCGGGATTTACGTTATATATTGAAAGGTTAATTGGTGGTTGGAACTACTAAAAAATCCATAATCAGGTTTCATTAGGGGTCCTAAATGGACACAAAAAAAATCCAATTCCTGTGTCATTTCATTCAGTCAACTATTTATACGAAATGTCAACTCAAGATAGTTCAGGATTGATTTGCTTGATTAATGGTTATTTTGGGTGAAATTTTAAATGCCTCCATCGATTCTCACAATACGCTATCTAACGCGGCATAAAGATTCAATAGCAAACATCGTTTAGTGCTGATCCATTTGTGTATCATATATTAGAAAGTTACATCGACACTTGCACGAACCTGAGTATTGACAAAATTTAGCAAACAATTAAAGATCCAAAAATGCACATTTATTTTTATAGTTATAGAGGCTGAATTTCGGCTTTCTTAAATTCACAAGCCTTCTTTTTTTTTTACCGTGTCCCAAACCGTCTGCCCAGTACAAATGCAATAAAATTTCCATGGTCCACATTGTCCCCCTACGATCAATAAATACCTGAGATACCGAACAAAAAAAAATCATGGTCCATTATTTGCATCGCAGCATCCAGTGTGTCTTCCAGGTCTTATCTCCGACGCTGCTCGTCTCCTGTGCAGTCGTCAGGGTTGACGGGAGGGTTAAACGAGGCGTACGCGCTCGCCCTTCGTAACGAGTCAACCCCCGTAACTCTCTCGCCCCGTGCCACTTTATATTATGTACCGTACATAAACACCGCCGGTAACTGTGTGTATGGAACGAGCGTTCGCGTAAACAGGTTGCAGCGCATGTAGCATAAAGGGGGTTGCTGTTGGTTCTGCCGTTGGTTCTCCGCTTCGGATTCTCCTCGTCGCGTAGGCGTGGCCGCCCTCGCGCCGTACGGTATCAGCGATGGCCACCTTTCGACTGTAAATCAATTGATATCTCGTCCCGCCACCGTGAAGCCCGGCTTCGCCGCCATCGAGAGCCCTCGCAACCACCCCGCTAACGGTAACAGGGGTTGATCGCGAGCTCTTTCCCCGGCGGACCGGCAAAGCTCTATCACCAGAGTGAGATCGAGCGGACCGGGGGAAGCAAGCATGCGCCAAGTACCGAATCCTCTCCAGCCCCGAGCCAATCGACCCGCCCCAAAGCTTTTGTACCCCCGTCGAACTCACAACAAAAAAAACTCGTCCATTGCCGACCAGCAACAATAATCGAGGTCCATCTGATTCGGAGATGCGAAAAAATGCGTCATTTCGTTGATATGTTTCGCCTGTCCGAATATCGTAGAATTCGATGCTTCGGTCGGCGGAAATTCTAGGCAATTTTTCAAGATCAAGCTCGTCTCGTGCTTTAAAAAAACATTATGTCGTTGGTCGCTTTGGTTACTTTATGCAGATTTTTTTCGAGCTTTCATAACCCCGTCGAACTCACAAAAAAAAAAACTCGTCCATTGCCGACGAGCAACAATAATCGAGGTCCATCTGATTCGGAGATGCGAAAAAAATGCGTCATTTCGTTGATATGTTTCGCCTATCCGAATATCGCAGAATTCGATGCTTCGGTCGGCGGAAATTCTAGGCAATTTTTCAAGATCAAGCTCGTCTCGTGCTTTAAAAAAACATTATGTCGCTGGTCGCTTTGGTTACTTTATGCAGATTTTTGTTCGAGCTTTCATAACCCCGTCGAACTCACAAAAAAAAAACTCGTCCATTGCCGACCAGCAACAATAATCGAGGTCCATCTGATTCGGAGATGCGAAAAAATTGCGTCATTTCGTTGATATGTTTCGCCCTGTCCGAATATCGCAGAATTCGATGCTTCGGTCGGCGGAAATTCTAGGCAATTTTTCAAGATCAAGCTCGTCTCGTGCTTTAAAAAAACATTATGTCGCTGGTCGCTTTGGTTACTTTATGCAGATTTTTGTTCGAGCTTTCATAACCCCGTCGAACTCACAAAAAAAAAACTCGTCCATTGCCGACCAGCAACAATAATCGAGGTCCATCTGATTCGGAGATGCGAAAAAATTGCGTCATTTCGTTGATATGTTTCGCCCTGTCCGAATATCGCAGAATTCGATGCTTCGGTCGGCGGAAATTCTAGGCAATTTTTCAAGATCAAGCTCGTCTCGTGCTTTAAAAAAACATTATGTCGCTGGTCGCTTTGGTTACTTTATGCAGATTTTTGTTCGAGCTTTCATAACCCCGTCGAACTCACAAAAAAAAAACTCGTCCATTGCCGACCAGCAACAATAATCGAGGTCCATCTGATTCGGAGATGCGAAAAAATTGCGTCATTTCGTTGATATGTTTCGCCCTGTCCGAATATCGCAGAATTCGATGCTTCGGTCGGCGGAAATTCTAGGCAATTTTTCAAGATCAAGCTCGTCTTCTGCTTTAAAAAAAAAAAAATTATGTCGCTGGTCGCTTTGGTTACTTTATGCAGATTTCTTTGATCCATTAACGTTAGAATGAATTTTCTTACATGTGTAACTAAGATATTAGCCCCTCGAGCCGAAGCCTTTATGCTGTTGAGAGAGAAATATTTGTCACATAACATTTGTGATAAATCTTGTCCTTTTCACTTTTAGAGGCCAATTAAAAAAAAAAAAAAAAAAAATACTAAAACTACGTTAGCAAAACTTTCTTTAATATATATTTTGCTAATCGTCAAGTGTTTCCCCAGAGTTTTTGGATACAAATTTACGAAGATATTTTATTGTAAAGGATCGAATTGTCGTGCAGAGGGACTTGATTGAAAATTACGAAATTCGGACTCGCGTCACGCTCTTGAGCTCCGCTCGACATTGCATCGATGCTCAAGCTCGAACAACCACAATAACAGCGGTACTTACCATGGAGATAAGTGATCGCAGATTTATCCACGAAATTGTCGTCGATCGACGAACCGCACGGAGAGATTATAAGCGAGAACAAAAATATTGAATAGAGCGCTTACGAGTGACGAAAGAAACTTTTTTGTGATCGAACGAAAGTTCTCCTAATGAAACGTAAGAGAACGTTCGATTCGACGGCCCGCTAGTTCGATCAACGATTCCCTTCGATCAATCAAATCTTTGTTTCGCCACCCGTAAGCGCTCACTTTGTTGACTGAATCGATTTTTTTTTTTTTTTTTTCTGTGTACATCGCGATAATAAGACAGTGCTGAAGGATCGTGGGAACGAGGTTGCGAGGCAGCGACGATAAATCAAGTGAACGCACATTGCTTCGATTACTAGGAATATTTTAATCGTTTTTAAATAATCTTACACCTATTACTCGCTTTCGTTTTTAACATCTTTTTTTTTTCTTTTTTTTCTTTTTTCATCCTCCTCGCTCGGTCTCGTCGCCGCGAGAGCCGAAGCTTCCGTATCCGTCCGTCCGTCGGTCCATCCGTGTACTTTAATGTGTTTGTACTCTCCGACTCTCCGGCCGTTTGGAGTTTCGTTATGTCCTCGAATTCCGTATAAGCTTCGGCTCTCGCAGCTGTTCCTCAGCTATTATCATTCTTTCCTTTTTTTTTTTTTTTAATATTTCTTTCGTCATTTCGATGCCCGGGTAGACGCTCACGGGTAAATAAATAACTAAGATACTTTAAACAGTCTATAGGCGCAACTTTACTGCCACTACACGCGGGTCGGATTGAGTATTTACACGTTCGGTTTACCAATTTTACAGACTCACGCTCCTTCGAGACTCTCACAAAATATCCACTCGCATTCACAATTTACACACACACACACACACACACACACACACACACACACACACACACACACACACACACACACACACACACACACACACACACACACACACACACACACACACACACACACACACACACACACACATCCATGTACACGCACTCACACTCGCGAATTCTACCACACTCGGTACTTCGATCTCTAGATATTTATACTTTTTTTTATTATTATTATTATTTTTTTTTTATTGCACATTGCAATCTCGCCCGTATTAAATCAGGCGCTCTCTCTCTCTCTCTCTCTCTCTCTCTCTCTCTCTCGATATATTTTACATTTTTACAATAAATTAAGTTCTATCTCTTTGCGCAGGGCGAGTCACTAAAAATCCTTCGTTTCCGTTCTTTTGCTGTTTTAATTTTTTTTTTTTTTCTTTCATCCTCGCGTGCATCTCGTCTATATCCATTATTATTTAAAATGGCACACTGGACTGCACTAGGTTGTCGCGGTCATTTCTCGAATAGTAATCTGTTATTTTATCATAATATTCATACATAATAATAATAATAATAATAATAATAATAATAATAATAATAATATTAATAATGATAATAATAATGATAATAATAATTATAATAATAATATAATAATAATAATAATAATAATAATAATATAAATACCGTTCATTCGTCAACGAGGATTCAAGGAAGTTTTTCCCGGTGTAAACAACACTGGGATATTTAGATATTACATGGATAAGGTCGAGCTGCTTTCTTTTCGTTTTTTCATCTCCTTCACGCTCGAGTGTACGAGAGAATTTTTTTCGCTTACTTTTTTTTTTTTGGTTCTAATAAATCAGGATCATCCCGGATGGGGTAATTCCGTCTAAGTTCGTCATTTGGCTTGGAGTTCGGCGGCCTGTTCCTCTTCCTCCTTGGTCAGCGGTACCGTAGAATGGTTGTAGAGACCCTGGGCCATGAGTTGAAGAGCCAGAGGATTTTTTTGTCCGCTCGCTTTCTTGATCTTCGCTCGTTTGTTCTGGAACCAAATTTTTATCTGCGCCTCGTTCAGCCCGAGATCTCGCGAGAGCTGTTGCCTTCTGCGCTCGGTGAGGTAACGATTTTCCGCAAACTCGCGCTTCAGCCGGGCCAACTGTTCGCCACTGAAGGCAGTCCGCGGCCTCTTCTCCTCGGGCGTCGCGCCGGAACCGCGCGCCTCGCTCGGCCTCTTGACTCTTCTCGTTCTCGGACCTGAGGACACACGTGAAGATCCTACGGTTAGCTAGTATCTGCCAATATCGCGGGTAATCGGCGAATCGCCGGTTTCAATTTTCAAAATTCTTAATAACGTGACAACAAAAAAATTAAATATAACATATATATATATATATATATCACGCTTTCCAACTAGATGAATTAATATCGCGGGTAATAGGCGAAACGCCGGCTTAAATTTTCAAAATTCTTAATCACGTGGCAACAAAAAAAAAAAATTAATAAAACAAATATATATCACGCCTCCCAACTAGATGGATTAATATCGCAGGTAATAGGCGAACCGCCGGTTTCAATTTTCAAAATTCTTAATAACGTGACAACAAAAAAATTAAATATAACACATATATATATATATATATATCACGCTTTCCAACTAGATGAATTAATATCGTGGGTAATAGGCGAAACGCCGGTTTAAATTTTCAAAATTCTTAATCACGTGGCAACAAAAAAAAAAAAAAAATTAATAAAACAAATATATATCACGCCTCCCAACTAGATGGATTAATTAACCGCCGGTTTCAATTTTCAAAATTCTTAATCTCTTGACAAAAAAGAATGTAATATTACATATGTATATATATCACGCCTCCCAGCTACACGAATTAATATCGCGGGTAATAGGCGAACCGCCAGTTTGAATTTTCAAAATTCTCAGTGACGTGACAAGAAAAAATTTAATAAAACAAATATATATCACGCCGCCTAACTAAATGAAGCAAAAGTCTCGTTGTCCTAAATCTGCACAGTACAAAAGATTTGTACATTTAAGAAGCCTTTTTTGTTCACAAAGGTCCAAAATTATTCTGTTGTTAATATTCCAAAAATTATTCATAAAATTGACAGACATTTTAGTAAAATGGACACCATTTCTTTGTAAATTTAACAAGAAAAGAACTTTAGACGTTTGTGGATAAGAAACGTTCGAATAATTTTTTACTGTGTTCGAACAAACAACTAATTGCTGATGCAATAAATAAAATTGAATTGTATTAATGACCGTTGCTAAGAGAGACTGAAAGTCGAATCTAAAAAAACTGTCACAATTTTAGAAAAAGCCGAACTATCCGTCGATGTAATTATCTTCTATTCGCCAGAATAGCGAGAAAAATTAATCTGTAACGTCGCGCGTGTCGCAATAATTTTCCGGCAACATCCCCGTTCCGGAACCCGAGTTCGCAACCCTCCGAGTGTACTCGAGAGCTGTTTGAACTTTCCTCGCTCGTCTCTGGCAGGTCAGTTAAGCGATAAGTGCGCAGCAAAATCCCGGCACTCACGACGAGACCGTGCGCAACATCCGACGTGACTCGGCTCTATCGTAAATCAAACACATTATTATCGCAGCGCATGATGGCTGTACTGGTCTCCGCGTATTATTGTAAGCGCGCGCGTAAGCGTACACGGTCAGTTCGCGCTCGCCCGATGTGAACCGAGTTCCTCGCATTAAATCATTGAAATACTAAGGGAAAAATATTTTTCAGGATAAAAAGTTTCAAATATCTTTTTTTCTATCACTGTCATTTAAAAACGCAAATTTTTATTTTTAATCCTAAGCGTCGAATTTTAAGAGGTTAATTTGGACTTGAGATCGCTCTTGAGATCGAACTTAAGATCGAAGTGGAATTGCAATTGAATTTGAGGTCAGGCTTAAGTTCGAACTTAAGCCTGAACTCATATTTGATCGCAGTTCCAGTTCGATTTTAAGTTCGATCTCAAATGCGATCTTAAGTTCGCACTCAAGTGCGATCATAAGTTCGATCTCAAATGCGATCTTAATTTCGCACTCAAGTGCGATCTTAAGTTTGATCCCAAGAGCGATCTTAAGTTCGATCTCAAATGCGATCGTAAGTTCGATCTCAAGGGCGATCTTAAGTTCGATCTCAAGAGCAATCTAAAGTTCGATCTCAAGTTCAAACTGGCGTCTTAAAATTCGACCCCTAAAACTCACCGACAGTATCGAAAACAGTAGTGTTACCGATTTCTTTTTCCATCTATTTCGTCTCAATACCGAATTCAATCTCCGCCATTCGACAAAATGTCCTGTGATCGTACTTCTACGTACACATTGATTCTATCAATCGTGATATTCCTGGCAATCGCGTTTGTATCGAGCTAAATGGACGGTGAAGAAATCAAGGTTTCAATTCGCCGGACAGTTTATCCACACCCCGTCGACCAGCGGGGAGGACACATGGAGCCAGCGTATGCGATACACACGTGTTTGGTGCGTATAGCGTACACCGATAATTCACGAGGCGAGCGTGGCCGGAGAAAGACCGGCGGGCGGCTGTAATTGCGAATAAATCAAATCATAACGATCAACACCACGTACGGCTGCAGAGGCCGCAGCGCGAGCGCCGATATCACTGTTGCCGATCTGCCGCGCGCGATTATGCCAACGAAGCGAAAGAGAGAGAGAGAGTGAGAGAGAGAGAGTGCATTCTACCCGGACTGTCTCTCGGCGGAGCTTTCGATAGGGAAACTTTATGTGAAACCCCCGTTCTCCGTGACACGACAAACGAGGTACGATATGTTCCGTGTTTGCCCGCCCTCGAGCATCGTCGTGCCGGTCAATTCGAATCGGAGAACCGGACGTTCCGGCCGGTTCTACATTAAATTTGCCGCAATTAAGTCGTCGTTTTGTCCCACGTATTCTTGATCGCACGAGATTTTTTCCGGTCGTGTTTGATTGATCCGATAATTTATGGGAACATGAGGATATCATTTTTTTTTTTTTTTTTTTTTTTTTTTTTTTAATTTGGCAACTATAATTTAACTGAAATTTGCATTTTACGTTAATTTCATTTCACTGGCGATTTTTGGAACGGTATATTTCTTTGATCAGTGAAATATTAATAATGATTAGCTAGAATATATACCGGCGCGATTTTTTTTTTTTTTGTTTAACTGCTCAATATTTTTGCAGATTCATTGTTACTAATGTTACTCGAATAACTCGAAGCTTTGGATAAACGATTTAAAAAAATGTAGCACTCATTTCACCACAGTCGAACGCCCCAGCCAGTCTAATTAATTAATGATATTGGAAGCTTTTTTTACACAAACTGTTTCTGAAATTTCAAGCTTCTGTGCGTTGGAATCTTTCAATAAAATCTTTATTATTTTCAATGCAAATTGTTGTAAGTTTCAGCCAAAATATTTCTTATTTTTATATCTAATTTTTATATTTTTATTTTACGAAAAAAGTACATTAATATTCAATTAACGTAAGTAATTTGAGCAAATTTCAAGTTCCGGTGGATTTACTTATTTTTATAGTGAAGATACCATTTTCATAACTTGAGAAAATTTTGCATTTCACGACATTGGATCAAAAAATTGACAAAAAAAAAAAAATGATAACGAAAACAATAATAAATTGGACATACTTTTGTGAATCAAAGGTTGAAAAACAACATTGAAATTTCTGCCCGACCTGTGATCTTCGAAGTCCGGCAACTTCCACCGGCAAGTTCCATGGATAATGCAATTCGGGGCGATAACGAACTAATTCCCGTCCGTCGAGGATCAATACCGTAGAGGAGTGTTTGCTTGAGTTGCAGCCCCAACTACTGCCGAAGAGGTGGGAGGCGCAGAAACGGAGCAGTAGAAGCAGGACCGGAGAGCCGAGGCGTCAAGATCCAAGACAGGAGTATCCACTAACGCGCCTACTCACTCCAGCCAGCTCGTACACCGAGCGGAGTTGCCAGTCGCGGGGATGACTCGAGGGTAACGAACGGCAGTCTAATTACTTAAGCGAGTTCTCTTCGAGAGGTCCGTGCGTCGAGGAGCAAAAGCGCGCACATAGCTTTCCGCGCGGCACCGCGATAGTATTCTCAGCGCGGATGGCGGGGTACGAGAGGGCGAAACCAATAACGCGCCAAGACGTCTCCGGAGCCGTTCGCACGGGAAGCTACCGGGTGCGAGAGTGCCGACTGAACTCCTCGACGTATCTCGCATACCGACCACCCTAACCGGGAACCACTAATTTCCATCGCCCCGTGAGTTAGACGTTAGCTACGAGCCGACGAGGAAGACTTCCAACCGGCATGTGAAGCACATCCATGCACGGGCTGACGCGGAGCGTGACGAAACGCTACCTCTAACTCACGGGCTACCTTCCTCCTGCTCGGAAATTACCACCCAGCATCGGGAAGCCCCGAACTCGGTGGTGGCTCTTTCGTGTCAAAAACCCTGATTTTATGACAAAAGTCGATTTTTTTTTTTTTGCAACAATAGGCAAAGTAACTTTAAGGATGCGTCACACATACATTCCGAACCAAGTGATTAATGCGATCACACTTCAGTGCTCGGCGAAAATCAGCCGCATTATGTATGTGAAGACCTTTGATTTTGCATAATAATAATCCCGAAAAATTATTAACTAATGATTCGAAAAATTAATTGTTCAAAATGAATCGAAAAACTTTTTGTTTCATCATTTTAAATGAATTGGCTGATTTTTTTAGAATTCACATGAATTTTTTCAGAATTTTCTATAATTTCAACATTTTTTTTTTTTCTCGAGAATTTCAAAAATCGATGTAGCGGCATAAATTTTGAATATGTTTTAGTATCATAAGTCTACGGTACACACTAAAAGTTTCGAGGCCATTGCACCAATCGTTCCGTAGTGAGGGCCTTAAAAATAAACATTTCAAAAACGGAAAATTCAAAAATGATAGAAAATTCTGAAAAAAAATTAAGTGGCTTCTAGAAAGTCAACGAATTTATTTGAAAAGTGAAAAAAAAAGTTTACTGATTGTTTGATGAACTTTTTTTAGCAATTTTTTAATAACTTTTTGACATTATTATTGTGCAAAATGAATGTTGTTACGCACCTTTAATACAGTCGAGTTTTCTTCAGATTTTTATACCATTAGGAAGTGTTCGAATTCTCAGTGAATCTCACTTTTGACTGAGAATGTAGAATAGAATTGAGTAGTGTTGTTTTATTCGTACGTGTAAGTGTTAAGCATTCTTAATTCGAGACCTCCAAGTAAACGTAAGTTGGAGAAAACATTTTTAATTTCCGGCAAAAGAAGATTGGTAAAAAAAAAATGGCCAATTTTGCTCTACCCCACAGTCCGTCGTAGACCGACTCACGATCACCGATCCTTTGATCGTTTGCTCTTATTGTTTTTCATTGTCAATGAAATCTTAAATTCTGACCTTAAATTCTCTCCCACAATCGACAGTCACGATATTCGATTACCATTGACTGGACTCTGTACACGTTTTTAGAAGCCGAATCGAGAACGGACATGACTAATCATCCCGAATAGCCCGACGCCAATGGATAATATTTAAGAAACAAAACTCGACACACACAAAAAAAAAGACACATCTCTCATTCGAGCACGCGATAATACGGTTAACCGAGGTGATGCGTTGCTCGGTGCACCGTGCGCGTTGATCTCTCGCGAGAATCGTGATCTCGTTCGCGGTGCAGAATCGCTCGCGCCGAGAGAGCCCCGGCGCTTCCACCGAGCGAGAGAGATACGACCGAGACTGTTGTTCGCGGCGGACAAACGAGGCTAAGCGTGTCGACACGATCGCTAACGTGGTTTGCCGGCCGGCTGATCGTCCGGCTCGCTCGATCCTCTCTCTCCTTCCCCTTGTGCAGATCCCGCTCTACCCTACATCGCGACGAGGAAAGAGTTCGAGCGCGAGATCAACCACTCCGGCGCACCGCCGTGTGTGTTCGCTTCTATTCTAAGTACAGCGCGCGCTTCGCTCTTCTGTACCGGCAAGAAATACTTTGCGTTGTTGTTCGAACGGTAGATTCCTCCGATCTCGTCCATAAGAGATCATCTCCTTATCCGATCCGCGCAACCGTTTCGCTACCTCCATCGGCGCAAGTGCCTGGATCGAATTCATCCTACCGATCCTGCCGAACCGCGCGATCTACCCGATCGACCTTGTCGATTCAATTTGCTGGTTCTCGGTTGAAAATGAAAAATTGCATCCTATCGCAACGCGATTGAATCGTACGCCGTTTTTTTTTTTTTTTTTTAAACATTAGAGCTCACGTTATCCGGTCAATGGAGGCGCGGCGATGATATGCGCTCGGTCACTGAGCTACTTACTTCGTCCTGCAAACAGAAAGAGAAAACACAAATTCGTTAGAGCGTGTCGAACAAGACGCGATTCATGCATGTCAGGAATCAAGATATTGGGGAGTAATTTTTTTTTTTTTTTTTTAAATATAAATAAATAGTATTGAAATCATATTTTCATGCTTTTTCAGGATACAACATTACTTGCAGTAATATTTTGTCATAAAACACTTCACTCGAACACATTACGTCGAGGATTTTTTTTTCTCGTACCATCGACAGTTTTGCAATTTTTCAACAAAAACAATTTTGCACGATTCTTCAATTTAATTTTTTTTTTTTTTTTTTTTGCAACAGGAAAGAAACTCGTGCAAGTTTAGTTTATTGTTTCCGTGTTATGCACAGATAAACATTGGTTGCAACAAACTTTATTTCGAACCATCGGATTCTTCTCCGTTCGCCATAAATTCATCCCTAAGACCGTAGAAAATTCACTGACAGAATTGACGATGAAAAAAGAAAAATGCACGACTCGTAAAACGTTCGTTAGGAGTCGCATTGGAAGGCTCAATTACATAAGGTTCTCCGTCGATTTCGGAATCGTCGTCTCTGTCCAGAAAAGGATCGCTGTATCGATTCCGACAACTCGATCTCGAATCGGCAAGCCGCAGTCGCGGACCGTCCACACATCTAAGCCGTATTGCATTCTGCGCTTCGCAAGTTCGCGAGATCCGCCGCGAGTTTGCGTTGCCCACCGGTAATCGGTGTAGGGACCTAACACCGGCAAACATTCTGAGTAATGACTCTCGATTGGTCACTCGTCGATCGTTATATACCGGCTGCGCGAGTACGTGACTGCGTTTACGTTTCCACGGGTCGTTAACTCGTTTCCATTAAGGCGCGGCCACCGTTTCCCTCTGTCTGCCTTCCTCCCACCCCCCCCCCCCCCCCCCCCCCGCTCCCCCCCGCCCCCCCCCCCCCTCGTCTCTCTTCGCCTTCCACACATGCTTCTGTGTCTTTCGATACAGTCCTTTGCAGCGTGCGGAAATTCTGCTTCGGGGTAAGTGTCCACAAAAATAAAAAAATAACTAAAAAGTAAAGGTTTAAGCCCTACGTGAAATCTTACTCTGTTTGTTTTTTATTTATTTATTTTTAAGTCCCGTCTGCCCTCCGGGCAAAACGGGAATTAACCGTTTCACTGCGATGATCCACTTTGGCGCCCTCTCGAAGGCGCCAGTGTTTTTCGAAACGACAAAATATTACTGAACCAAATTTGGCGTATTGATTATTTCTATAACGATCTACACTGTAGAAAAAAAAAAAAAAAAAAATCGTATGGAATTTAATGCATCGGACTGAAAGTTTTTATGCAAAACTGCTAATTTCATATACAATTGTGAGGAAAAATTAATGTTCGGTGTATCAAAAAAATTTGGAAATACTTTATTTTTAATAATTTAAAAAGTACATTAGTTTTTCATCACAATTGTATAATTAAATTTAATGCACCAGTTTTTGCATAAAAACTTCCATTCCGATACGATAAATTTATAAGAAAATTTTTAAAGTGTATGTTTGTGTCCAAAAAAAATGTACACTGTAAAAAAAAAAATTGTAAATTTAATGTACAGGACTTGTAGTTTTTATGCAAAAACTGGTATATTCAATTTAATATACGATCGTGATGAAATATAAGTATACTTCGTCGATGAAATCAAAGTAAATTATTAAAACTGCAGTACTTTTGTAATAAAATTAAGGAAAATAATTAAAAATAATGTATTTCCAACGTTTTTAATACACTGAACGTTAATTTTTCGGCACAATTGTACATGAAATTTAATATATCAGTTTTTGCATTAAAACTTTCGGTCCTGTACATTAAATTTCATACGATTTTTTTTTTTTTTTTTTTTTTTTTTAGCGTAAGCTAAAGTGAAAACGCACGTAAGTAAACTCTATAAACTTCCGATAAACAAATAAATAGTTCTCGATCTCACATCGATTAGCCAATGAGAAACAAGAATCCTTTTTTTTCATTGGCCGTTGTATTTAAAAAAAAATGAACTTTCTTTTCACATACTGGCGTATCTCGGGCGAAACGTCGCCGTCGCGGACATGTCATGTTGTCAATAATAGTTTGATGATTAAATCGATCGAGTTTTTTTTTTCCCCGTCGATGTGCATTGGCCTGCCCGGTGGATTATGTGGTTCAACTGTTAGCGCGAAGGAGTGCGTGAGGAAAAGACGCGAAAGCTGCGCCCGAGTAATTACGCGCCGGTGTACGCGAACGGCCCTCGCGCGTCAATCAACCTTCCATCGTGTAACGATTTATATATCTACGTTAACAATAATTATCGTTGAGATTTTAAGTATCGTCTATAACGGCTCATGCGTGCGTTTCACTGAACTCAAACGATCTTCGTGCGAGAGTGTTCTCCCCCCTCCCCTTTCCCCTCCCCCGTTACGTCAATTATCTTGGAATTTTCTTGTCTCCTTCTCTCTGCATCGGGCCGCGGTGTCTCGCTGACTTCGTCGCTCGACGATTTATATGCCTCGTTTTGTTTATTGCGCTATCGGCGAGCGCAGCCAATGCACTGTTAGTCGCTTGTGTGTATGTAGTATCGGTATTCGCGCCGAATCGATTTCGTAACGGATAAATAATTTCTTGACGATGAAATAGTATCGAAAGTGATCGGCTTGTTGATTTCTTTTATATTTATTCATTGTTTTTCTGTTCTTTGATAAATAACATTTATTAAACGAACTTGAATGGCTTAATCAGTTTCGGATTTGGAGATTCCGAGAAGTTCGGTTCTCATTTCATTGCAATGATATTTCGATCCATGAGAATGTCTCCCGCCCCCCCCCCCCCACCTTTTTTTTATTTTGTTTATTACGCTATCGGCGAGCGCAGCCAACGCACTGTTAGTCGCTTGTGTGTATGCAGTGTCGGTATTCGCGTGGAATCGATTTCGTAACGGACAAATAATTTCCTGACGATGAAATAGTATCGAAAGTGATCGGCTTGTTCTTTTTGTTGTTTGCTTTTATTTTTATTAATTTTTTCCCGTTTTTTTGGATAAATAACATTTATTAAACGAACTTGAATGGCTTAATCTGTTTCGGATTTGGAGATTCCGCGAGGTCCGGTTCGCATTTCATTGCAATGATATTTTAATCCATGAGAATGTCTCCCCCCCCCCCCCACCTTTTTTATTTTGTTTATTACGCTATCGGCGAGCGCAGCCAACGCACTGTTAGTCGCTTGTGTGTATGCAGTATCGGTATTCGCGTGGAATCGATTTCGTAACGGACAAATAATTTCCTGACGATGAAATAGTATCGAAAGTGATCGGCTTGTTTTGTTGTTGTTGTTATTTTTCCTTTTTTTTCGATCGAGAAAATTTATTGAACGTACTTGAATGACTTAATTAGTTTCGGATTTGGAGATTCCGAGAGGTTCGGTTCTCATTTCATTGGAATGATATTTTAATCCATGAGAATGTCTTTTCTTTTAGGACCGCCTAATTATCGACGAGTCTCGTCTGGAGCTACGTTGACCGCGTGAATTTATAATTGTTCGAGACAGCTTGAAAGAGACCGCGAGATCTCCAAATTGAGTTTCGCTCTTGTTTTTCGTGACCGAATGAGACTCGGGACGATACCGGACGAACCGGGTATCATGAAACTATTGAATACCGTATAAAGCTGTCGAAGTTCGATGACGATATGAGCGCCACGCGAGTCTCCCGAAACACTTTTATCGTGCCATTAGGCGCGAGAGAGATTCCCGCCCAAAAAAAAAAAATAGAAAAAAAAAATGCGCAAACCTAAATTGACTACTGCTCAATGCTCTCTCGGGCCTGCCTTTTGGCGCTTTGCTGCGAGACGGCGCTCCTCTCATCGTCTAGGCGAAACGACCAAAAAAATAATCATCATCAATACCGCGGAGAGCCGTGAGAGAATCTTCGAACGAGAGAAGTAGAAAAGAAAAAAACAAAAAAGATTTAATTAACAAAGTATTCCGCGGGTAAGGCGAGTGACGCGGTCGAGAGTGGCTCATTAGAGTGCCGCCCCATCACCGACAGCGCCTATTAGTTCAGTTCTTTCGTCGTGTGGGATATTTCGCCGAGAACATATCAACGCACATCTCGAAACACGCAACACGACTGCCCCGCTGAATAGGTCGATTATGTTACATCACTTTGACGTATTTCGACGAAACACCGACAGAAACGGTCATGAATCTTGCTGCAGAATTTTGCGATTAAACTTTCTCCTTTTCTCAACCCTTCAATTAAATTAAGAATTAAATTAAGAATTAAATTAAGAATTAAATTAAGAATTAAATTAAGAATTAAATTAAGAATTAAATTAAGAATTAAATTAAGAATTAAATTAAGAATTAAATTAAGAATAAAATTAAGAATTAAATTAAGAATTAAATTAAGAATTAAATTAAGAATTAAATTAAGAATCAAATTAAGAATTAAATTATTTTAACGATTTGGTTTACTTTTAGTCTTTGAGTTTTCCGCGTCCTGTGGTACTGCGGTGCTTTTAACATATCTTTGCGACCGTGGATTTTCGATTATTTACAGCAAGACTGAAAAAAAAAAAAAAAAAACTCCCTAGCAAAGATGACGTCGCTGCGGCGCTTCTGCGGAACGTCCGACAGCCGTGACGAACTTCCACGCCCGCCCATATATAAAAGCGCGAACATCAGAAAAGATACGAGAAGCATAGCCACCGAAATCTCCACTGGTAACGCAGAATGCCTACCGACAGTCGGTAACAGTTTTGCGAACCTTGCGAAAGGAGAAAAAAAAATAATTGTTGGCACAGCAGGAACTTAACGATCCACATTTTTTTTTTCTTTTTTTTTTAGTGCAATGAAACCGTTTTTCTGCGTTCAGAGACTTTTCGCACCGCAACGACGAATTCCCGGAGCGAAACATCCCAAAGTTCTCAAAAGCATGAATTTTGGAAAGAACTGAGGAATACCGAAAGGACCCCGAAGGATAAAACGAACGAGGTGAAGCCGATAACCGTTTAAGAGGAAGGGGCGGGGGGGGGGGAGAGAAGATAACCGTTGGGACTGAGACCGGGTGGTTGGAAATTAATGTTGCCCGCTTAATTGGAGCCACCGAGTAGTGTTTGTGTGGCCGAAGTGGTGCTCAGCCAGCATTGGCAGTCCGAACGGTCGCGGGCGGGCGCTCATCAGCATCAGCGACCAAACAAATTCACCGAGGTTTTGACTCTCTCATCGGCTCCCGAGCGGGCTCTTCGATAGCCGCGGCAATACTCGTCGCGTTTCTCTCGCTACCTTTCGCGTCGCCCAATAGCTCTGCGGCCTTCATTACACTGTGTAAGCGAGAAAAATGAGCAAAATTTAAGGCGATTCGAACAATCGCCAATTCGCTTCGCCGATTAGGGTAAACCTGGTGAATATGGACCAAACCGATTAACACGTAAATCAATGAAATATGGGCCGGTACATATTCCCCACTTTTACCCTAGTCGTTGTTATTGCGAGAACCGTTTCCGTTGCCGAACGAATAGAAACGAAGAAAAAAAAAAAAAAAAAAAATTGTTGGTACAACAAGATTTTCGTTACCGCAATAAATTTAGTTTGTTACTATCGCGATAACGAAAATCGGATTGTAAACATAGCAACATTTTTCGTTTAGAGCGATTTGCTGCCGCAACAAAACGGCATTTGTTGCGGTAGAGAAAAAAAAAAAAAAAAAAATTGTTATATGGATGAGTGGGGCGACGTGTATGTGCTAACAATTACGAACTAGCTCGGGACCCTCGACGCGCAAAATGATAACAGAGACGCGACGAAACGGTTCCTTTATATTCGGGCTTAAATAAAAACAGCAAAATAGCAAATTTCAAAATTTCGCAATTGCAAATGCAGACATTATTATTTTCAATATAATCAAATGATAAAATACAAGCGCGGTGAGTTAATCGTCAAATGAATGTACGCACGTATCTGTGACTATGCCATTACATTACTCAGTCGTAAAATTACAACATGCGTCATTTGTTCTCATAGCAAGTGCAGTAGCAAGAAAGTTTTGTCATGATAGCAAAATCAATCTTAATCAAACTTATACGTAGTCATTTTTTTTTTTTGCTGCTTATACTAATCATTTTGTTACGGGAACGAGATCATCGTCAGCGGAACTCATTTTGTTAGAGCATCTAAACAATTTTTCTCCGTGCAAATTTAGGCGAGTAATACGCTCGGTGCCGTTCTTGCCGGTCGCGTATGGTTGGGTTTGTTCTTATCGATCTGTTTCGAAGTTTAAAAGCGAAATTTGATAGACGAGCGCTCCTAAACGATCTTTCGGGGGGGGGGGGGGATGTTTGAGGGAGGGAATAGAGAGATCGTGTTTGCATTCGTTTTGGCATTGCGTTCGAAGGATAATGTAACGTAATAGTCCCGACTCTTTGAGCTCCGGCAAATAATCGGGGCGCGGGGAAGGGAGAGAACAACCCTTTCTGGTTGCTGCATCGTAGCTTCCACCCTCGGCCTTTTCCACCCTTTCGTACTGACTTGAACACCCCCGCCGCCCCCCCCCCCCCCCCCCCCTTCCGACCAGGCCCTGCTTATTGTTACTCACTCACTGAGTTTCGACACGCTAGCGAGCCTAATGTGTTAATATAACGTGCGGGGGTTACGCGACTCGCTTGAAAGTTCAATCCTCTCGGTTCGTAATACATGCGTGTAGTTGCCGCACTATTTATTTGGGGGAGATTAAGAGCGAAGGAGGTTTTCAATAATTTTCGTCAGTCGGTGAAAAAAGAGGGAACAATTGTTTAATTTCATTAAATTGGATTTTAATAAAATTGCAATAAAATAAAAGAAATGTTATGTTTTAAGCATCGTTGACAATAAACAGGTATCTCTGTTATAAGAAGAAGATCAAAAATGCGTTTTGGAGAAGAGCCTCTTGAAATAAATAAAAAAAAATTGGCAGTCATCGGTCGATCGTTTATCCAACAAACATAGTCGAAATTATTGTCATGCAATAATGATGTGATGATTTACGAAGTAATTTAGTATTGTTATTATTTATTGAACATAAAGCTCTGGGACATCGTCTCTTGAGAGCCAACGCTGGATACAAACGATGCAATCGCAGAGGCAATAAATAATGCAAATTCACATACACAAGATCCATAAAGAAGATCCAACCGAAACTGCGGGACAGTCCGAATATAAGCACGCACATAAGAATCAACAAATATATAAATATATAAATATATAAATATATAAATATATAAATATATAAATATATAAATATATAAATATATAAATATATAAATATATAAATATATAAATATATAAATATATAAATATATAAATATATAAAAGGAACACTAAAACGAAAAGCTTAAGGCTACCGTAGCTGAATACGATTGTTTAATTTTTTTTTAATAAAAAAAAGCAATGTTTTTCAAAATATTTTTCGAAGTCGTTAGTTTTCAATTCCGTGCAACATAGGCTAGATAAAGCGTATCCGAGAAGTTTGCATTATCCTGGATATTACATTAGCTCGGGAGGCCAGAAGCAACGCTGCGCCGGGCCGCGTGTACACGCACGTTGTATACCGCGAGATAGCCACGTTGCACGCGAACGATTATTATTATACTATTATATATCGACGCGGTGGCGGTGCAGCCGCGTGCTCCTCGCGGCTATATGAAATCGAGTCCCGGGGTCTCTCGACGATCGTCAGGTACCAGCTACCGTACACGACCAACGATCGGCCAATTAAAGCCGGAAGATCGGCGAGCGCGCGCGCGCACCCGGATCGGGGTCGTTCGGGTTGACTTTTCCACCGAGCAAGAGAGAGGCCTCCGCCGATAAATCAAGCCGAATGATGAACGACCCTCTCCAAGGGCCCCCTTGATTATACATCCACCTACCTCTTCCCATGCATCTAACAGAATTATTCATAATCAAGCTCGAGTCCACATAGTCCGCGAAAAGGAAAATGAAAAATTCGAAAAATGTGTAAATGTTCGCCTCTTTTATTCACTGTACATCGACGTTACCAAACATTATTTACCGATTGAGATGAATATGTAAAAAATAAAAATAAATTCAGTAGACGGAGAAAAATTGTTTGGTTGCTCTAACGAAATGAGTTTTGCTGACAATGACCTCGTTCTCGCAGCAAAACGAGTAGCAAAAGCAGCAAAAAAAAAAAAAATTACTACGTGGAAGCAATTAGTTTTGCTATAACGACAAAACTTTCTTGTTACTGCGATGATTTAGTTCGCTATGAGAACGAACGACGCCTGCTGTCATTTGACGGCTGAGTAATCACCGGTAATAGGAGAGTTATAGATACGTACATACGTTTATTTATTATTGTTATTATTATTATTATTATTATTTATTGAACCTAAGGCTCATTTATTATTATTATTTGTTACTATTATTTATTAGCATTATTTATTGAACTTAAGTCTCGTTTATTTAAATATAACTCACTGTGTTTCTGTTGGATCATTTTAGTATGATGAAAATAATGACTGGATTTGCAATTGTGAATTCTTGAAATTTGCTGTATATGGATGTATCAAACTGCGAAAGGTATTACCTGCGCAATTTATACATCCATGTACAACAGATATCAAGAGTTCGCAATTCCATTCGATTTTTATTTTCACTCGAATACAAAGTTTCCTCGCGTTTCATTCTTTTCATTTTGCGCGTCGAGCCTCTCGAGCCGATCGCAGTTTTGGCAAATATACAAGCCCCACACAGTCATATGACACATTTTTTTTTTTGTTACGCAACAAAGGCTGTTTTGTTGCGGTAGCAAATCGCTCCAAGCCAAAAATTTTGTTATCCCGATATTAACGAATTAAATTTGTCACGGTAACAAAAATCTTGTACAAACAATTTTATTTTCTCCATGCAAGACAGCAGACCGTTCCCTTTCGAGGCCTCCGTTCGGAGCAGCCAATCGGAATAATGAACTCGATAGATTTTTAGGCTCCCACCTCGAAGGCATACTTACATTATGCATAACGACATAATTGCATAATTACTGAAAAAAAAAAAAAAAAAAAAAAAAAAAATGTATGCGCCTATTACCGAGTACCGAGCCTATGACGAGAAACGCTTGAGATATTTCAATCACGCGAGTCTCTTCCACTTAAGATTTTTTTTTTTTTTTTATCCTTATTCATAAAATGTCTCAACTTTTCATGGATATAGAGGTATGTTTAGCAGTACAATTTTTTTCGTTCGAGGATTGTATTGGCCGTCGGTCTAATAAAAAGAAATACGGCGGATCACGGGACTATCTCAATAGCGCCCGTATTAACGAAGACCGCGATTATAACGCGTCCCGTCGATCCTACTCTATAATTATCATATAATTTCCCCATAATTATAATTAACTCCGGGCTGAATGAGGGGGGGGCTCTCAGCGGAGACGGTATGCAGACGTAGGAGGTATGTTCATCGGCTGGGAGAGAGGACTCGTACACGGAAGACTGGCCGAACAAGTTGGTATCCTAATTTACTCGTTCCTCTCTTTCTCTCCAGGATGGATCCGGTCTGGCGCGGTTCAAGGTCCGCGGGCACGGGTTCGTCGCAGTCACGTCACGTACGCGGCACGCGCTCTTCATCTGCCGCACGATTTTTCCCGACGAGTCATCCGGTCGAACCTGCGTGTGTCCATCGATAAATGGCAAGTGCCCATGAGCGAATCGTGGTATACTGCCGGAGTTACCAACACGGTCCAGCACTAAAACGAGGTTAGTTGCCAAACGTTGTTCAGCATTGCCGTTACCGCACTGACTGACCAATGGCTTCATACGGGCCCGGCTCTGGCGATTTCGGCCCAGTATTATGGCATGGATGTTTCTGTACCTGCTCAGAACTTACCGCCAGTCCCGGCAATTTTGGCAACGGTACTGCGCCAAGACATAGCCAATATGTAATTCGCACATGGGTGGAAGTCGCTTTGGTTCGTTCAATTTTCGCGTCGTTATCGCGACTATCGCTTCCGAGATTTGCGGCTCGGCTTCGATTCGGCTGCCCGTTACGTTTCGGCACTGGACCCCCACTGGCCGGTCGCGCGCCACCTGCGTTGACACGTGCACTGTGAATAAAATTTCGGAGCGATGAGATGTGAGTGGAAAAAATTCGTGGGTAGTCCCGCCCGAAGGGAACGCGCGGGTGCAACGCGTGTTTCGCCTTCAACGTTTCCGATATGCTTTACGGGTGGGCCCCACGGGCGAATAAATGCCCGGCTTAATCGCGCGACCCGCTACGTCCAGAGCGGCGCGTAGGCGTCGCGGAACATGCAAATTGCCCGGACCAGATTCGGCGATACATCTTAATTTCGCGCCATGCCGAAAATACTACCGACGGACCGAGATTCGCGACTGCGCCGCGTTCGGGAGCAAGGAAAAAGTTTCAATTTGGCGTCACTCCTGTCCGATGTATTTCTGAGCGGTAAAACTAATTTTTGTACGCGCTTGATGGAATGAAAAATCGTAACGAAGCACAATTTTTTATCTTTGGCAAGTCTCTGTTCAATGCAAGAATGCAGGGAGAAAAAATATTGTTCATTGAGGAATTCTCTGGGTGAACGTCTCTGAACGACGTTTTCGCGATGCAAAAGACAGCCGTTATAACTACTGAATCCTTTTATAAAATGACGTTTAGTCTCATACATATATTTTCAGGGTTATAAATATTACATAAATATAAAATATTACGTAAAATATAAAAAAAAAAAAAGTCTTTAAAGCAACAATACGGCTAAAGCAGCAATGCCCATGCACGGAGTACTCCGCAAAGGCTACTTTGTTGCATACGCACTTAAACTTGTGCGAGTTTGCTGCGTCTTTATATAGCGAGTTGCAAATACAGCAGTTCCGTTTTTAGAGTCAATGGTTTACGTTTATGTGAAGCTAATGTTATTTTAAAAAAATATATAATAGTAGTACAAGTTTGAATTGAGTATGTTATCCGTCTTATCCGAGATTTCACTTATATCAGATGTACGCTCTCTCCACATTGCCTCGAATAAACGGCGTTCTATTATCTATATATCATCGAAGAACAATTTGAAATTGCAGCAGTGTCGATGTTGAGTTGATTTTTTTTTAAATTGTTCGTATAAAAAAAAAAAAAATTTATTCGGATAGTTATACGCGTATAATTTGTTTCCATCCTCCCGCTTTCGACTATTTTCTCTTATATTCTCGATGCCGAACCAAAGCTCGTATCGCGACGGTCGGTGGACATTAGACACGCGTTTTTGGGTCACCCGAAACGGCTCCTGGGAACCGCTCGGAGCGCGCGCGGTGTTTCCACTGTGGTCGTCGTCTTCGTCGTCGTTGGAGGCCGCGAGAATAACGACTTCCTGAAAGGTGGAAATTAAGCTATTAATTATCCGAGATAGGCCGGTGCGCCTCCGCCTCCCGGTCTTCGTTTCTCTCTGCCCTCGTCCGACCGACCAGGCAAAAGCATCTTTGATCTTCCACGAGCGAGCACTGCACGGATTCTCGCCGCTTCTTTTTCACGGACATACTAATCCGCGATCGGTACTATCCGATGCCCCCCTTTTTTGTTTTTTTTTTTTACTCGTCGCTCTATTCCTCGTATTTTAATCTGATTTTATTCGCTGTATGCTGTAGCCAGTGTCGACATCGTTTAATTATCGTACGCGCGATAATTCACTATCTACCGCGCAGAATCTTAATAACTACATCTTACTCGAACTTCCAGTTAATGGGAGTCGAGCCGTGTTGCAATCAGGAAAATAAAACTTTCGACTTCTATCGCGTCGATGGAAATATTTGCGTATGAAAAAAAAAAATTATCTCGGCGCGGATGCAAGAGGCAGGTATTTTGCTGCACGAACAAGCTCGGCAGTTTCCGCTATTACCGATATCCCATGATTTATCAATTTAATCCTGCGGAGTCTGCTTCTCTCCGATAACAAAAATCTGGAGAACTGATTAAGATATTCGTAAATGAGAAATAAAGCTGCAGGATCAATAAATTCATGTCATTTTTTTTTTTAAATTCATCATTTCGAACGAAATTGGACCACCGGAAGCAGAGGACAACCGTCATTCGCGATGGAACCGCGATTTCTGATCGCACTGTTGAGAAATCAAAGTGGTCCATTCATTCAACTGGTCCAACCACCCAGGAGCTTGCCCAAATCTCACCGACCAGTTATCTCTCGCAGCATCCGAGAAGTGTAAAAGTTAATGACAATCCTCGTAAAACTTTCAACACTTCGTATCCTTCTATAATCTATATATATGTATTTATATATATATATATATACATATATATATATATACACACATATATATATATATATATACATATATATTGTTACGTTCTCGTGGGATAAATAACGCGCATATTTGGTTGTGCGTTGAATATTACAATATACATATTATTTGCTTTCTCATAGAGAGAGCTTTGTTTTCCTGATACATTTTTTTCGAGATTTTAGTGTCAGAGTACTTAAAATAGTCCAAAACGTCGAGAAGCACGATTTCTAGCTGACGTCCGGACGTATGTGTGTGTGTGTGTGTGTGTGCGTGTGAGACAGACTTACGTGCTTTAAAACGACTGTAACTCGCAAACGGTTTCTATGAGAAAGCATTTTCTGTATTGTTATTGTTCCGAAGAAGCTTCGCGAATGAAGGAACATTATGAGAAAGCCGTATGAAAATTTCAATATGCAATTTTTAATGAGCGTCATATGAAAATTTCAATGTGCAAGTTTCATGAGTAAGCCATATGAAAATTTCAGTTCTCAACTTTTATAGCGAAGCGATATGAAAATTTCAATTATCAATTTTTTTCGTAATTTCATTTTTTTTTTTTTTTGTTCGTTGGCCCGCTTCAGACTTTTCTTGGACGGTCGCGATTCTCGAGTTGTGGCATTTGGCGTCGTCAACTGGCTAAACTCTCCCGTTCTCCTCTTTCCGAGAAAGCGGCTTTCCGGGAAAGCTCGGCATTTAGCGCACACGTTGGGCGCGAAGAGAATTCGCTTGTCGTATTCGGCTTTGCGTCTACCCTTCGCCTTTAGCATTTCCGATTATCCTCTCGTTTTCTCGCCCTCCGAAGTGATCGCGTCGAGAATATACAGCACAGGTGTTCTGTCGGTCCCCGCGTCCGAGTTCCGAGATCGAGCCTCGTCGCGATCGCGACCGCGCTCGATACCGGCAGCAGCTTCTGTCCCTAATCATACTTATTGTTAAAGAGACAAATCATAGCGTAGCGCTGAGCCGCGCAGCATCCCCACGAATCCCCTCGATTCTACGACGGTGGTCGTCTCTTCGCCGAGATTAATTTTAATTGGCCGGTGGGCACAAGACTGAATTGAGATTTATGAAGTAAATTCATTGTTTCGAGTCGTCGTCGTCGTCGTCGTCGTCGTCGCCGGAGCGGAGAGCACAAGCTACCCGGCTGGACCACCAACACCGTTTGTTGGCCGTTTGCTACTGATTCTCTCACTCGGTCCAATCGCTTCGTTCAACCCCCCCTTAAATCCCGCTCCAAACTCACTCTGACACACGAATATAAGGGACTCGCCTCGATCGCTCCTATTCCGACCGTCAGCTCACTATCAAACGGTGACTTTCTGTGACCCTCCGGCACAGAAATATACGCGGTAATACGCGACAGATAGACCAATGAAACGGTAATTTTATATTGATTAAAAAAAATAATAATAATAATAATTATATTTTCTATTTTTCAACGGTAAATAAAAGATGCGTGGCGCATTGAGTTAAAAGTCGAGATGAAAAAAAACCGACTAAAACAAGTCAGAATCCCCTTTCCCGTTAAAAAATATATTGTTATGTACAATACGTGTTGCATGTATAACATTGCATAGATTTAAAATAAATACAATAGTATCAGCGATATTTTTTTTATGACTTCTGTGATCCTCCGGCACAGAAATATACGCGGTAATGCGACAGATATAGGCCAACGAAGCGGTAAATATATCTTGATTTTGAAAAAAAAAAAATGGTATGTTCTATTTTTCAACGGTAAATAAAAGATGCGTGGCGCATTGAGTCAATGGCTGACACACCCACAAAAATAATTTATTCGACGGCCACGGTTTTTTTTTATTCAAGTAAAATATCTATTTGATTTAAACCAAATAAACGGTGGTCGTCATGATTTTTCTGGGTGCACACAAAAAAATCTGACTGAATCGAATCCTCCTTTCCCGTTAAAAAATATATGATTATGTTCAATAGGTATTACATGTTTAAAATTGCATAGATCAAAATATGTAAAATAATATCAGCAATATATATATATTTTTTTTTAATGAATATTGAACAAACGATGTCTTCTGTGAATCTCCAGCACAGAAATATACGCGGTGATGCGACAGAAATAGCTCAAAGAAGTGGTAATTACCTGCATACTGATAAAAAAAAAAAAAAAAAAAAAAATGGTACGTTCAATTTTTCAACGATAAACAAAACATGCGTAGCGCATTGAGTAAACGTTTGACACAAAAAAATTCGTCTGAATCAAGTCCAAAGTTTCCTTCCCGTTAAAAACTATATGATTATATACAATACGTATTACATGTATGAAATTACATAGATAAAAAGAAAATGAAATAATATCAGCGATATTTTTTCACGAATATTGATCAAATTATTATTTTTTTTTTAAATAATTTTATCAATAACGCGGCAAGTATTAAATCTAAGAAAAAAAAGTAAAAATTTGCGACTGGAATGTATCGTCAAAGAAGTTTTTATTGCCTTTTTGGCCGGAAACGGTCGCGTAGATAAAAAGATTAATATCTTTTAATCGCGGATAATTTTCGTCCGTCATTCGGTGCTTCGCTTAGAGTGCAGTGCTTAAGTTTGAACGGTTTTTCTGGTCAATATACCGTTGTGATGTCACAGTTCGGTGACGCGAGAGTTGACGGGACGATCTCGTCAGAGCCGGCGGAAATCGCTTAATTTCGTGGCTCGTATGAGAGGCTGCCACGGTGAATTTAATATTCGGGGTATCCCCCGTACGAGCGGGACCGAGAGAGAGAGAGAGAGAGAGAGAGAGTAACGTCGCTCTTCACGGACGGTTTGTGAGTGACGATAGAGAGCGGAGGGCGGAAAGGGGGGACCGGAGCGAGAATGATCTCTCTCCCAAAGGGCGCTGGATGATGAGGACCTCCTTGGAGTTCGCGGGAGTCGCAGTCGAGACAAGCGGAAGGGAATGGGAAGTGTAGGCCGCGGGTTTGTCTCCTACATGCACAGCCGGCTGGCATACTCTCGTCGGCACCCTGATAACATTGCATCACGCCTCTACGACGAATACGACGACGGAAGTGAGCTATATTCGGCACGGGACTCGAATTAGAGGGCTCTCGCGGTTACGCGGGCGCGAAAATACGTTACACACCACATCCTAGACGGAGCGATCGAGCTCGGCCGCGACACAATCCTCTCAACGCCCTGCCTCATATACGAACAATTGTAATCGTTCAATTAATTAATGTCATTCGGCATGTTGCGAAAATATATGATATACTCTTGAAACATACTAATTTGCAAATTTACATGATATTCTAAAGAGTATGGGCAAAGTATCGAAAATTACTTAAAGTACCAAGTACCAAGTACAGCAAGTAGTTTATGTACAAAGTAATTTCCGTACATAAGGAACTTTTGTAAAATACAAAGTACAAAGTATCTTTTTTCAAAAAGGGTTTTTTGAAAACGTCGAAACTCTTCGTTTCCAATCCTTGGTAACAGACTAATCGACTGGACCTAAGACGACTCGATCTTGGGGTAGTGAGCGGAAGACGACTGGATGTATGACAACTAAATGTGGAACGTGTGGATCTAGTACAGTGGCCGAAAGTGAGAAGAGTCTCGATTTTATGCATAAAAAAAATTGTATTTATGGGATTCAAATGGAAAATTTTGGGATGGGAGTAAAATAATTTTATGAGAAAGACATTTAATTTAATTTACGAAAGAGATGCAGAGTACATGGTTTACATTGGCACATGGTTTTCTCATTTATGATAATTTTGAGCATAGCTTAAAATTGCATAGCTCAAAGAGGAAGCTATGCTCAAAATTGTACCTCGGTCTTAGTACTCGTAATAGTACTTGAACTACCAAAAACTACTTTGTTACCTTAATTACCAAATAAGTACTCGCGTACTTTAAATACTGCCCAGCTCTGATATCATATAGATATATATCATTATTACGAAATATATGACTATATTCGCAAATTTATATATATATATTTTTGCTAAAATGCAATATTTTTTTAACGTTATAAAACAAAATGTTTAATGCATTTGAAAAATTGACGATAATCGTGGATTTGCCGTTCACTCCATGTCTCATATATCGCATTTACTATTTCTCGTTTATCGACAAATTTTTTCGAAGGCCCTTTGCAGGTATTGCCGTTTCGTCGGCCAATTTTTACGATACCTTCGAGCAGGCAGAGCCGCGAAAGTGCGCAGGAGCGCTGCGAGTCCTTTGTGGCCTCTATAAATGCGCTCGGTCGGTACTGTAGCGAATTCTTCGAGGCGCCCGGTCCGCTCACGGATCGGAGAAGGAACCAGAGCGAGGTCGCGTAACCGAATAAGCAAGACGAGAAGAGGAAGAAGCCGAAATTCTTCGAGTTCCGCGGGTTCGCTTCTCACCACCGGCTTTATAATCCTCGGCGATCGTCTCGTTCTGCCTCCTCGCCGAGAGGGAAATAAGATTCGAATTAGCCCCGTGCCACTGCACCTACTCTCGTATTATTATGTGATTCGGTGTCAGGTCGGCACGCACCCTTTATCCTCTGTATCTACACGGAAGATAGTGTGACGTCCATCACACTATGCATACATGATGTATACATGTGTGCACAAACACATCCAAGACTAGAATACTCTTGGCTCAAATCCCTTCATATCTCGGGCTTCTTCTATCCCCGGTTTGGGTTTCACGCGAGAGAAGAACAGGATTAGCTCGCGTTTTGCCTCCGAGGCTTCTCACGTTTTTTTTTTTTTTTTTTTCTTCCTTTTATATATATATATATATATATATATATATATATATATATATATCCGGATAAATAAATCTTCGGGCCACTTTGCTCATATTCTGGTATTGAGGTGACCAAAAAATGACAATTATCTACCTATCGAATTATTCTTTCGTTTGAGTTCCGATGTCGAAATGGTGATTTTCAAAAAATAAATTTGATCTTTTCTGAGAAAGTGTGAAAACGCGTGGTGTTTCGAGGGGGCGAAAGCGAAGATGGCGGGACGAATTTGTCGAGTGAGATATTTCGGCGGGAAGTCATCTCAGCTCGTACGGTCTCGCCATCTTCCGTCGGTTGTCTCGCCGATGCGACAGGAGTTCACGGTTCGACCTTGCCGAAATAAACTTGTTGGCTTTCTGATTGCTCCGTTGCGGGGCTGCTCTTCGTTTGACCTCGCCGCGACCCTGTGACGAAGACGTCGAGGATTGAAAAAAAAAAAAAAAAAAAAAAAACGAAAAAAACGAAAAAAAAAATCGCTATGAAATTCTATAGGGAAAATAATGGCAGGACCAGAATGAAAGCAGATGTTGGTCCAGACGTTTAACTCTTCTCCAGTCACGGCGAAATTTTCTTATTTTCGGTCGACGACTTTCGATTTTATTTTTATTATCTTTTGTGCTCGTGCGCGCTACCACGCTTACACTCGAATCACGAGCCTTCCGAGCACAAAAGTGAGTAGGATGTCGCGGTGGAAACGACGCGAAGCCGGGAGAAAGAAGGAAAAAACAACGAAAAAAAAAAAATAAATAAGACGAGGAAGAAGTCAAAACAGGTCGTGAGCGCAAGCCTGATCTCTTAATAATAATATCTTCGGCTCGAAAGTTACCCGGAATGCAATCTCCATAAAACTGCTACCGTGGACTATAACGGCCCACAAATTTGAGTTAGGTGAGGTTGGTTATTGTACTATGCCCCTTTCACTATCGCTCACGTGGATCTCTTTTTCTTAACATCTTTCCACTAACACACGATCCTTTTACTCATTTATTTTCCCCAGCTCGCTGTTCTCCGCAAATAAGTTTGTCTCAGTCGCGACCAGCACTCGACGTGGCAAGGATATTCTTTTTCGATTATTTCACATTGGATCAGTGTCTTCCTTTTCTATCCAAAAGTTACAAAAAAAAAAAAAAAATGTTCTCAACATCATGTCCTTCGTTTAGAAATATTAATTTTTATCGTCAAAATTAAGTTGCTAACCGGTAAACATGGTAAATGACCCGGTTAATGACAAAAGTTAGCTGAAATTTTGAATACCTTCTCTGGGACTAAAATTTGCGACCCGGTTCGAGAACTTTTTGAGGTGAAATGCTCCCATTTAGTGGGCGGGTTTATTAGGTTATAGGGAATAGGAATTCTTATCAACGCTCTAGCTGCACAGTTTTTAATTGGCAAAATTTTCTTCAAGAATTCTTTATTTAAATTACTATTTAGCTTATGTTATCGCTATCTCGATAAAAATGTGGTGTGCTTTTTTTTATTAACGGAATTCCGAATCAACGCGTGAAAAGTGACTACTAGTAGGTACATGAGTGGTTACTAACAGGTGGTTATTAATTAGGAGCAAAGAAATATATTCGTTATTTTATTAATATTTTGTATTAAAAAAAAATAGATAATTATACATATCGGGGCTTTTCGGATAGAGCCAATGCAATTACTCTTCCCGATAAAATTTATTTCGAATTTCCAGAAATTCGTGCACTAATTGGAGCAACTTTATACCGAGTCTCCCACTAATAGGAACAACGATATTTACTCACGCTTCTATTGATATCCTTAGAGTAACGATGAATAATTGGTCATATTTGGGCGGTTTTGGTTAATCAAATTAACTAAACTTCCCAATGAAATCGACATCAGCGAACGGATCAGCGACTCATCGTTCAATAAATATTTTGCGTTTGTTTCAGCCAGAATTCTTAAACGGTCACTAACACCACCCATTTACCTTACCAGCATCCGTCAAGATCTTCATCACAGCATCGAATCGTTCGAACTCTCACTTTTCGAAAGACCATAAAGATAAAATAAAAGAACAATAACAATGATAATCCTTCACTCTCCTCCTCCCGCATTCCCGCTCGGTGCTCAGCCATTAAAGCCGTTAAATACTCGAAGAACTCTTAATCGGTAAGCGCAGAGCAATGCAGCCCGCGAGACACCAACGACGCTTCACAGCAGCAGCGAGCTCGGTGGAATCGACGAAACGAGCTCGCCCGCTCGTTCGTTCGTTCGTTCGTTCAATCGTCGGGCACACAACGAGTTCTTCGCGGTCCACGCGAGCGCGAGATCCCCGAAGACCACCAACGTAGCCGGCAAGAGAGAAGGAACAAGACCGAGAAGGAGCCAACAGTTCGGAGCCAGCGGTATAGACCAGCGTAGAATGTATGGCCGACGCGTCCGCGTCACCAGCCTCGGTTTCTGGATCGCGAAACCAAAAATCCAAAGGCGATTAACGTGTCCCATCGGCGAGAGTCATTATCGAGATACCCAAGTGAAGAGCCTCGTCGAGATACCCTGAAAAGAAGAATGTACATCCGAGCCAGCAGCGCACATACATACATACATACATACATACATACATACATACATACATACATACATAAATATATATATATATATATATATAGTTCACCTCCGTGAAGCAGTGCTCGGTCGAGAACGTTAATAGGAGCGTTTAAGGTTTCGAAATTTCTCTGTCTCCGGCCGGGATGACGCACGAGGGGACGAGAAAGGGCGAGAGACCGGTGGGAGTGGATGAAAAATAAAGGATATCGGCCGGTATTATAGATGAGGAAGATACAGATATTGTACGTGTATCGGAATGAAAAGAAGCTGCGGCAGCCGGCGGATCGTACGTAAAGCTCGAATGTCTCCCATTAAGGAATTAGTAAGATGATAGACCCGTCAATGACGGGCGAAGAAGATGAAGAAGATGAAGAGGAGGAGACGGGGTGAGGAAGAGATGCGGAGCTCCTCGACTCTCGGTTACACGCTGCTGGATATCAGACCGCCGATGACGGAGAGGCACGGACACGCGTGTGAATGGGAGAGAGACACGACGGTAGCGAGATACGATGGCGGTGCCGAGGCTGCGGGCGGAGAGGGGGGAGATACAAAAAATAAAAAAATAAAAAAAAATAAAAAATAAAAATAAAAAAAATGAGAAGCTGGAGCCTGACCCATAAAAACGTCAAACTTCCCTTAACCTAGAGAAACGTCTTCATCACGATCCCACCCGAGCTCTCTCGGCCCGCTACACTCTCCTCTCCGCGTCTCGCCCGGCTCGAACACCGCTCTCGGTCCTTGGGCAGCGTCTCGAAAGACCGAGAGAGAAAGTTCCTCGAACCGTGGAACGATCGCGAGCCAACGCTCGAGTTTGGGAATAAAATTAAATGCCAATAATCCACGGTGAAATACATCGAATTTTTATTGCGAACGAAATTCGCACGGCGCGACGGTCCATTGATACAATACTCTGTGATATATTTCTTTTGTGATTTTATTTTATTTGTTTTATAAATTTTTTTGTTTGACTCGAAATGTTGTGTTTAACATTGAGAACATCGTATTTGGGACATGTAAAGAAATTATGAATTGGGAGAGTTTTGTAATTAGTTGGAGGATTAATTGTTTAAATGGTGGCTCGTACGAACATATTAATTGTTCTCTCAGATAATAATTCGTTGGTACAGCCAATTTTTTACTTATTTTCTTTGGCTGGAGTTTTTGGGAAACAAAAAAAAATTAAATGTGAATAATCGGTGATGAAATATATAGAATTTTTATTGCGAATGATATTCGCACAGCCGCGACGGTGCATTGGTACAATACTTTGTGGTATATATATATTTTTTTTTATTTAATTTAATTTTTTTTTTTTTTCACAAATTTTATTTGGATTCAGAACGTTGTATTTAACGTTGAGAACATTTTATTTGTGATATAGAATAAAATTATGAATTGGGAGAGTTTTGTAATTAGTTGGAGGATTAATTGTTTAAATGGTGGCTCGTACGAACATATTAATTGTTCTCTCAGATAATAATTCGTTGGTACAGCCAATTTTTTACTTATTTTCTTTGGCTGGAGTTTTTGGGAAAAAAAAAAAAATTAAATGTGAATAATCGGTGATGAAATATATAGAATTTTTATTGCGAATGATATTCGCACAGCCGCGACGGTGCATGGGTACAATACTTTGTGGTATATATTTTTTTTTTTTAATTTAATTTAATTTTTTTTTTCACAAATTTTGTTTGGATTCAGAACGTTGTATTTAACGTTGAGAACATTTTATTTGTGATATGGAATAAAATTATGAATTGGAAGAGTTTCGTAATTGGTTGGACAGTTAATTTATCAAATGATGACTCGTACCGACATACTAATGGATCTCTCAACTAACAGTTGATAAAGTCAATTTTTTAAATTTTCTTTGGCCGGACTTTGGGAATAAAATTAAATGTGAATAATCGGTAGCGAAACTCATCCGGCGCGACGCTGATGAAAATGTTCCATTTAATGTTGAGAACATCTTATTTGATACATGGAGAGAAAAAAAAAAAAAATGAACTCTCAGAGTTTGATAATTAGTTTGACAATTCACTTTTACAAATGATCGGTCGTACTAACACACTAAAAGTTCTCTCGACTTACAGTTCCTTGGTATACTCAATTTTTCATTTGTTTTCAATTTAGTCGTCCCAACAAATTATCAATTCACCCAATCGAACTACTCGTTACTAACACTTTCCGATAAAAACCTATTCAAACTGAAACAATGTTATCGCTTCCATAAAAAAAAAAAAAAAAAAAACCTGCAAGTACAAACTACAGTTTTTCCCTCACACTCCCATCGACTCGAGTCAATGATAAACCGTCAATTACCCGCTATACATTGTCCCCGCATGATTTAACGAGGCCTCACCGTCGTTTAATTACCCATCCGCCTGCAGCGTTCACCTACAATTACGCTAACTAATGATCGCAAAAAAATAAAAAAAAATTAAAAAAAAAATGTTTAAAAATGCAAACGCCAACCCGGCGCAGGCCGAGTAAAATGGCATGAACGTCCCAAAGCTTTGTCGTACCTCTCGCGAGCGAAGACCACTGGCGAGACGACGATGGAAAAGCGAGTCGCGGACTCTTGCAGGCGGTCCGCCGCGACTGCCTCTTGTATTAATGTATCGTCCGCATACCGCGCCAGTGTATCATACACTCCTCCGTCCGTGTGCGTGCGTTTACGTGTGGGTTCCACGTTAATAAAGAAGTCAACGTTTTAATACCGGCGAGTCGACAGCAGGGCCAGAGGAGCAACGGCAAACATTCTCTCCGCGGAGTTCTGTTCCTCGTTCCCGTTGCTCCGCCTGCTGCCGGGGAGCCTCCGCGAGTTTCAAAGAAAGACGGGACGAGATCACCGGACCGGCCGTACAGAGAACTCCTTCGTAGCCAGGTCGAAGGAGCGACGAGGGGGGACGGATAGCTTATAATTAAATCGTGCAATCAACCGGCTAATTTGTCCTCGAGCGAATCGAGCCCGCACCGTGTCTCCTCATTACTTTCTAGCGCACGCATGTCCGTGCGTTAAAGTACGCTAATGCCTCCCATTAACGCTCTCGCTAATCATCGGCGATAGCAAATTTTGTTTTCAAATAATTATAATTATAATAAATAATAATAATTTAGAAAAAAAAAAAAAAAAAAAAAATTAAGATAAACAGGCATGAAATTCCTTCGGGAATCTCGTCGATGCTATTTACATATGTTTCTGATTTTTATTTTATTTTATTTTTTTTTTTTACTTTTTGTCTCTCTGAATGTCCGGCCTGTACCGAGTATCGAGAGGGGAATCGGCACGAGCGAACGGAAGGGTGCTCCGTATGTCTCAACAAATTGGCCTGGACGCGCATGCAACGCACGGAGAGACCGCACGCACACGCGTCACTACTATCTTCGTCATATCGTCGTCGGTCGTGGAGTCTTGTTCGAGTGACCGGTTTACCCGTCCGTGTATTCGTACGCGCATGCGATCGATGCACCGAAGATGCATTGCCCTCTCTATCTCGTGTCTGTACTTCAGCCGTACGAGGATGCGGCCAAGTACGCGTATCGAAACGTATAATACAGAGTGCGGCCTGTGCCTAAGATTACGATACTCGCTCTGTGTGCAGATGCCAAGGGACTCGCTCTGCTATTATCCTCTTACATGGCAGCTCGACTTTAGTTACAGCTTCGATATGCGATTTCAAACGTCTCGTTCCCTCGACGCAACGACCGCGTGCAACTTATTTATTTATTTATCTTTTATTTTTCGCTCAAAAGATATCCCGCGGCATTCGCCGATTGGCAGCGGTATTTAACCCGTTCGCTCTTCGGCCCGTTATAGTTCGGTCTTTGAAACGAATATCTTTCACACGGATTATTCGGATGTCGAAATTTTGAGATGAACGCGTTGAAAGTTTCAGATGAATACGTTGATGAATCGCTTTATTTAGACGATGCACCTTCTTCCGAATGTGTTCGAATTACAAAATCATCAAATTGTCAGTTATATTAAAAATTAAAAAAAAATATATATATATATATCAATCAGCGTTTAAAATAAAAAATTATATTTAAAAATTTCGATGCATCTATTTTCGCACAGTTTTCGATTACGTTGATGGATCGTTTTATTTAGACGATGCGCCTTCTTCCGAATGTGTTCGAATTACAAAATCATCAAATTTTCAGTTATATTAAAAATTTAAAAAAAAATATATATATATCAATCAGCGTTTAAAATAAAAAATTATATTTCAAAATTTCGATGCATCTATTTTCGCACAGTTTTCGATTACGTTGATGGATCGTTTTATTTAGACGATGCGCCTTCTTCCGAATGTGTTCGAATTACAAAATCATCAAATTTTCAGTTATATTAAAAATAAAAAAAAAATATATATATATATCAATCAGCGTTTAAAATAAAAAATTATATTTCAAAATTTCGATGCATCTATTTTCGCACAGTTTTCGATTACGTTGATGGATCGTTTTATTTAGACGATGCATCTTCTTCCGAAAGTGTTTGAATTACAAAATCATTAAATAGTCAGCTATATTAAAAATTTTACTAAATATATCAATCGTTTGAAAATAAAAAATTATATTACAAATTAACTCATCATTCGTCTCTCTATCGCCGGTGAAAATCTGATTCCTATTCGTCGAGAGTATTGAAAACCATGAGGCCGATTCGTTACCGACTGAACGCGCGTTGGGCAGCGTTTCGGATCGTTCCGATAATTGAAACAATTACCATTTTGGAGATTGGAAAATTAGGCAAAAATAAAAAAAAATAAAAAAAAAGGTCGGACGACAGTGACGAAGCCGCGGCGTGAGTGACGTAAACGGACCCCAGCTCGTTCGATCTGCACTACGGACCAGCTTGAGAGTGTCGCGCGCGAAGTGGCGCGCAGTTCGTCTATACAGTACACATGTATGTATGTATATATATATATATATATATATATATATATATATATATATATACACATATATATACATATATATACATTCATATATATGTACAAATAATATATATATATATGTATATATATATAGGTGTAGGGCTATACAGCATATATATATAGCGTAGCAACGCGCGTAAAGCGCAGCGTACAGCCGAGCATAGGGGAGTGCCTGATGGCGGGAGGAGGACGCGGACCACCCACACCGTGCCGCGGGACCACCGTGCTAGCCCACTGGCATACATTAGGCGCTCTCCGTGGCTCCCCGAAAACTACACTCCGAGCTCCCCCTCCCCCCTTTCCCCCTCCTCTCCCAGCTTCTTGCTCTTTTACTCCTCATTCTTCGGCTCATTCACTATCACCCTTTTTTTTCCCTCTTTCCCTCGCGCTCTCATTCTCTCCTCTCTTTATCGCTGCCAGTCTTTCATCTTTTTGCGATCCACTATTCGCTGGTGTATCGCTCCTTCCTCTCTCCTCTCTGGGCTGCACTACGTCGCGCTCCCTTCCGTTCCCTCCCGCTTTCTCCCACGGGATTACATGCATATAGAGGCGGCGATCGCGAACGGTACGCGCAGCCCACGGCAGCCGTTAGGTATTTTGATACAGTCGACACCCGTTTAATTAGCATTCGATACGGAGCCGCAATACGGCACCGCGAATCGTTCGGTCCCGCGAACGAGAACCCGAGACCGATTACTACGAAACCGTACGCGAATCGCCGCTCGATCGGCCTCGTCATCGGTGTCTCCCGATCGCCACTTTACCTCTCGATGCATCTGCATTGATATTTAATATAGATTTTTTGTGGTTAAATTTTTCGACACTGCGTCTGACTTTGTGATTTCAGTAACAATGATTTTTTTTTTTTTTTTTAGAAAAGAATACGAATTGTTGCTTTAGTTTACGTGAGAGAGAAAAAAATGTTGGATTCATTTTTCTCTGAAAGGATTCTATAAAATAAAAAATTAGTTGGACGATTTAGGCGCACTGCTTCAATAAATACGCAGAGACGCGCAATTTGTTTTTTCTTTTAGAAAACCGTTTCGGAGGGCAATGGGTTAAAAATATTGGAACGAATATAGGGATGAGGATTTATCGAGACACGCGATATTACATAAATGATATTACGGAATGGCTCGGTATGACAAATGACAAACGTACGGATTACTGATTGACTGGATGATGAGGGTTTTTATCGGACTTTCAGTGACAAGAGACGCCTGACAGTGCTCGAGATATTTAGCTGTGATTGTACTTAATAATATCCTACCCAAAATCGAATACGAGCGTTATTTAGTCGCTCGGTCGTGACAAAATTCTTTGAGGTTTTGTTCATCTTCGGCCATGGAACATTATTAAATTGACTATAATTTTTTTTTTTCTTTTTCAAAATTGTTTTTCATTGGCAAATTTATCGATAATTTACTGAAATTATCGACGCTATATCGATAAATCTTATCACCGGATAAGATTTTCCTATTGTATAGTATCGATCATTGCAGTAATATCGATTTCGCAGGAATACAAATGTTGGTTTTCTTAGATGAAATATTATTAAATTGAGTTTTTTTTTTTTTTTCTTTTCTGGATGATGAGGGTTTTTATCGGACTTTCAGTGACAAGAGACGCCTGACAGTGCTCGAGATATTTAGCTGTGATTGTACTTAATAATATCCTACCCAAAATCGAATACGAGCGTTATTTAGTCGCTCGGTCGTGACAAAATTCTTTGAGGTTTTGTTCATCTTCGGCCATGGAACATTATTAAATTGACTATAATTTTTTTTTTTCTTTTTAAAAATTGTTTTTCATTGGCAAATTTATCGATAATTTACTGAAATTATCGACGCTATATCGATAAATCTTATCACCGGATAAGATTTTCCTATTGTATAGTATCGATCATTGCAGTAATATCGATTTCGCAGGAATACAAATGTTGGTTTTCTTAGATGGAATATTATTAAATTGAGTTTTTTTTTTTTTTTTTCTTTTCTGGATGATGAGGGTTTTTATCGGACTTTCAGTGACAAGAGACGCCTGACAGTGCTCGAGATATTTAGCTGCGATTGTACTTAATAATATCCTACCCAAAATCGAATACGAGCGTTATTTAGTCGCTCGGTCGTGACAAAATTCTTTGAGATTTTGTTCATCTTCGGCCATGGAACATTATTAAATTGACTATAATTGTTTTTTCGTTTTAAAAATTGTTTTTCATTGGCAAATTTATCGATAATTTACTGAAATTATCGACGCTATGTCGATAAATCTTATCACCGGATAAGATTTTCCTATTGTATAGTATCGATCATTGCAGTAATATCGATTTCGCAGGAATACAAATGTTGGTTTTCTTAGATGAAATATTATTAAATTGAGTTTTTTTTTTTTTTTCTTTTCTGGATGATGAGGGTTTTTATCGGACTTTCAGTGACAAGAGACGCCTGACAGTGCTCGAGATATTTAGCTGTGATTGTACTTAATAATATCCTACCCAAAATCGAATACGAGCGTTATTTAGTCGCTCGGTCGTGACAAAATTCTTTGAGGTTTTGTTCATCTTCGGCCATGGAACATTATTAAATTGACTATAATTTTTTTTTTTCTTTTTCAAAATTGTTTTTCATTGGCAAATTTATCGATAATTTACTGAAATTATCGACGCTATATCGATAAATCTTATCACCGGATAAGATTTTCCTATTGTATAGTATCGATCATTGCAGTAATATCGATTTCGCAGGAATACAAATGTTGGTTTTCTTAGATGGAATATTATTAAATTGAGTTTTTTTTTTTTTTTTCTTTTCTGGATGATGAGGGTTTTTATCGGACTTTCAGTGACAAGAGACGCCTGACAGTGCTCGAGATATTTAGCTGCGATTGTACTTAATAATATCCTACCCAAAATCGAATACGAGCGTTATTTAGTCGCTCGGTCGTGACAAAATTCTTTGAGATTTTGTTCATCTTCGGCCATGGAACATTATTAAATTGACTATAATTGTTTTTTCGTTTTAAAAATTGTTTTTCATTGGCAAATTTATCGATAATTTACTGAAATTATCGACGCTATGTCGATAAATCTTATCACCGGATAAGATTTTCCTATTGTATAGTATCGATCATTGCAGTAATATCGATTTCGCAGGAATACAAATGTTGGTTTTCATCGATGAAATATTATTAAATTGAGTATTTTTTTTTTTTCCTTTTCTTTCATGCGTCATGGAGTCTTCGCTGAGTGATAGTTTGCATGTGTTTCTTTCGCGTCTGGGTATAGGCAAAAATCTCTCGCGTGTACGATCGATCGCTATCGGAATCCTGTATCGGCATTTATAGTAGCTGCGTATATAGTTTGTCCCAAGTCCGCATCGGGGTCAACATTCATCGTTCACGCACATCACGTACGTTCAATCTCGCAAAATCATAAATTTTTCATAAATTCCACGTAACGCACACATTACATATCCTATTTCCTCACGTGCGTATGTACTATCAAGTTTTATTCGTATATATATATATATATATATATATATATATATATATATATATATATATACACGAACATTATCCGGCGACGCTATTATGTCGTCGTTCTCGCAGTCAGTTTTTACCTCGCGATTGTATTCTTACCGTGTCAATCGTGCATCTATCCTATCTCGATGTAATCGTTCGATGCCGGACGAAAAAAAAAGTCTGCAGAGCTCGAATAAAATAAGCATTAAATTTTACGGCTTATCGGTACCAATCATTTTCTTCGGTAAGGCTCTCGCATTCAGCACGCTGCTTGCAGTCATTTTTAATGGCGTAGAAATGATTTTTCATCGAGTCTTTCGTTACATACGCTTCGCATAGATTTTCCGCTCAACGGGACGTTTCGATCGATCTCCGAAAAAAGGTGCAATTTTTTTTTTTTTTTTGCTAATAAAAAGTTTGATCAAAAATCCCGCATGTTGAAAATTAAAAATCCCCGGGCTCGATTACGAAGAATTGCGGAGTTCAATTTTTCAAACATACTTTCTGCAATTTTTATCTACTTGAAATAGCAAATAATGTAACACTTTGCTTCCATTGCAAGAACTTACATGATAGTTATAACAATTTTTTTTCGAACAATTTTCCATACTTTTTTCCCTCGCACAACCCGTCAAAAGTTTCATTATATCACCATCCATCCTACGCGTTCCTCATATTTTCAACATTTTAATAACGCCTTACCGAGAAGAAAAAAACCGGGTATACCTACATCGAGGTAAGAACACTAGTTCGGGATCGCGTGTCCCCTTAGAGTTCCCGATCGCGAGCGCGTTGAACCCTGCGCTACCACACTCCACTGTCTCTCTCTCTCTCTCTCTCTCTCTCTCTCTCCCTCTCTCTCTCTCTCTCTCTCTCTCTCTCTCTCTCTCTCTCTCTCTCTCTCTCTCTCTCTCTCCCTGCAGTTCTCTCTCCTGCGTCCCACCCCACCGGAAGTCCACGCAATTTCGGCGTAATTTATCCACGCGGGCGTATAAAGACCCAACATACATTTTACTAGCCGATCACATGTGTACGCGATGTACCTTCCTGCCTCGAAACTCCCGTCGGCGCGCGTGTACGTATGCCTCACACGCCTCGCGGTACGCCAAGACCCCGAAGTAGAACTTTGATTAAAATAAATCACGACCAACTGACTTACGGTGGTGTAATAATAATAACAATAAGCTTCACACCGGCGACTGGACGAGCCAGTGTTTCGTTTCTGTCGCCGATTCGTACCGCGGAGTTCCGAGGCTCGGGCCAGATAGAAACCGAAACGGACGTCGCGCATTACGGGGCGCACGTTCGCGGATGTCTTTCCTCTCTGGTGACGTCTGACGGAACTCGACGTTGCGTACGAGCACGTGCGTTCGTTTCGGTACGTGTGCCATCGCACTTTGGGAGCAACGAGTGCAAGAGGACACGAGAAATAGATCGGTAAACGTCGTGTAGTGGCAATTTGGTGTACTGTTTTAGCTGCTGAAGCACTGTGCGACCTCGTTTGTCCGACCTTCGATTAACCCAGATTCCGCACTGTCCGGCCACCCAACTGATCCGAGCCCTCCGCGTTAATCGAGATGTAAGCGATTTAGCGGGAGGAAAATTGAACGTTTCGTCCCGCTAAAGTACTTTTCCGCCCGCTCGTCAGGACGCCAATTTTCATCCCCGTTGCAGGCATAGAAATATCGCCGCTTTTTTAGCATAGCCGGGAATGAATAGCGTATGAGACTCGGGAGGAAGTACCTTTTCACCTCGTGGTGAAGTTCTTCGCACTCGATGAGAAGGCGAACTTTCCTCTATTGTAGCATAATATACTATTTTCGTGCATAAAATCGGGCCCCTGATGTTGGATTGTACTTTTTAGGCCAAAAAGACCAGCGGACTCGTGTTCAGCAGGCAAAAAGACATCGAAATATGTTGCTGGTATCACTAAAAAAAAAAAGAAAAAAAAATCAGTCAAAAAATTGCAAGGCTACCCCTTTCGAGTCAATTTTTCGCGTTTTTCAACGCCCTCAAACGGCACGATAAAACGATTCCAAAACTTCGGACAAGACCCTGTTTTGTGTATTTTTTTCCGTAGAACGCGACGAGCACCTCGGATTTTCCCTAGCTCCATTGGGAGCCGAGTTATCGATCTTTGAAAATCACGAAAATCGACGTTTTTTCAAAAGTTGCTCAAAAATTGAAAAATCACTGTTCAATCGATTTTTCTTGTTTCAAGACTGTATTCGACGTATTTTTTCCCGCTGATCACGAATATGACGATTATTTTACTCCCAGCCCAATATTTTCCATTTAAATCCCGAAAATACGATTTTCGTAAAGTCTACATGAAGAGCATTCTACACACTGAGACAAGGATCTAGTGAAAACATATCATAGCACATAGTAGTAGGGCACTAGAGCGCCACCTATGGCGGATATTCTCAGATATTCCAAGAATTTCTACCGCAAGATCTACAAAATGATCTTATAAATCCAGTACTTCCCACCATAGGTTCCGCCCTAATTTCCCACTAATATGTGCTATTATTGTAAACATCTCGCAAACGATACGGTCATATTTACTTCCTTCTCTCAGTGCAGACACCCAAGCAAACCGTCCACTCTAACGCTCACCATCCGGTCGGAGGATTGTTCTCCAGTGTTCCGACTTGTCGCAGGATTCCCTTAGCCTATCCGGCACAATCGGTACGCACTATCGGAACACGAGCACTATCAGGCTCATCTCGGACTCGTCGGAAAATGGTTACTACTGGTCCGCTTGCTCGGCGTTGATGGAAACGAAGTTATGCGATGGTCGTCCGGCTCTGACTCCGTCTCGTGCCATAAAAGCAAGGTGGTCAATTGCCTTTTACACATCCTCGCTCTCATTTCCTCGGCGGAGACGCCATTACGCTCTAAGCCTCCGGAGAATCGGATCGCCCTGCTCTCGCCTCCTCCGTCCACCCATCGGACGCATGTGACCGTTGTACAACGCAGGATAGTCGTAGACTCTCCGGTCTCGATGTGTGGCTCTGGTCTAGATTGTCCGGTGTCGGAGAGCCGAGGTACACGACGAGAGAGAGAACGATCGTTATGCGGTAGCCTCGGGCCTCGCTCAAAGGCCGGTAACATCGATCGGGCGAAGCGCGTACGGGACGTCGGGATTTAGCCCTAGAGCCCATTGCCCGGCAGCGCATACGAGACGTCGGTACCTTCTGCACGTGCATACGTACCGCGCAACTCAGACACCTGGGCGTTACACTTCAAACTCCATTCTTGCACGGATGTCCCACTTATTAACGGATAATATCACATTGCACAGCGAATTGATGGAATTGTCGGGCATTGCGCAGTCGGATCACCATCTATAGCGAAATAATAATAATAATAATAATAATAATAATAATAACAACAACAACAACAACAACAACAACAACAACAACAACAACAACAACAACAACAACAATAATAATAATAATAATAATAATAATAATGGTATAGTAGGCGAAGCAATGTGGATGTGGTTGCGGCGGTGAAGTAGAACGTGAGGGAAGAAGGATGAAGACGAAGGAAGACGACGAAAAGTAGAGGAGCCAAGATGGGGCGGGGGGGAGGGGGGTAAGAGAGAGATGGATAATGATAGTCGAAGAAGGACGGGTCGCGCCGCGCGCGGGCTGCCTCGTCGTAACTCAAGTCTAGTTAAGGGAGCCATAATTCAGGGGATAGCACCAGGTCGTCGTTTACTTCAAACGGCCCATAAATTATGGGGTTTTAATTTCGCGATATTAACGGAACGATCGGACGAATGGTATACAAGAGCGAGGGAACCGAGCAAAGAGACTCTCACCGTGGTTCGTTCTTTGGATCTTCTCGTACGCGGCTTTCCGGCCGGCGCGGTTCATCCTTCGCTTATATACCTCTTCCCGCTCAGCGATACGACCGGGAAAGAAGATCATATTTTTCATCTCTTTCGTCTGTCGCGACCCCACAAGCTGCCCGGGTCGCGACTCTCTGACTATACGAGCTGGGCACCATTGTAAATTTGCCAATGTCCACCCAGTGAGATATTGAACGTCGCAATTAGTTGACTTTCCGGCGAGCTTGCCCTCTCGTGACTCCGTAAGAGCCATTGAGGAAGTTCACTTCGGATGCCGCAAGGGTCGGACGCGCCGAGGTAAATGATACATTGAGAGGAGGATCTAGTGTAGCCAGAAAAAGAATTTATTTGACGACGACCATTTATTTAGATCAAGTAAAATATTTATTTGATTTAAATGAATATTTGTTTAATTTAAGTGAATAGTTACTCAAATGAAATAAATATTTATTTAAATCAAATAAATATTTTACTTAATCTAAATAAACGCTGGTCGTCAGATAAATTATTTTTCTGGGTGTAAGTACAGTAGAAGCCGCCCGATTAACCGGAGTCGGATTAAGCGGGTAGCGAATTAACCGTGCGTCTTCCGAGGTGTTTTATTTTTCTTTAATCCGCGGAGCAATCCAAAGTCACTGAGTACTTAAAAAAAAAAAAAAAAAATACTAACTTACGTACTATTAATGAAAAATATCCAAAGCTTTACATTCTAATTCACACTGTTTAACAATTAAGTCCAAGTTATATGAAATGTCATACCTAGCCAAAATAAAGTTATATCACTACTCCTGATTGACTGTCCAGTTCGGATTAACCGGGATTTCGATTATCCGGGGACTCCTTGGTCCTGAGGATCTCACTTAGTCGGCGTTGAACTATGACTATACCGCTTCAGAGATATTACCATTGCATATAGTGGTAGGAAACTGAGGCGCTACCTATCATAGGAAGTACCGGATTTACAAGACTATTTCGTTGATATTATGGTGAAAATTCTTGGAAAATCCGAGACTTTCCACTATAGTCGCCCAAGTTTCCTACTACTAGAGTCAAGTTGAATTATTCGCGGTCAGTACTTGGTTGGGTGACCGCCCAGCCGTACACTAACTGGCGCATTCGAACCGTTGAGCGCGAGTTCGAATTCCGAGGATTGGTGTTCGATTCAATCGGAATGAACGGCTGTATCGGCGCAGGTTTTTCGGAGTTTCCGCAGTTTCACAGTACACAATAAAAGATAATTTCGTAAAATCGAAATGCGAAATTACATAAAAAAATTCTTCTGTTAAATAAGTGACAAACTTGTTTGTCACTCGTTTGAATGCACGAAACTGTCCTATTATTTTTCCTGTATCATTGACAATATTAGTTTGTACTTTCGTATGTAAAACTAGAAAGTTAACAAATCAAAAATCGTCGACGTTTGTGGACAATAGTTTGTTGTAAAAAGTACACATTTTTTTTTTTTTTTTTTTACTGTGTATGTGTTATCACATACTGTGTTGCGCAAATGCGACACAGTATGACGGTGACAGCGGCTGCGGCCGTGAACTTTACAAGTGTTTGAAAGTCGACAAAAATTGATGCCAGAGTGCTGGCTAGATGGCACACAGAATCCAAGGCCTTTAACTAGCAATAAGAAAAAATATTTATTTATTTATTTATTTATTTATTTATATATATTGACGTGAAGAACCCTTTCGCAAAGAAAAAAAATATAATATAGTCTATTCATTTGCTATTCATTAGATAAATGATAATACAGTCTATTCAATACTTTCAGTATCCAATATTAATAATCAGCTTTCAGTTTCGATATTAACAATAATATGTTCCATGGTAATTGTTCTTAGACGAATCGGTAGTATTTACGCGATCCTTCTCTCAGTGTAACGACGATGAAACATCGGGATCGATGATTTAACGTTTTGAAATCATTGTTTCACGGTTATGAGCGTCTTCGATAAAAAAAAAAACAGACTGAAAAAAATTAATATGAAATTACAGTGATTGGTGCATCTGCTAAATCGGCGAGTTTTGCAATGTTTTTGTTGGCGGCAATTTAACCAACAAAATATCACTATTTTAAGTTACGAGCCTCGCTCTTTAAAAAAAAAAAAAAAAAAAGAGACAAGCCAAATATAGGATCTCCTTATCCATGTAGGACGCTCTGGTTGGAATGAAGAACACGTTAAGGAACGAGATTAAATTATGTAGCCATTTTTGCGCATGCGCCAGAGACCGAAATGTTAACCGAAACTACCGTACAAGCCGGCACATGCGTTTCAGTGACATTAACGATCAAGGAGGTATCGATTACACGAGCAATAATAATTAAAGCCCGCGTTTATAATCCCCGGATGGGCGGTTAACGAAATCATTAATCGTCGTTTAATTCGCTCGTCATTCCGCGTGCACGCGAACAGCGCCTACGACAACACAACCAGTGAGTCGCGAGGTTCGCGAATAAGGAATCGTCCTCGGTTCGTTGCACCGGCCCGACGGAGCGACGACGCATCGGGAGAGCGAGAGAAACGGAAAAGAGGATAGCGGGGGGGGGGGGGGGGCAGGAGGTAAGACGCGCGAAATCGACTCTCGATGAAGTCATAATGGTGCACTCGAGAGTGCGAAATTGCCGCGGGCGCGCCTACGCGCAAGCGCAGCGTTCACGCCTGCGCGCGCACGGCCAATTTAGTTGTGTTGTATTGCAGACAGTACTTTAGATCCGAGATCTCGCGCCTTTGCGCGAGCGCGCGCACACGGAGGCGTGTGCACCGACTTCGTGTAATCGCGGAGTCGCGTGTGCCGATGGAAAAAATAAAATTTTAAAATTTAACGAAAAAAATAAGACAAAAAATAAGCAAACGCTGGAAGAAATTTTTTCGTGCGAAGAGCGCGAGGTGGAGGAATGATAATCGACTGTAAATCACTCGTCGGCATTTAGCGAACGAATTGAATTATGTCCCGTGGCCGTGAGATATGGAAAGAGATAAACGAATGGCGCTTGTGTAGAGCGGCGATATAACGCGCGCGCGCGCGCGCGGAGGAGGCCGAGAGAGGAGGCTTTAACAGGTGTTACGCGACTTTATAACGCCCGCTCGGCCGCGAGCGCACGTTCCCTCGCCGGTAGTAACGCGCCGAGTTTACACCGTCGACCCGTGACCCTTCCTGGTCGCGGTTCTCCTCGCGGCGCGCGCCCACGGGACGACGACGACGACGACTACGCTGGAGGTCGAATCCTTTGCCTCCTCTTCACTCGCGATAGTCGGCATGCGCCGACCACGGCCATCGATAACGCGCCTCAGTTCTCGGCGTCTGTTAGGCGGATTAAATCAAATTTAACATTTTTTTTTGTAGATTCTTGGCCATTTAATTTACAATTGTTGCTCCCGAAACCTATCGCGCTGTAAATGGTAAAAAAAAAAAAATTTCATTACCCCCCCCCCCCCCCCCCCCCCCCTAACGTGTGTCCCGTTGTCCCAAAAACGAACAAAAAAGAAATCGAATATCATAAGATTAAATAAAATAAAAGTAATAGATATATGAAATTAACGTTATTTTAAAATTGACGCAATTAAATAACAAAAACTTCATTTTTGTTGAAAATTAAAAATCGTCCCTTACACGACCCTCCAACCCTCGTAGAACAGGTGCGTAGGTGTGGCTGGCCGATAGCCTGCGCTCGATCGACTTCGCGTACAGTAGTATCGCTGCCAGACTCGCACGTGTATCGATATACAGCTGCCTACCAGAGTATAGGTGAACTTTGAGCCGCATATATATGTATATATATACATATATATGTACGAATATATATATGATTATATACATATATATATATATATATATTATATATATAAATATATAGGTGGTGTAGCGGAATACACAGGACAGGAGAGGATCGTAAGCCGGCTACTTGGGTGGTCCGTCGAAGAAGGGACCGCACGCAGAGCTCAGCCCCCCACCAGAAAAACTTCACGAGCAGTCAGAGTGATCCCCTCCACTTCTGTGTGAGGCACACACGCGGCACCGGCACGATGCGACCGCACGCACATACACACCCTACTCGCGATGCTTACTCGCGCTCATATATATATACACACATATATATATACACACACATACATCTCATATATATTTTATATATATGAGATGTATGTACAAGTTGCCATGTCCAGGCGCAACCGACACGACGATGAAGCACTAACACGCTTCTCACGAGATCTCCGGAATATCTCTCAATCTAGCCGAGCGAATTCCGGCCGGTGCTTAGCCGGATCGCCGCGCGAGCGAGGGAGAAACAACGACGGCGACGAGGAGGAAGGAGCAAGACTCTCCGGCCAAGAGTGACAGGATAGAAAAGGACAAAAAAAAACAAAAAAAAACGGAGACGCACGATGAGAAATTGAGAAGGCGAGGGTAGAGAGGGGTTAGAAAAAAAAAAAAAAAAAAAAATGAAATGAGATTTTTAAAAAAGGAAAAAGAAGGGGAAAGAAATAGAACCGAGTGAACGTGGAGATGAGACTTTCGGAGAGTCAACGCTTTGATGCGTTTCGTGGTGCGTGTTTCACTCGCATGCCTCGTAGAGTTATAGTGGAACGGTGAAGAAAAGAGAAATAAAGAAAGAAAAATACATTTTTTTTTTTTTTTTACGTCGTAAGCACTCTGTGTCGCTTGTAGCTTTAAATCATCGTGTGATCTAGCGATAGGAGCGATAAGAGATTAAAAGACGAGACAGGTGTTTCGTAAGGGCCTCAGGATGAATCGCTGACAAACGATCCTGCGCTGGTAAAAAAAAAAAAAAAAAAAAAAAAAAATTTTAAATAAAAATACAAATAAAAAATAAAAAATTATCATACAATTTTTTTTTGGTTAAAGTTGATTGAATCAGACAGATCGTTTCTTCGGCAGTGCAAATTTGCAACCGCGCATCCGAAAATTGATCGGATGAGATGATTTTATTTATTTTATCTCCAGGAAGATATCCAAGCATTCACTAGGAAACCTTCGCCATTACAAAAACAAAAGAAAAAAGGTAAAGGAAAAGAAATCACTTTATACTACTTTTGACCCCGTAATAGTCGCGGCAAGCATCGCCGAGGCAGCAGAGCACCCCGTGGGGATGTACTCTGCTTCGCGGTCGGTTGCGGTCGGCGAGGGTCAAGCAAATTCTCTTATTAAATGTTTCCTCTCTTCTCTCATTCTCGCTGCCACGTTCCTTCGTGCACCGGCCGAGAGGAAACGCAGTTTACGTACCGCGCGTTGCACGAGGACGTCTCGGAGATCTCGTCGAGAAATATCGAGACCGATAAAAGACGAACGGTAAGCGGTTCGCGATTGGGCGCGTGTGTTCGGTTGGCCGTGCGCGCACAGTGGCTGCGCATGCGCGATAGCTTTGTACTTCTTAAAATCGTTTCCTGGCGCATCTACAAAAAAGTTTTTTTTCCAAAAATGTACTAAGGGCTGAGACTGTAATTTATTTGCTTCATGACCTAATAGAGCGTTTATTAATTTCTAATATATTTATCTTCGATAGTTTCGTTCTTATTATTTAATAATGGTTATTTGGATCTAATAAACGGATATTTATCTCAAATAATTTATTTTGTATATTGTTTGTGACAGACCTGCAACTTTTGATCATACGGGAATAGTGTGATTTATGAATGACACAGAACGAAATTTTTTAGTCGCACAAGTCATTTTTAGTATCAACGAAGCATCAACAAGCAATGTTTTATCACTAAAAATCAATTTCTTTGGTGCAAACAACCATTTACTTTTAAGTACAAATCTTTGAATACATTTTTTTTTTTTTTACTTACACCAAAGACCAGTCATTATTGGAATCTAATAAGGATTATCTCAACTTAAACATTTCTTTTATCTTAATAAAGGTCACTCGACATCGAAATTTATTTGATTTTAATTTAAAAAAATTCTGCTCACAAGTGCGCGGTCCGAAAAGAGGAAAAAAAAGAAAGATAGATTGTGAATCGATCGAGACACGATATTTCACGGACGGTGCAGCCTCCCCCGCTCGACCGCTGAAAGACGCGGCTTCCCCATTCGTTGTCCTCTCGCTGCTCTCTTGTATTTTTCGATCAGCGGATTGCGCGTATCGAACGCGCGGAACATTCCGTCGCTGGTGCCGATCGACGTCGGGCCAAAGCCGGGAATGGAGATAACGCGATTCGGCACGCGAAATCTATATCGCTCCGTTCTCCGGACCATTTCGCGACGGCGGGAAGAGGAAACTCGCGGGTGCACGGAGAACCGATCGAAGAGACGGGGAGGGGGCGATGAATCGTAGTCGATCGTCGGGCCGCGTATGGTTGCAGCAGCGTGTGGACCGCGAGATTTATATCGCAGCATCGATTCAACTGCCGAGCTCTTATTTCTCCTCGCACCGATTGTTCACGATTAAAAGTATAATTACGAGGTGGAAAAAGTGCGGTTGGGGGGAGGGGGGGGGGAGTGGAGGGTGTATCTCGCGGGGTGGGGAGAGTAATTACCGTTCGCGGTTAGTCTTGACGCACCGCGCGGCTCTCGCTCGACTCAAGAGCGAAATGCACGGAGCTCCCAGACTCACGAGATAAGTGCCAGAGATCGAAGTGAAATTAAGCCGCGGCTTGGGGGGGGGGAGGGAGAGGAGGATAAAACGAATCGTCGGAATGATTCGACAAATTTCGACCGCATGGGACCCCGCTCTCTTTCGATTATTGTAAAGGAATCAAGGAATTTATTTCTTGCCTCGAAATCTTTTTCTTCTTGCACTGAAAACTAAATAGAAAAAAATTGGCTGGCAGGGGAGAGCGGGGCGAAATGGGGCAGTGGGGCGAAACGGGACAATGGGCTAAAACCGCATCTTTCCAATTTTTCGGCGCACTTTCCAATTTTTCGGCGCAACTTTCGGTGCCCCATCGATGCATCTGGATTTTTTGCCCCGTTTTGCCCCACTGCACCATCCAAAAATTATTGAAAAAGTGCGTTTTAGCCCGCTGTCCCGTTTTGGTCCCATTGCACCATCCACAAATTATTGGAAAAGTTGGTTTACCCCACTGTCCCGTTTTGCCCCGCTGTCCCATTTAGCCTCATTGCACCATCTAAAAATAATTGGAAAAGTGCGTTTTACTCCACTGTCGCGTTTTGCCACGCTGTTTTCTACCAAAGAAATGTTTGATTGATCCGAGCTTAGTTTCGGTCGTCGATAAGGTATTTTTTTTTTTTTAGAAATTTAATAAAAATTATAACGTAATTAATTAAAAGATAATTGTCTTAGAAAATCATTACTTGCGTGTACCAACTTTTCATTTGATTAAATTTTTTTCGTGGACACATTGAAAATAATGAATGCACATAGGCTTTTAATCCTTCGAAGATTAATTCACTTAGAGATAAATTAAAATTTCTCCGATGTAAGAATACGAATCGCTATCGATATCGAACAAATAATTCTTATTTTATTGATGAAAAATACGAGAACTTTGTTTCTCGGAGATCGAAGGAATTTCTCGTTCGGCTAATCCAGCGACGAGGCTACTTCGCATTTAGTTACGGTACAAGCTAGGTACCTCTGCACAGCGCAGAGGCAAACGCCCCGATTAACTTTGCTTGTTAAGTACCCCGCGAGAGAGAGAGAGAGAGAGAGAGAGAGCGAGAGGGAGAGAGAACGACGGAGAATATGGCCGGTACACATCAGTGCAGAGCCCGGCGACCGAGGCTCATTGAGAAAATTGTGGGTCTGTTTGCACTGTCAGCCCCCCGCATTCAGGACTCCTTTCATTCGGTTAAATCTTGACGACGGACAGCCTATACTTGAGGAGCCTGTAACACGGTAAGGTATCCCCACGGACCGTTCACCCTTTCGCGGGACGCGAAATCGCTCTATCAGACCGCTGCACCGAAGTCCAGCAAAGGAGATCCAATGAAATACTCTCGTTCGACTCAACGTCCAATTTGACGAGATTTTGCCGTCAAATGAGCGAAAATTTTTCAGAAAAAAAATGCAGATATAACACAATACTGTTACCGATAATTCCCTTTTTGACGGGGCACGTCGAGTCGATTGCATTCGATCGATAAAAGTACTAGGATAAGTGCGATCGATAAGAGCGCACCCAATTTAGGGTTATCCTTAAATTGAAGATTTTTCAATTTTTTAGAGAGGTATAAGATGATAATGTGATGTGCGAAGGATCTTCGAAATTAAGGGCTTTTTTAGATGTCGCTACCGTAGACTATCTAAAAAGTTAAAAATTTCGAAACATCTAAATGTAAAGTCAAAGAGAACATATTTTAAATTTCCTTGCAGCCACCACCCACTTCTAAAGTATAACGCATAAGAAAAAACTGCGATATTCCTATGAAATCGTTAGTATTCGTAGAGGTCGCTAGAGCGGATTAAAAAAAAAAAAAAAAAAAAAAAAAAAAAAAAAAGTTTTCGACAATTATTGCCAATTGTTACAATATTTTCACCTTTTGCAACATCTCATTTCATTGAAATATCATGTTTCAACATCATATTTCATTTGAAAAGCTACGATTGTTGTAATAAGAGTCAAATTAAAAAAAAAAAAAAAAAAAAAAAAAAAAAAAAAAACCGGATGTGTCTCGTTTCTAGTGAAGAGGGTTGACAAATTCCTGCAATGGTTAAAAGGTATAAAATATCTCTATCGACGATCGAACGAACAATTTTATTTACACAATTCTCTTCAATATCTGAAACGAGAGAACTCTTTTTTCAATACTAAACTCCCACCAATAATTTCCCAATAATTACCCCGCGAAGAGCGCATCCAGAAATGTCCACTTGTCGGCGTTACGGTCGAATCGTTTTTTAACATTTTTTTTTTTGCTTTGCGTAGATCAATACTAAACTTTTACGAACAATTCCCTCTTCCACCGGGAATAAATCGGATCGATTGCAGTCGATTGATAAAAGTGCAAAGAGTGCGTCCGGCAATTGCCACTTACGGTGAAATTGTCTTTTTGTAACAGCCCGCACCAAACCAGGCCGACGAGCTCGTAAAGTCTTTTCCGTGGCCCGGGCGATCAGAATGCGACAGGTTCGAAAGGGGCTTCCCAACGAAAGAGGCTGCGGTGTACAAGTGCAGAAGGCAGAAGCCCGTCAGCAGCAACAGCCGGAGAAAAGAGCAATGGTAACGAAACGACAGATCAGCCTCTACGGAACAACGTCAGCCTCGTTCGCCAGATATACACTCGAATAGTTTTTTGCTCGCAAGGAGTAAAAGAAAAACGAGACCGGGGGGCCCCTCTGGCTATTCTCGAAAACGCACTTCGTTCCGTTCGCTCACTTTCTCCGTCTACCGCGTTCGCATCCATACCGGCGATGAATAAGAAGAAACAGAAAAAAAACGAACAATGAGAATGAGATGAAGAACGAAAGAAAAAAAAAATTATAGAATAATCGATCGCGAGGAATCAGTCATACACGCTCTGATTGATCGATACCCTCTCGCGGCTCATTCAGCTCCGATAATACACATCGTTCAACGATATCAATGAAGATTCGAGCCACCGGTTCTACAAACGGCGATCCTCACTTTTCAAAATAGTGGAAAAAATCATGCAATTTTGATAATCATAAAATTTATACCGAGAAATAAAAATAATGAATTAGAAGTTTCAAGTGAAGAATTAGAAGTTTCTAATGATGAATTAGAAGTTTCTAATAATGAATTAGAAGTTTCAAATAATGAAATAAAAATTTCATATAATTTGCCACTGGCGATGAACCAAACTCTTTGTATGCGTGTGTGTTTGGTAGCTGAGAAAATGGCGGGAGATTGATGCACTTCGGTGGACGCGTCGGACAACATTCCTCCGTCCGTCTCTCTCGGTCCCATCGTCGTTTATATTCGGCGGTGATAAATAACGAACGCGTAAAATACGCTTCGGTCAAGCTTCGCGCTCCGAGCACGTGTGATCCGCGAGAGATTTCTGTCATATATATATATATATATATATATATATATATACGTATACACTGCCGTGTTCCTTCTGGCCTCTCTTCCTCTCGATCTTTCTCATATCTCCGTTCTGCTGGTTGGCACGAATTTATTATCATTATTCCTTAATTAATCACTCAGAGTCGCGATGCTGAATGTGAAGCTGGACGATCGAACGCAGAGGAGTCCGAGAAGTGTACTATCTGGATAAAAATATGTATATAGATGTGTGTGCGTGAGTGTGCGTGTGTGTGTGTTTATAGTTGAGGATACTCGCACAGGATATAATACTGCTCAGCATGAGAGATATTCGCCGGTAGTATAGCAGAGGATTAGATCGTGAACGGAGAAGTCAAGTTTCTCGGAACGAATGCCCACACGCTAAATTCCGAATGGTATTCGACTATGTCCTTATGCACTCTCTATACATCCACGTGAGTCGGGCGTCTCCTCGTATTTTTCTCTTCATTATTCTCCCTACCGGAATTATTATTTATAGCGAATGGAGAAGGACATTTTTACAGAGGTTCGACGAGCCATTATCATTTTTTTTTTTTTTTGGTGAAGTTTCGTTCGTGAGGCTACGATATCGAAACTGTTTCTTGCATCGCCAAGGTATCTCGACAGGCTCGTTCGCCACATCCTGCCGTTTCGAATTCACTACGAGGAAGCCAAAAAATTATTTTTGGCGAAGTAGCGCAAGCGGAAATCGGAGACTTCGACATGGTAAAAAAAAAAAAAAAAAACGATTACACGTTCAACGAACGTCTCTTGTCCAGAAATGACCACAATATTTTTTCTCGTAAATTTGTTCAATTTTGTCTTTTAGTTGAGAACGAACCAGAGCTGTACAGTACTTACAGTACATGAGTACTTATTTGGCACTTAAAGTATCAAAGTACTTTTTGGTACTTAAAGTATCAAAGTACTTATTTGGTACTTAAAGTATCAAAGTACTATTACTGAGTACTAAGACCAAAGTACTTGTACAACTTTGAGCATAGCTTCCTCTTTTACGAAGCTATGCTCAAATTGTAAAAAATGAGGAAATCATGTGCAAAATACTTTGCACCTCTTTCGTAACGTAAAAAAATGTCTGTCTCATAAAATTATTTTACTCCTAACCCAATATTTTCCATTTAAATCCAAAAATACGATTTTTCGTGCATAAAATCGAGACTTTCAATGTCTCAATGTACTTTGTGTACTCCTAGCCCCAAAAAGGCCAACGGATTCGTGTTCAGCGGGGAAAAAATACGTCGAAATATGTGGCAGTTCATTTTTTAAAAATACAAAAAAAATTTCGTCAAAAAATTGCAAGGTTACCACTTTCGAGTCCATTTTTCGCGTTTTTCAACGTTCTGAACCTATCCGATAAAACGCCTCTAGAATGTCGGACAAGTCCTTATGTTGTGTATTTTTTCCCGTAGAACACAATAAGCACCTCGTATTTTCCCTAGCTCCATTGGGACCCAAGATATCGACCTTAGAAAATCACGAAATTCGACGTTTTTTCAAATGCTGCCCAAAAATTAAAAAATCGTGCACTCGATTTTTTAATTTTTCCCGCTGAACACGAAGATAACAATTATTTTACCCCCAGCCCAATATTTTCCATTGAAACCCCAAAAATACGATTTTTTATGCATAAAATCGAGACCTTTCTCACTTTCGGCCACTGTACCTAGATCCCTACGTCCCAGATTTAGTTGCTATAAGTCCGGTCGACCTCCACTCACTACCCCAAGATCCAGTCGTCGTAGTCCAGTCGATTAATCTGTTACCAAGGATTGGAAACGAAGAGTTTGGACGTTTTGAAAAAATGTTGGCCCTGAACAGGGCCGTGTGATTTGAAGATTCTTCTCCAAATTTGGTACTCGTGAAATTCCCCCTCTTCCGATTAAGAAGAAAAAGTACTTTCTACTGTGTAATTTATAAAAGCACTTTAAGTACATAAATGACTTTGTGCTTAAAGTACTTGCGGCACTTAGTACTTTAAGTACTTTTCGGTACTTTGCCCAGCTCCGAAATGAACGGTAAATTGTAATTTTACCTTGCAGCCCTAATGGGATAATTAAACAACAACAAGAAGTCCGAGAAGCGTTTGATTTCATCCGCGTTATTCAAAGCTTCGTATCAAGATCGATACGGCAATTGTGAGAACGAGATAAATGATCGCAAAAGAGCGCTGATCGTCCCCGGTTATCTCGCGATCTATGATTATCGTCTTTTGCGGTCAAGCTCCCACCCGTTTTATTCTCCGAGCCCTCCCTCGACCGCCTGTACGCATCGAACTACCACAAACTCGCACACATCCAAACCGGCGCACAACCGGCCAAGTGAATACTGCATTGCGATGCAATTCCCTTTCCTTTCCTTCCTATCGAGGATTCTCTCTTCGGCGCGCATGCGCGCGCGCGCGCACTCGGCATCGCGCCGCTATTTATAGACGCTTATTACTTTATTGCACTCGGCGCGAGGATCGCTCTCTTCATCTTCCACCTCCTCGTCTTCTTTTCCTCTTTCTCACACTCCCCGGCGTTCCACCCGGCCGACGTATTACGCCCACATATGCACCGAGCGCTGCCCTTCCACGGCTCCCCTTTTTCAACTGGTTCGCGGATGCAGATGCGGCTTGCTTAAACTTTCTCGCTCTCCTCTCCTTTTTCTTTCTCTCCTCGCTCTCGCACTTAAACCGTGGGCAAATCTGGCGAGAGACTTCGCGACGCGCAACGTAACACGCGCACACACGTTGAACACGTTACGTTCCGTTTATTTTCGTTTCCTCGACTTTGCGAAGTTTACCGGGCTATCCGCAACTTACCGTGGCACTTCGCGCGCTCGCAACCGAGCGCGGGACACTTGTGTTTATCGAAGTCGGTTTTACCTACTCGATTCCACACTTTCGTTCGATGCGCGTTTCGCATAATTTCAGAAATTTCCACGCACCGCCGTGCGCGACGAGGAAACTCTCGCACTAAATAGTTATTTATTCACGGATAAGTTAATACGGCGCGCAACTTTGTGAGGACGAAGCGCAGAGGCGAGGGCAGGTGCGCGCCGCATGTCCCTCATCAACGGTAACGTCTAATTAATTAATTACCCGACCCGTATGAATACTTGTACGAGTATGTAGCAACGCGAGTCTACACCTCACCGACAAGACCCAAGAATTTCTTCGAATTAAATCGCCGAAGGAGCATAATTACTACTCATGTCTGCTTATCATTTTTGTTGTTCGTATGATTGTCGGTTTGTTGAGCGATAAAAAAAAGAGTCAGCTGAGGTGCAAGGACGGCTGTGCTATATGAGAAATTGCACTGCAAGCTAAGAGGGGTGAATATGGCCCGATTCGATGATGCACGCAGTAATCGGGAAGGGCCATTTGTGCCCCTTTTACCCAACCGTCATTTTTTTTTTTTTTTAAGCGGTAAACGGATTAACTGTGCGTCTTTCGAGCTTTTTTTTTATGTACGGAGCGCCGCAATGACACAGGTGATAGACGAAAGTCAAAGGAAGTGCAAAAAGCAAACCAAAGTCAGTAAGTACTTCGAAAATAAAAGACTAGCTCACGTACAACTATTTTACGGAGAAAAATAGTTCTGTTTCTCTACCAAAATGTAGTTCGTTAATAATTTCTTGTTGTGGCTGCAAAGATATTTGGTTGCTACATCAAAATATTTGCTGCCACAGCAAAAGTATTTGTTGCCACAGCAAAAGTATTTGTTGCCACAGCAAAATATTTGTTGCCACAGCAAAATATTTGTTGCCACAGCAAAAGTATTTGTTGCCACAGCAAAAGTATTTGTTGCCACAGCAAAAGTATTTGTTGCCACAGCAAAAGTATTTGTTGCCACAGCAAAAGTATTTGTTGCCACAGCAAAAGTATTTGTTGCCACAGCAAAATATTTTGTTGCCCCTATGTTGACCGTGTAAATCAGTTATGGTAACAAAATTCGTGTCCCAAAGATTTTTTTTCTCCGTGTATCAGTGAATGAAAAAAAAAATCAAAACATTACATACTATACATTGTACAATAAATTCTATCTATCTATACTCGTTTACACTATTTAACAATTACCTGCAATTTGTACCAAATGTCATTGTAGCTAGTAAAAATAAAGTTGTATCATTAGCCATTATTGATGTAGGGAAGAGCGGGTTAAGATTAGTCAGTGGGGCAAAACGCCATATTCCAATCATTTTTGGATGGGATAATTGGACAAAATGGAACAGAAAATCCGGATGAATCAACAGGAGAAAATGGGACATCCAAAGATTATTGGAAACTTACGTTTTGCTCACTGCTTCATTTTTCCCCTCTCTACCGTACACACTTTCGCTGTCTAGTTTGGATTAACCGGGATTTCGATGATCCGGCGACTCTTTGGTTGCGAGTATCCCGGTTAATCGGTGTTCCACTGTACTTTTGCTTCGAGATCCTTAAGGTGAAAGTCACATGACGGAGCCAGACACTTGAGAGAGAGAGAGAGAGAGAGATAGCGCCATTGGTCTTACGGTGGAACGACGGAGAACGTTTTTCACTTCACCTTAAAAATATTCCCAACTGGCACTTACTTTTTTTTTCCTTTCAGAATCGCAAGAGGGAATGGAAAAGCTGTGATTCCATTTGTCACCGATGTGGCGGACTAGCAAATTGAAACGGTACTCGGGTAAGCAAATTTTCATGTACGCATGTACGGTGGAGCATGCGAGTTCCCTGGTGCTTATAACGTTCGACAATAATTAGCGTCGCACGACGCGCAGGACAGGTGAAGAATAGGCGTCACGCCTCCTTCGCCGTACGTTGCACGCGAACCTCGCATCGTGTGTGCCCTTCCTCGTATGTTCCTTTTTTTTCGTCTGTTTTTTTTTTTTTTTTTCTCCCGTTCCTCTCGTTCCGCGACTTGTTTCTTACTCGTCGCTACGTTCTCCCTCGCGTATTTTTTCCACCGACCAACCACCGGCCCTCGGGCTCTCCGACCTCCGCGCTTTCCGAATCCTCGCTCATTTACCTCGCCCTACATTACCGACGCTCGCAGTCCGAATCGTCGTACGCGCTGGTTCAACAGAGCGATGTGAATGGGTCTACGTTTGCCAAGTGTAATGCAAGTTTCAGGTGAATCGCGTCGAGCCGAGTGATAAAAAGAGTTAAAGACAAATTAGCGAAACACCTGTCGCAGAACGACGAACGCTTCGCCTGGGGACTTCGGGGGGAAATTGAGCGGGAATTAATTGCGATTGTCGAGGATTTCGAAGGGCCGGTCGGATATTTCATCGCGGCGAAGTTACCGTCAGGCGGGAGACGATTATTTCGCTGATTCACTGCTTGTCTCTTTGCAACCTCTCCGACTTTATTCGCGGAGCTATTTTTGACGTCATTTTTCGAATGATTTTTCTTTGAGATAACAATTAAAGTAGATTAAATTTGCGTGATTAAAAATTCCGAAAGGACGATGGAAATCTTTCTAAAAATCAGCTGAGCAAAAAAAAAAAATCAGCCCTAAAGACGTCGGGGAGTTCGCATGACTGTTATTGATAAGTTCGTCAACTGAAAAATCAAGCCAGCGTCAGAGTCGCTCGAACAGCTTTGCCTGCGCGTTTCGGGGCGGGAGAACGAGTCACGTCATCGCCGCCTTCCACACATCGAGGACCATCGGGAATTCACATTGCTTCGGGCGCGTTGCGAAATCCCAGCTATCATTTCTAAGGGATGAGAATAGCAGAATAGAAAACCCTATCGAATTTTTACATGCCCCAGCTCTTATAATAATCTCCTTGAAACTAATGTCATCCATTAACTTGTATATTTCCTGTCATATACAATTTGTTACCTACACACTATGCTTTCGTTTTTCTCACCCACTTCCGCCGCATATTCGCACAAGGGTAAAATCGGTTCCCCTTTTAACTCTTCGCGGTCACACTTGGTCGATTCTACCCGGTCCATTTTTTAACCAGTATTCTGACCAAACTATTGGTCGGATAAATCACGAAAAATTACAGAAAATCCTTCAGACATTCTTGTTGATGTACGAACAATATATTAATGAGAAATCAAATAGCAAGGTAGGTATTCAAAAAAAAATTCACAACGAAAAAAAAAATGCTAAAATCCCTGGGTGGATTCTCTAAAGGGTGACCAAGAAGCGTTAAACTAATATCAATCTTGTGTTCCAAATCGTCATCTTGTAAATAACCCTTCCAAGCAGTCAAACCATCTAGCGGTTAAGGGATGAGAATAATTTGCAAGTGTTTGGAACGAGAGAATATTTTCTAAGTGCGATTTTACCGTTGCTAATTGTTATAACGAATAAAAAAAAAAAAAAAATTCAATGGAAAGTTAAAATTGAGCCACTTCGTCGTACAAAGTGGACCGCGGGTGCTTAAAATGATCGGAGGAAAAAAAAAAAAAAAAAAAAACGACACAGCCGATACCGGAATGTTTCCAAACGCGAGGAATAAATTCGATCGCGGAGTGCAAATCTCACGTTTCGCGTAGCGAAGGCGAGAAAAGGCGGCCCTCGAGGCGTTGCTCGGCAGCGAAAAGTGCGCCTTGCCCGATTCGTTAGAGCCAATAATGCAGATTTCCCTTAATCTCCCGAGAGTGAGAAATAAAATCCTCGGCACCGCATCGGCGATCGAGGGCACTCCATTCGCAACGCTCGTCTCGGATTACCCGAGATTTGCGTAACACCGGTTAAAAGCAATGTAAAACCGTCTAACGTTAAAGTTTTTATCGCGAAAATTGGAACGATCTTGGAACGCGGATTTAGTGCTTGCGTAATTGTTATTTATCCCAATACCCCTCTGAAACTATGCAAAAGAAGCCAAAAAAAAAAAAAAGAAAATTATCGATTAACCAATAACCAATAATTACCACGCTTTCTCGGTACACCAGAGATTTACAAGATTATTCAATTTAATCTAATATCGTGGGTATCGAGTGGCTCACGATTACATTGATTACACCGATCGATAACGAACTCTAAACTATATATATATATATATATATATAAACAGAAAAAATTTATAGCATACAATATATATATACATATATGTATATATAGTAAGAAATCGATAAATGTCGCTTCGTGCTTCCGTGCAGTTATCTCGTCGTTACATCTAATGCGATCATTGTTTCTAAACTCGTACGATCGTCGAGAGTTGTGCGAAGTTAACTGAGGCCTGTGTTTTCCCGCGTTCCACTCGTCTCGTCGCCCCGGCGCTGTGTTTTCTCTTTTTTTTCTCTCTCTCTCTCTCTTTTTTTTATCCTCCGTTCATACGACTGATCGACGAGTCAAGAGTTTATTACTCTCGTGACTGTCGCGCAACCACGTGCAGGGCCCCGATGATACACAAACGTATCGGTATCGTCGTAATGTACGATAGAGTTGGAACAGTGATCATGACAAGCGATATTGCACTCGAGCGACTCGAGTCTATCGGCCTAATGGATAAAGTATCCGAACGACAGGTACATCGAGCGTTTTATCGGCAAAACGACGAGAACGAGGATTGTGTTATTTCCAGTTGTTGAGAATACCGGAACGATTCACCGTTTATCTTTCCGTCACACGAAATATGCTGTTTTTTTTTCTATACTCGTATAAATTGTTTTAATGATTTTTCCTTTCGCTTCCTCATGAAGGAAACTTTATTTTGATGATGAAAAAAAAAAAATCCAGGTTTTAGTAAAGACGTACTCAGAATATTCGAAAACATGAAACAAAAAATCACGTATCGAAAAAATGTGCGTATGAGTCAGATGCGAACAATTCAAACCGCTGATACTTTTGGAAGCATCAGCCGATCAAGCTCAAATTTTACACACATGTGTGATCAACAGTCGACTTTTGGTCAAGATTTCTTGAAAAATATTGAGTTGTTTTATTTGGAGGCGATTTTTAATTTTTCCAAAAATATCTGAGTGTTCGTGATTTTTCAGCTTTCGGACTAAGAGCGCGTGCACTGATGAAATATCACCCAATGATCCCATTAAAATTTCCCGAAAAATCGATCGAACCATTTTTGCTTTAAAGTAATTCAAGAAAAAAAAAAAAAAAAAAAAAACAAAAAAAAAATATGTGAGACATGAAATAGCCACGTGCAGATTATTCCGCATGGTTCGCTTTGACAAGTCACTTCTTTTCTTATTAAAAACCGCAGATGTCGAAATTTTTTTTATTACCCTCTTATCGCAAAAAAAAAAAAAAAAAATGTTCCATTTGCTCCGTAATTGTATGTTATTGTTTCTCGGTTAAGTCGATTTTCCTCGACTGCTCTCCACGTGTCGTGACCGCTATGCGCGATTAAATATTTCGAAGGTTTCGAGACAGCGATCACGCGATATTGTCGAGCCCGCCGATGGCTCGCCGCAGCCGGAGAAAAGGCGATAAAAAAAAAAAATGGGTCGACGAGTCGGGTCGTTTGATGCTTCGGAAGGACTATTTTCGTGTCGCATCCTTTTTTCCGAAGGAGCATATCGTTTATTTTTGCTATTTGTACGTAAAGCTCGGCTCGATACAGTGAGCATTCCGGAAAGTGGCGAAGGAACTCCGAGGACGCTTGGACGCTCCATCGCCGGCTTCCCCTTCAGAATCAACGACTTCCGGCGGTGGCCTTTGCGCGGAGAATAAACTCTTACGGTAAAACGCATCGGCCCCAAGGGTGCTAAAACTCCCGCGGGACTCCCTTAGGAGTTCGCAGTTCGGGTACTGTAAATTCATTAAAACAACCCTTCGCCACTGTCCCTTATGGAGGCAATTGAATTCCTGGCATAGCTGAGTCGCTTCACGGTTTTCTTCGACGCTTTTCGAAGGGCCCGGCGGATAGGAGGGTAAGGTTCAAAGTTATTTCTTTTAACAACCCCTGCCCCAATGTTCGTCCGCCATACGAAAATAAAAATAAAATCGTCCCCCCTCGCATTCTTCGAATCGGTCCATTCACCCCGATGACGAAATTTAGCTCCGTGAATTCGAAAATATTTATAAGTCGAATTCGCTGACGCGAAGTCGATTCGAAGAGTAAAAAAAGAAATGATGAAATTAGGGGAGAGCGAGGAAAAATGGCACAGCGGGACAAAACGGGACAGGACAAAACTCAATCTCACAATAATTTTTGGATGTCCCACTTTGTCTCAACGATACATCGGGTTTCTTAAACCGGGCTCTGTTTTTATCGGGACCATCCAGAAGTTATTGGAAAATTGCCTCTTGTCTCGTTATCCCGTTTTGGCCCGCTGTGCCATTTTGCTCCACTGTGCCATTTTGCCCCGCCTCTCACCTACCGATTAGCGAACTTCAATTAAACTGCATTAAACGTCGGAAGCCTACTGGAAGGGCATTGTTTCGCGAACTTTAATCTCATAAGCGAATTTCCTTTTATTTTTGTCATTGCAGCTTTAATTTTAACGAATTTGACCCGTCTCGATCCCCTTAAAGGCTCAAAGAGTGTGTCCCTCGTGTGAACGGTATTACGTAAGACGCGCAGCGGTGTACTCTATAGAGCACCGGGAGAGGTATCGATTATCCGAGGGAATAACCGAGCTGCGAAAGACTATGTAACACGCTCTCTCGTACAGAAACACACACAAACACACACACACACACACACACACACACACACCTGAATTCGCTGAACGAAACACAGACGTTAAAAGCGGCCGGTTTGTCTAACGTCGGCTCGCGGTGCTCGTTTTATTAATGAACTCGTCAGATTTCCGTTATGATCGTTGAATCCACCTTGGCGAGGTGAAAAGTTGGCGCGGCCCAGTCAGCGCACACGTACGACTTTCGATAACGTGTGCGCATGCGCGTGCGTGCGTGTTTCTTTTACGTGTCCGCGAGAATAGAGCGATAAGTCGTCAAACCGCAGTCGATGATGTCTCACGCTCCATTAACGATGAAAAGCAAGGTTCGATTTTTCTTTTTTTTTTTTGTCAAACCTTCCCCCCCTGCGAACACCGCGACGGATAATCAAATCGATGATTGAGAAATTCTAAAACAGGGGTTCGCGCCCCCGCACGGAATGTTCCTCGAGGGCTACGACGACGAAACCACCCCTGCGAAAGTTTTAACACCGTATATGCGTTTCGAATTGATTCTCAAATGCGTGACGAGATCGGAACGCTTCGCGCAGCTGAACGACGAGGCAAAAGAATATTCACAAAAATTCGATTTTCAAAGTTTTAATAATAATAATAATAATAATAATAATAATAATAATAAATGTTTGTCGAACCCCTAAAATCAATCTATCGTTGGCATTTTACAATTTTTAAAATTCTTCGTCAACGTCGATTTGCACTGTTTGAAAATTCAAAAAATGTATATGAAGTCTTATATACAGTTTTATAATATACAGTATATGAAATTTCATTGACTCGTATGTGAGAACATTGCTTTACCATTATATTAAAAACAATATTATTTGTATAACATCTGTAATAATAATATAATTTTCATATAGTCATCTCTTAATTTTCAATGCCATTTTAACAGGTATTGCATTTAAGATTAAATTATTAAAATTCAAATACACTGTATATGAATTCTAATTTCACACACCGAGGTTGTATATTTCATGACATTTTTGACAGTGTATTTCACAAAAATAATATCGCGTAACGAGCAATTATATTGAAAATTATGTTTTTCGAGTGATAATGTACCCAAAAAATCTAAATTGTTTGCCGGGGCTTTCGCGTGAGAGATCTTCGGTGGAGACCTCCGCGGTTTCACCGGAGCGACCCGGCGGGACGACTCGACGACAGGTTCTTCTCTTCCGGTTAGTCTCGTCGTGTCTCGAGCCATTTTCCCCGTCGGGTTACCTAGGTGGTTCGCGGTCCGCCGTTGCTGCACGCGCCCCCCCCCCCCCCCCCGGATGCTCTCTCGGATACGACACCCGATCGCGATTAATACCCTCGCGCCAAGTACCGACGAGAGAAATTGTCGTCTCTTTTGCTCTAATACCACTCGGAGTCGCCTCGCATGCGAACCGCAGTCTCGGGGAAGACTAATAGCCCCCCTTTGCGCCCGAGAGTTTCGCTCGTCTCTTGGCTCTCGCGCGAGAGCCCTCGCCCACGTTTCCGTTGTTCAACGACTATTCGCGTCGATGTTAATAGCCCCGGCAATGTGCCTCGGGTACTCCTCACCTTCGGTCACTATTGTTGTTTACGTGTAAAACGTTATGAGCATAATATAAGACGCGGTTTACCACCTACGGAGAACCGTGCAGGGATCTTTATTTCCACGCTCCCCCGAACGGTCGGACACCCTGGGGAAACCCCGAGGAATCTTTTCAACGTCACTTCCGGTTTGAAAATATCACTTTTATGCCGAAAATTACGTTACACGGCAAAACGCCACTTGCGGTTTAAAAATCTTGGTTTTTTTTTACCGAAAGTCTACGTTATACGAGAAAACGTCACTTCCGGCTTGTAAAATTTTGTTTTCGACCGGAAGTGACGTTATACGAGAAAATTTCACTTCCGGTTTATTAAATTTGGTTTTTGATCGGAAGTGACGTTATACGAGAAAACGTCATTTCCGGTTTATAAAATTTGATTTTCGACCGGAAGTGACGTTGTACGAAAAAACGTCACTGCCGGTCGAAAACTTAGATTTTTCAACCCAAAATTACGTAACTCCGATATGACGTCACTTCCGGTTGACAATTGAGATTTTCAAACCGGAAGTGACGTATTTCTGACATGATCTCACTTCCAGTCGAAAACTGAGATTCTCAAACCGGAAGTGACGTCAGAGAAATTGTGTAACATTTCTCTGAAATTTGTATCTCGAACGCAGCCGATGAAAGAATCGTGTTAATTGAGCAACGAACGAAAGTGGGCAAAAGAAAATGTCATAGACACATGTAATCCATACGGACACATCAGGTATATAAATCCTTCGAAGAGTTGATTAGCCAAACGTCCGAGGAATGTTCAAGGTCGGTTACGTTTTTTTTTTTTTTTCTTTCGGTCACCTTTTTCTTTTCTTCAAGCCACCGCACAAATTAAATGTCCTTCCGTGCGCGATATTGCGTGCGCACCATTGTAAATTCGAAGGGAATCAAGATAAGCAACAATTATCCGAAGAAAGGCAATTTTGCTGATTTCCTTTCTCGTTTCGTGCGTCGACCTGTCCTTCGATCCCGAGAGGCACGGCGGACCTGTTAATCGTCCCTGTCCCGCGCGTATGTATACCCCACATCGGGAATATACCGAGGTGTATCCACCAGCGTCACGTCGTTTACCCCGCGGGTTCATTTATATTCGAGAGCATCGCACTCGGCCTCCGACGTACACGTGCTTCTCGCGATATGCTCCGGGATGCTGCAGAAGGTTTCGTACACATGCAAATGTCGCATAAACACATGGATATTCGCGTGTATGCGCGTATCGGAGCGAACGCGGTCGCGAAACGAGACGACGATGAGCGGTCGTTTAAGCGCTGGTAAAAGTTCTTCTCCCGGGCGCGAAAGAGAAGACTCGAGAGGGACTAATTTATCGTCAACGTTTACACGTTCTTACGTACCAAAGCTCGAGCTAAACCCGGATGTCTTCTCTTCTACCGCTACTGTGTGTGTGTGTGTGTGTGCGTGTGTGTATGTGTGTATGTGTGTGTATGTATAACTCTTACGAGAGATCTATCTACTCGAGCGAGAGTACAGCGACGAGAATCTCGCAAGAAATTGAGCTTCTTTATTCGACACCGGAAGTCCAATGGCGGGGAGGGGTTGAGAAGAGGAGTTCCGGAAACAGCGTAATTTCTCGATATTCCCGAGTCGTCCACGACGATGGACTGGCGGCTCCGGCTATATTATTTTCGCGTGACCAACAACAGCAGCGGAACGATCGGTTTTCTCTGGGTGTTCTCCGCTATCGGGCATAATTAATCGTCTCCCGGGATGTGTTGGACGTTATACGCGTCGAGTAGCCGGAACCATGAGCCGTCTAAGGTAATCGACACGGAAACACGTTTCACAATTGGACTGTGAAGCTCGCACCGATTATGTGTACACACGCTGCCGTCAGCCGGAGGAACTCGAATCTCGTGGCTGCCGAGCTATGCCGCAAATCGTCATTAGCCGCTTTATCGTCGATCGTTCCTTTATTTATTTTTATTTATTTTTTTGTTCTCTGCATTCAACTTTTTAGCTACTCCATTTTATTATTCTTTGAGATAATTACGAAACGCACGCTTAGCGGGCAACGGCGCGTGCTCGTTCGTTTATCGAAGAAGGTCTCTCGTTTGCCTGCTGTCACGATAAATGTCTCTGCACGAAAAATCTTTGGCAACTTTCGCTCGGGACCTGCAATTTTTATTTTAATAGTGTGTGCGTTTTTTTTTTACATTTTTCGTAGCGGCACGTGGATCTTTGCGACACGAATTTTTGTTTTTCCACGGATCATTAACTTTCGGTGGTTTTTTTTTTTTTTTTTTTTTTTTTTTTTTTTTTTTTTTTTTTTTTTTTTAAATAAGCGTTCACTTTGGGAATTATTGTCGGCTATTAAAAGAACATAATCTTGTTTGATATTCGCAGAGCGCGAGCTTCGCTGGATTATTTTTGAAATACATTGTTTGCAATGTACACTCGGAACAAGCGCGCTTCTGCGTGAAACGAATCGATCTATCGAGTAGATTGAGCCTCAATCGCTGATGCCATGCGCCGCGTGGACTGATCTGTTTGCGCAGGTTTATTTCAACTGGCGCGATAAAATGCTCTTAATTTATCACTGTTTTTCTCAAACACAGTGTTTGCTCGTCCGATTTGATGTTGAAACTCATGTTCACCTCAAATTAGCCTGTCAAATAATAAAATATAGTCATTTATTTTATTTTATTTATTTTTTTTACTCGCTCTTAACCCTGCGTGTGCACACGGTTAAAGATATTACGAAATTTATAACACGTTTAATATACAATGTTACATGAAATAAAAATTCATATACATTGTATTTGAATTTCAATAATTTAACCTTAAATGAAATACTTGTATATTAAAATTACCGATGATGACATTGAAAATGAAGACACAGCCGTTTATGAAAATTATATTAATATTACAAATATTATACAAATAATATTGTTTTTAAATACACCGGTAACGCAATATTCTTACATACGCGTTAATGAAATTTCATATAATGTATATGCACAAAATTTCATATACATTATGTGAATTTTCAAACAGAAATTTTTCACAGTCGACACTATATTTTTGGGGAATTATCTTTTGGGTAAGCGTCGATTTTTCAGAGTTTTCCAGGTTTTAACGAGAAATCTGACAAAAATGCTGGTCCACTTCTTGAAGTGTCCGCCGGAGGCGCGAAAGTTGCCAAAGTCATGAGTTTTAAAACCGTCGTCAATAAAAATTGAAGAGTAGTCGAAAGGGCGGAAAAAAAACTTCCCTTCAATTTCGACTGTTCCTTCAAAAACTCAGTCTAAACACCGAGGTTTAAAAAAAAAAAAAAAATAGCTTCCAAGCGAACAGCATCGAACGAGAAACGTTGATTTCACAGTGCATTTGTTGAGGAAGTCTCCTTAACAAGATCGATGTATCCCTCGGGATACGCTCGTCGCTCGCTGCATCATCGGGAGGATCGCCGCCGCTGCCGTGAACGGACTCCAAATACATTCCTTTATAGCGGTATAAGCTATCCTACATAGTGCACACTTTTCTGTCCGTCTATCTCTCAGGGAATAGCCGAGAGAGACCGTGCGCGCGAACGATTACGAAGACCATTCGCGGCTCGATTCAAGAGCCCCCTCTGTACATAGGCGGCTTATCCGCTATTGCCTTCCCCGTCGTCCTCGTCGCTGCCGACTTCCACGGAGAGACAGTCTCGAACTATTATATAGCTCTCCGAGCGCAAATTAATGTCTCTTTATTTCGCCGCGAAAGTCGCGCAGCCCCCCCCCCCCCCCCACATCGGTCGCGTCGCGAGAGACTCGCCGCGGCTCCTCGCGTCGTCGGCGATCACCGCTTGATTTATCAACGCTACACCGTCGCCGGCACATTTTTTTTTACTTTCTCGTCGCATACGAGGTATGCAGGGAGAGAAAATATTGCGATCCAAAAAAAAAAAAAAAAAATTGGACTTTGAGATTGTGGTCCAGAAAAAAATGTTTGTCCTAGAATGCAAAAAAAAAGCATTCTCTGTTCCATCCGAAAACGCTACCGACTTATCGAAGAGACTTCGGATCGCAACGAAATTCGTCGATTGTCTTCTGCATATCGGATGTACAGTACGAGCGGAAAAATAATTTATTCAAACCAAATAAAATTTATTGAATGCAAATAAAATTGCTTATTTCAATATGGGCTCGATAGAGCTTCATTGAAATCCAATAAATTTTATTACAGTTAAATATCTCATATACTTGAATCAAATAAAAAATTTAATTGATTGAAATAAAAATATTCTAATATCTGATTTTATTGACGATTAATAAACTTTTTTTTTCTGGATGTAGAACTTCGATTAATCGGATGCGGATCAACCGGGCGGCGGTTTTACCGTGCCAAGCTTTCTTTATTTTTTTCCTCTTCAATAAACTTTTTGATTCTTAATATAATTTTATAAATTAGTTGTCAAGTTTGTAATAGTCTTATTCTATAACGATCCCTGGGCGTACTACTAGTTACTACCTTTCAAACAAAACTACTAGACTAGTTTTGTTTGCATACATTGTTTGTCTACATTAAAATCAAAAGCCAACGAAAGTGACACGATTTTTTCGAAAACGAGACTAAAAAGAGCGTGACAACTACAACCACAAACCAAAGTGTTATTGATCTGTAAATGTATGATTTCGTATGACTACGTTTTTCATAACACTATACAAAATAAAAGCGCTCTATGACGAATGCCGATTATCCGTGTGCAATCGAGATTTCACTGTACTTCGGTCATCGAAACTATATAATTCATTTTTTCTTATCCGTTTCGGCACTTTGTCTGCGCAAAAGAATTATAAGGTAAATTGAGAGAAAAAGTGAATCGGCGAACATTTGGCCAAAGTTTCTTTCGTCGAGCGGCTCGTGCACGTTGGTCCGAGTAATCGTTGCGGTAAAGCCGATCGATTTAAATACATACGCAGATGGCTAACATCGTTTAACCCCATCGGTGACCAAAACAGGATCGCTCGATAATAACGAATGCCCGAGAGGCTTTGCGAAATGGGGTGTAATAAACTCGTACGATCGTCGTTGAGCGCGGAATCAATTAGTATAATTACACGTAAGCGGGACGCGATAGGTGCATAAAGTAAATTCTCGTAATTTCGACACGTCCGTGGACTAACGAATTTTCGACTGCCAACCGCGAAAGGGTTGGGGTTTCTTGTTTGTCGTTCTCGCGAGTGCGAGTCGCAGGATCACGCGATCGTTGTCAACGGCATTCGGAGTGGTGGCTTCGCGGCTTTAATCTTGCGGCGATCTTTCGTCGCGCGACGAGACTCCTCGATGATGCCGCTATATTTGTTTTACCCGCGGACGCGCGCGTATCCGGCGAGTTTAAATACGCGAAAGAGACACGTGAAAGTCAACGCACGGGCGGTTCAAACGAGGCGGCTCGGTAGCTCACTACGCTTCAATGTTTCAACGCGAGGTTGTACACGAGCTTTATTGCCAATGCCCGAGCACAGAGCGCACCCGAGCGCCGCTATACATTCGCCGGGCCTGCTTATTGGTACAACGTGTGCAGCAACAATATTGCACACCGCTGCACGACAGTCGCGACTTCGCTGTATCCACTTTGCATAATTCTCGGTCCTGCTAATTGACCGCCCCTTTACTTTATCTTTCTCTCTCTCTCTCTCACTCTCTCTGAACTGACTCTCCAATCAGAGGAATTGTTAATTAATTATGCGCAATAGTTAGCTCCCGCGGGGCGTGTCACTTCGCTCGGGAAATTATAAAGGCAGTGCACGGTCTCGAATTTTTTTTTTTTTTTTTTTTTGCAAGCTGCAAACTTTGCGTTCGGACGAGAGCGAAGAACTTCTCGTCGAAGAGGATTCTTATTCGTGCAACTATTTTGCATCGCTCTTTGGCGATAAACCATTTGTACACTTCACTTTTTTTTTCCTCCCCGGTCATTTCCTGTCGTGAGTTGTTCGCTGGGACCGCAGCTTCGTATCTTGTTGCGTACCGTTCACTGTTATTAATTAGAGGAATCGTTATGAACGCACTGCTGACGATTGTTGGAACTTCTGTTCTGAGGTACTCGATAATTAATCATTGAAATTTCTTTGATCACAATTTTTCGACAGTACGCAACAAAAGTTCTGTACTAAGGATGATTTTTCAAAGCCATGAAACTCCGTTTAATCCGAGCGGTCTTGATGAAAAAAAAAAAGAAAAAAAAAAAAATGTGATTAAATTATTGCATCTCAGCAACTTTAGTTCGAGGACTATTTTGCATGAAACTTTGGCGCAAAGTAATTTGTATACTTTATGTTTAACCAGAGTGTTAGTTCCATCGAGTTTTGCTTCACGGAAGCGAGACTCGAGAGGTTTAACCCTTAAACGGTCACTGAGTAAAAAGCCATTTCTTTACTCACAGCTAACGACGCAAAAAAGGAAACAGCAAAATCTTGATGCGGAATAAAAAGCTAATTACGAAGTAGAATGCCTAAATGCGATTCCACGTCGAAATATAATAAGACACACGTGGCTGTGCAACGAAAAAAAAAAAAAAAAAAAACAACGATTCCACATAGATTTCAACTATAACAAAACTATGTAACAAACTCACCGGAGGATGGCCTGTCGGAGTATCTCGTGCAGTAAACCCACGCAGGCCATAGCATCTGTTTGGCCGGTTCGGTCGTTGCACCGCTGGCCGTTGAGCCTGCCGTTGTTCCACCGGAAGCAATGTTATTGCCGGTCGGTGTTCCGGCGCTCGTGCTGTTATTCCCCGCGTTAGGTATACCGGGCGAGGGATTAGTGGTCGAAGTCTCGGATCCCCTTTCCGATCCCTCCGACGACGACTCGAGAAAGTCTTTCGTCAGATCTATCGGCCTCGGCACGACTTTCTTGGGTCTCGATTTCTTGAGGGAAATCGGATCGGTGATGCGCCTACCGAAGTCCGCCTTCAATATATTGTCTATGCTGAACTTCAGACTCCCCTGATGCTGCATGTTGTTATTGCTACTGTTGCTATTGTTGTTATTGTTATTGTTCCTATGATGATTGCTATTGTTGTTGCCGCCGGTTAGGCTCGGGCTGTTCTGCAAGCCGTTGTAAACCGGCGATGTGTTGCTCCGCGAAGGATCCTGGCGACGATGCGGATGGTCGTCGACTCGGGGCGAGGGTGAAACGGGACTGCTCGATTCCCTGGCGCTCGAGGAGTCCTGATTGTGCTGTAGCAACTTGCTCACCGACAATCTGTGCTGTCCCGCTGTTGTGTGACCGGAGTTCTGACGATTATTGTGAGAACTGTGGTGATGATGGTGGTGAAGAACCCCAGCGTTCGTGGCAGGGACATGCTGAACCTGCGAGGTGGCTTGTTGCTGCAGCAAGATGCCAGCGTGCTGAAGATGAGCGGGATGTCCCGCGAGAAGTGAAGTCGCCTCTCTGGGATCCCTGCAGCCAGCCGCGGCCGCGGCCGCAGCGGCAGCGGCAGCCGCGACAGCTACAGGATGAAAAGCCGTGCCCGGTGTCGTAGCCTGAAGTCCCGTGACCGTCATTGCCGTTGGTGGCGACAACGAGAGCCTCGTGACAAGCGGCACGTTTATCGTCGGTCCTCTGCCGTGCAATCGGCTGGGGTCCAGAGACTGTTGGGAGTAACCAATGAGATCGGCGACGGCCGATGCGCCGTGACCGGAAGCGTTCAGGGCGGCAGCGTGGTGCCCGATGATCGTGGGTATTCTCGCGATCGCCGAACCACCGAGGACCGACGGGTATTCACCGAGCTCACTGGGTTCCCTCGTAGTGGAGACGATCGCTGCGGCGGCGTATCGGCTGGTCGAGAGCAGGTGTTGGGGTTGATGGCTGATGTGATGATTCTGATGGATACTTCCGTGATTTTGGTGATGAAGGTTGCCACTGGCGGATTGGTATCGGGGAACGATGGCTTCCTGGTGGGCGTCCGGCCGGCCGGGTGACGAGGCCGTAGCGCTCGAAGAGGCCGGTGACCTGACGGAAGATGCCGCGGGCGAAGACGGTGATGCTTGATGCTGAGGCGGGGTCGTGCAGTAATTGCTCGCTGGACTCTGCGGAGGGTTGCAGCTTCCGGAGCTGGAGGGCGACGGGGAGGGCGACCTCGAGGAGGGCGAGGACGCTATCAGGGTCGTTCTTCCGGTTCCGGAGGCTTGATCGTGGTCTCTCATGGAGTCGATGCCTCGCGTGGCGATGTAAGCGGCGTCGCTGTCGTTGTGATCGACGCTCACCGGCTCGTCGGCGTCGAGACCGTCGGTAGCCGGCATCGGCTCGCTACCGACGCTCAGCACTTCGCTGGTCTCGCTCTCGCAATCCGACAGCATGTCCCGATCATTGTCGCGATCCTTGACGCCGCTCACGCGATCGACGGAATCAACGTCCGTCTCGACTTTTCTATGATCCTGATGATCCAGACGCTGGACACTACGACGGTGCTCCACGAGCTCCATTACTTGTGCGAAGTGGCGGAGATTACGCTCTTCGTCGCTTCTTTAAATTCTCGGGATATACTTCGGCAATTCCATTCACCTCTCTCGTGTTCCCCGACTGTGACGCGGTCGATTTTTCATCCTGGCATCGCTTTAGGATGGAATCTAAACGCTGGAATTTTGCTTCTCTTTAGATGTTACTTAGTAGTTGCGTAAACTCTTGCTCGTTAGATCGTCATCCTGGAACTGTCGAAGTCCACTCGACCCGGCGAAAATTTATCGTTACCCGGAACCGCACTGCCCAACGATTCAGTCTATGATTCATTAATTATGATTGCTGTTGTTTAGGATCAACGAGACACTTTACGATTATTTTTTCAATCAATCATTGGATCATTTTTTTTTTTTTTTAATACGTTTTCAATTGCATATCTGCTAAATCGCGCACTATCGGCGCACTCCCGTTATTCCTTGTTCTACAAACAAAAAACCGTTTTTGCCTCACACCCCGGAGCTTTCATCTTTTCCGCGCTACCGGTCCAGTGCAAAGCGATTCTCGACTGCGGCACTCTTTCTTTTTTTTTTCTTGTTTCCTCGGCAATAAAATCCCGGGTAGCCTGAGAACCCCGCAGTTCGAGAAGAGAGCTCCGTTTCTTCACTCGGCCTCTCGCAAAGGGACACCGGCAGTGCCCTTTATTCACACGCGCATCCTCGTCAACCCCCGCCGCCCCCCCCCCCCCCCCCTCCCAAATGACGAACAACACGCTCGACAGTCGCACTGCTCTCTACGATCGTTGCCGTAAAAATATTTAATCCGTTATCGCGTACGCGTAATACCGGCTTGAAATATCGCGGCAAGAGTTTGCACTCTCGTGTATAAACGAAACTACACGAAGCCCGGACGCCTCCACGGACCTGATGTCTCGGCCGCTAGCCTGGCTGTCCACTTGGTTGTCGAGGCGCGTCTGCTCCTACGAGCACTCGGAGGGCTGGCAAGGGGCGTTACAGGGCGTGCTTTAACGTGAGTACACCCACGAAAAATTGCCGAGCCGGTGACGAGACGACATCTAGCGACGGAGATGAGAAAACATCGTACGGAACGCCCCCAATTGATGCCGTCTCCCTTGGTGGCTTTGGTTATTTGGAGCCGGTCCTTCTCCGGCGTTCTCCAACCTTCTGGCGTCCTGCTCCTCTTTCACTGAGGCTCTGGTACCATCTCTTCCTCGCACACGCGATAGTGCCACGCTCGATGGTCGCCCACGGCCAGGTTCCAGGGGGGGGGGGGGGGGGGGGGGGCTGGGAATTCCCCTTCCATCCTCCGGCTCGGCAAAAACCAACCAGGTGAGAGAACCCCCACTATCGCCAGCCCGGGACCGACTTCATCGAGATCCCCCACTTCGGTTACCAGGTGCACCTTGTCCCCTCGCTCCACGAGAAACACTCAAGGCCCGTCGACATCCACGCACGCGCTTCTTTCCTTTTTTTTTTGTTTTCTTCATCCAGCGACCCTCCCGCTTTCTCATATACTCTCTCGCTGACGACGTCGTCGCTTGATGGTGCCGGCTGCTCTTTTCTCATATATGCCTCTGTAACAGCGGTAATACACGCGCTTCTGCGTAGCCGTGGTTACGATTGGACTGGGCTATTTTTCCTAAGAGAATCGAGATTGCTGCACGTACTCGGTCGCATTGAGTGGATAGCCGTGAACTGGGGATTTTTGTAATATGGCATGCATGTGCTCCAAACCTAGCTGTTTCCCTTGAGGACATAAGCGTGAGGCTTCGCTTGCCGTTCAGCGTTGAATGCGTATAGGGAGGTATTGGGATTTTATGATAAACTGCGTGAGAATGTTAGGGAACGAAACCCCCCCCCCCCACCCCCACCCCCTTTGAGATCGTTGGACTCAACGAAAACGATAAGGCTACGATCGAAATGCTAGCGTCACCAAAGATGGTAGTGGTAATGAGTGATGTCTCGCCCCCCAAAGGCGAGACATCGCTGGGCCTTAGCGTGTTAATTAATACTCTGCTCGGAGTCGAACGGCGATTCGAGGAGGCGAAACTTTCAAGCAAGAAGTCTTCATGAGACCTCTGTGGATTGCAATTAAAGAACATCGTAATTACGAGGCTATGCGAATGAGGGGTTGTCAATGGGAGATTTGTGGGACGGAACGATCGATACCGTGGCGCCAGCTATTGACATTGTCTCGAACCGCAAGCCAATGGATTTCAGAGATCTGCGCTGACTACGGCCCGTCATTTAGGCCTTCGAAGGTACAGTTTGTTGGTCATCTTCGGTTGGTAATGGAGAAATCTTCGGGATAGCAGGGATCTCTTAGTAAGAGTATGTAAAATAACGGGGTCGGTAATAAAAAAAAAAAGGCAATCAACTTCATCGAAGGCGCATATAACGTAATTTTTTTTATACCGACAGTTTTTGACACCGACCGAGACCGTGTCGGGTGAAAAGCGCGATGTTCAACTCAGTCTTCAGACAATTTTAGGGCGTAGCTGGGCACACTATGGTTTCGTAAAAGAGATCACATTTGTCCTTCATCCGCAAATGAAAATAAGAGAAAAATAATTGGATTTGTTTGTTTTAGTCATCGATTTTTTTATTTGATTTCTTGGTCCTCTAAACATCCATAATTTACACAACAGACAGTTTATAATATAGTTACTTGTAATTTATAATGTATACGTTTCAATTAATGTCGATATACTTGTAGTATATTTCGATAATTTTTTTTTTTTTTTTTCCGTATCATTCGTCGAAACCTCGCTTTTTTTTATCGTTGGCATTAATACACGACTCTAAACACACACACACACACTCTCCGTCGTCGATCTACGATTCGTCGCTTCGATACCCAAGACCTACCAAAAATTGTTTCCATACAAAAATACAAGTTCCTCGCCTGTCCCCTCGTTTATCCTGCACTTTTCGGCCTCCCCCCCCCCATGCGATTTTTCAAATTCAAAATTCGTTCGCCACAGTATGCCTCAGTCTGAAATGCCTTGCACTCGTCAAAATTTGTCCGCGCCCTCGTCGAATTGGCATTAAGATACCTGAACGAGTTACCAACATCTCCCAATTTTTTGTTGTTGTTTTTTTATATCACCCGACCAATCTCACCTCTCCGACACTTATACTTTTATCGTTACTTATTCTTAACATTATTTTTTTATAATAATAATACACCTAAAGTACAATCGGCTGAATGTCATCCCGTTTCTCACGCATCGTCATATGTTCGGGTCATACGCTCTACTCGCTAAATGCGTTTCAGTGACAATCTTTCAACTTTTTCTTTCGATAAAACGCAGATTTCTTCTTTTCTTTCTTTCTTCTTTCATTTTTCGGCATATCTAGTCAATGCAACGAAACGAGCGGTGTTTCGTTCAAAATAAATAATCTCAATTCACACTCTTGCGATTGACACAGACGATCGGACCTTGAAACTTGTGTCGTTCGTCCATTCAGCCTCGATTATACGCGCAATTAAATAGTTTTAGAACTTTCTCGCTCTTGGCAGTCCTATTATTGGGTTATCTGTGTTCTTTTTTATTTTTGTTTTTTTGTTTTTTTTTTTTTTTTTTTTTTTACTTTTACTTTTTTCGCTTTTGTCAGAGTCACTACCGGACCCTGTACGATTTCTCATCACTCCAACGTCCAATCCAACGTGGCGAATGAGGTTTTATTTTTATTTTTATTTTTTTTTTTTGGCGTCAGTCCGCTCTTTAACCGAAATTCTGGCTTCCCCTCTCCCTCGCGTCACTTCACTGACGAATTTAATGTGCGCTTAGACGTGAAACAACTACAACATTGAATCTCTTAAAGCCGCGGCATTTAGATATTTAGTATGCATGTGTGTATGTTTTGTTTGTGGTTTCTAGAAAGTGGATTCTATACTGTTGTGGTCCACGATAGAAGCCGATGACGCAAGGTGCTAAGAGTTCGATTGACGAGCTTATTATACGAATATAATCGTTACACATAACTCCTCCATTTGGCTTAGCAGCTAGCGCTTTGTTCTCTTGTTTTTTTGTTTTATTTTTATTTATTTATTTATTTTTTTTATATATGTTTCATTTCATTTCAACGCCCTAGCTGCGCAGCTCGAGTGACTCAGGCCTTATCAGCCTGAATCGCGGTTTAAAAATAAAATTCGCGTTCAATCGATCGTACACAAAATATATGAAATAACTTTTTTGCTTTTGACAAATTTTGCATAGGATCGGACTGCATTCCGCCGTTCAGTCGATACACTTGGTTGTTGCGAAATGACCATAATTTCACTGTTTCTTTTTTTTTTTTTTTTTAATCAAACGTTATTTAGCACTTTTCAGGCCGGAAACAAAAATGTGCATAAACCGCTAGTGACATATTCCATAGAACAGAGTTAATGTTACAAAAAAAAAAAAAAAAAAAAAAAAAAACATTGATGCGGCGATCACGACAATGGTACTTTAGTCCAGTGTGGCGACTGGGCCAATAGGGACGTTGCTTAGGCCAACGAGTATGCGATCGAGTGTGTAGCTGCGGAAGGTTACTTACGACGACAGTCTATTAGTGTTTAATGTATATTAGTGCTAAATAATAACACAGTTTTTTTTTTTTTTTTTTCTTTAACACACCGATCTTAAACTGTACAATAAAATTAATATCTCTATTTTTCAATTGTATGTCTTTAGGACTGCCCCTATAATAAATTCAATATTTTACATATATTTATGGATGTATATATAATATATGTCTCTCGATTATTTATTAACGATCTTCTAAAACACTTTTTTTTTTTTTGCCCTTACACGTGTAAATCTCTATATATCAAATATTTCGAGTATTATTTTTATCTACCGATTTTTTGTTGTTCTTGTTTTTTTTTTTTTTTTTTTCATCTTTTGTCTGCAATTTTTCATCATTTTTATTTTGTTGATATACTGAATACGCTTACGGCATATGACGATGTTATTATAACACGATTTGTTTACGATTACAATAAGTTTTACAATGTAGTGAGTATGTGTGTCGGTATTACTTCATTATATTTTTTTTTAATTTTCAAAAATTTTTTTTTCGTTTTTACTCTTTGAGACTTCGTAACGTGACGCTCGAACGGTTTCACATTTCATTTCCGAGCGTGTCCCGCGTACAATTTATACTGCGAATATATTCGGGTCGTCGGGCGAATTCGTTTCGATGCAGGAACGAAGGTCCATTGGCAACGTTTATGATCGAGCGAACGAACGATTTGGCCGATGGACAATCTTTTTCTCGTAACTTCCGTTCGAGTGCGAAATCGATTTTGAGTCTGATCGTTGAGTAAAATGTCGCAAAAATTTGTTGCAATGAGTTCGCGAGCGAGCGGGGAGGTGCCTTTTCGATCGAGTATAGCGGCAAGTAGAAAATGCGAGTAGTAATAACAACAACAACAATAATAATAATAATAATAATAATAATAATAATAATAATAATAATAATAATAATAATAATAATAATAATAATAATAATAATAATAATAATAATAATAATAATAATAATAATAATAATAATAATAATAATAATAATAATAATAATAATAATAATAATAATAATAATAATAATAATAATAATAATAATAATAATAATAATAATGATAATAATAATAATAATAATAATAATGCGACGAGAAAGCTCGCGGCTTTCAGCGAAAGGACAGCCGGAGTGCGCATTCCAGTGTCTGGACCAGCCAGGACTTTTTTTTTTTTTCAAACGCATCCAGTATCGATATCATATCGGCGAACCTATCGGTCGAAATTCAAGCCGATGCAAAGTGACACTTTTTTTTTTTGGACGCCCGTATTAAAATGTTGTGTGTCGAGGCAGCAAAATCACGCGTATAGACAATGAGAAAATAACGGTGTTCAGTGTCGATACTCGTGGCTTCGGACATAAAGCCCTTCGATGACCGTTTTACCGCCTGGCGGTTACGTCGCATCGGGTATCATCACAATTATCATAGAATACGAGAGAGAAAGGTTTTGCGATCTTCGAGCGCAAAAGCTTCGCGTATGAGCTCTGGTAAAACAAGAAGCTGCGTTTAGCCGTCGAAATTTTCTCCTCATCGTTCCTAATAATGTTTCAATGAATTTTCCATCCGGAAGCGAGGCCGTCCAAGGCTTCGGTGACTTTTTGTTTTTACATTAGACTGCAGAACGCGACGCCGTGCTCGAAGGCCGACGTTATCGCCGTCGTTTCCATGCAGAAAGCGGCGTCGTCGTACATCGTTGCGATTCTCTGCTGATGGGCACGGCTCTCGCTCTGCGATCTGTCCGACAGAAAAAACCAAAGTGATGTAAACCTCATCGGAGCAAGTCCTAGTTGTGACTTTCAAAGATTTCGATATAGAAAAGCAGTCGGGTAGTTGAGGATTATTATTTATTTAGGGTAAACGTGGTGAACATGGACCAGCCCGATTAACACGTGAATCAATGAAATATGGACCGGTTCATATTCCCCACTTTTACCCTATTTATGGGAAAGACGCTTGGGACTTGGTAGACTGAAATATAAGTTTTTGTTTTTGGAATTTCATGTCATTTTCCGAGCGCGCAATTGCGTTAAGAGGGGTCCTGCTTTAAAAGGCCTAAAAAACGCGTTTTTTCCTGATTTTTTTAAATTTATTTATTTATTTATTTATTTATTTTTTTTTGAGGGAAGGAAACAAGTGAGCTTTGTGAATTTACAGGTACGTTTTAATACAAAAAACAAAAAATTACTGCATAGTTATTAGTTATTACTTTACTAAATTGGCGTAAAGATAATTTTGTTAGACAAGTTTGTCACTTATTTAACAAAATTATTTTTTACGAAATTTCGCATTCCGATTTTGCGAAATTATTTTTTACCGTGTGATTACGACAAACTTTCCCCCTTGTATAAATTCGCGACAAGCATTACCACTCCCCTGATAGAAAATGCACCCCGGTCGAGAGCCGCACTGCTAATATTTCATGAGCATCCCGCTGTCTCGTAGATGAGTATGCATGTGCCATGCTTGTTGGGCACACAGTCTCAGCGGTTTTCCCGAGGGCGCTATAAGGCCCGACTTCCCGGTGAGCGTCGCGAAACAGAGGCCAAGGAGAGCAAGGCTCATATGCGATATAACAATAAATTATTCAACGATGAGACACGTTGCGTTCCGAAAGGCTGCAAGGAAATCCACCGAGGATCCTAATGCGGATCTAGCGTTCAAAATATCACTTCAACTGCGCAACGGCGGAGTTTCCGCGGAGACTTCCGCGATTATTGCAAAATGAGGGACTTTAGGATGATCCGGGAAAACTGTCTTTTGCAACCCACCTGGGAGGCATCGCGCGGGCTCGCTGCTGTCTGACTGCCGCCGCTTGTAACCTTTGGGCTTGCTGTTGCTGTTGCTGTTGCTGCTGCTGTTGCTGCTGCTGATGGTTCGACAGACTTGACGAATCCCGCGAGACACCGTGCTGCTGCTGCTGCTGCTGCTGCTGCTGCTGCTGTTGCGAATGATACGAAGTTTGCTCCAGCGCCACCTGAGCCAAGTACTCCCTTAACTCCGGTTGACTCGCAAGATGCTCCAAGCGCGCTTGCTGAATTCGCGGATACGTCGAATCCGACCACGGAGGCGGCGGCGTGTGAGAACGCGACAACATTGCGTATTTGTGACACAGGTACTCATCGTAGGACGGCGGTAATCCAGACTGAAAAATTTCCCGAGAAAACCTTGGTCAAGTCGTGAATCATCTTAAAATTCACTGAGCGTTGAATTATTTCACAGGCTATTCAATCACTTTCCGCGCGGTTCCTTAATTCATTCGCTTCATTCGCCGGTTGCATTGGCGACACATGACAAAAGCGTCAAAATGTCATGAGCAGCGTAAATTTCGGTTTGAAAATCTCAATTTTCAACGCGATATGACGTCATACTGGAAAACGTCGCTTCCGGTTTGAAAATCTCACTTTTAGACCGGAAGTGACGTCATATCGGAAATACGTGATTGCCGCTTTGAAAATCTTATTTTTTTTTTTAACAGGAAATCATTTTCGGATCTACTTCCGATTGGAAAATGAGATTTTCAAACCGGAAGTGACGCCGCAGAGAAAATTTATAATTTTTGGCTGGAATGTATTTTGAAATGCAGCCAGTGGAAGAAAGTGCGAATTAGGGAACGCAGGAAAGTGGATAAATGAACGTGTGTGATAAGTCTCAGATGTATTTGAAATTCATCTCGAATGTGGTCTACGACAGAAATGGACGAACTAAGAAACACATCGTTGTCCTCCAGCTCTTAAGCTAAATCATGTTTCTAGACGATAATCTGGTAATCCAATTTTTTTGGATTATCATGCTTTCTCTTGGATACTTCTCGTACCTAAGATGTGAAAGTCATTCCAGAAATTTTCCGTGAAGGATTGCTGTTTAATTTTAGCTGCGAGGACCGCATAGTTTGCACCGCTTCCGGCATTTAAAAAGTTTTGTCAGCATCGTACAGAGCCATTATATCGGAGGAGCGATCGATCGCCCAGCCATTTACAATATAGGAAATAGTTTTTGCAGATAGTCCACAGCAGGGGCTCAGCGTTACGCTGCAATTTAGACGATAGAATGTAATGGAGATTGCTCTTGGACCGAAGGCCTGCACGGTCCCCCCCCCCCCTGGCGGAATCTCTTTTATACGCAAATGCGCTATCAAAAGGTGGAAAATTGGAAGTTAAAACACTGCAACTATATTACCGCATGCTATCTAACATTTGCATAGTTCCAATGCAGGGTGAATTTCGCACACGTTTTATAGTATGTTTTGTATCATTTTTTTTTTTTTTTCTATGTCGTTACAGTTTCCTGAACCTACGTTATTATATTTCCTTTGCATTATTCTATCGCTCGTATGAATAGGTAAATCCACCATGTTCATTACACGCAGTTCACCATTTCAAGCCAATTTTCCTCTCATCCAAAAACTCCCCCAGATCACTTCCAAAACAAAATCGGTCTATAATAGACGAATTGTTTCATTAAATTCCGCAATCTTTCTCGACATGCATCGCTGCGCCGAACAAACCCGCCGAATCGACGTAATCAACTATTTGGCAAAATATAATATTTCTCCTTGTTATAACGTTCCCCCCCCCCCCCCCCGGCGGAATCTCTTTTATACGCAAATGCGATATCAAAAGGTGGAAAATGGGAAGTTAAAACACTGCAACTATATTACCGCATGCTAACTAACATTTGCACAATTCCAATACAGGGTGAATTTCGCACACGTTTTATAGTATGTTTTGTATCATTTTTTTTTTTTTTTCTATGTCGTTACAGTTTCATGAACCTACGTTATTATATTTCCTTTGCATTATTCTATCGCTCGTATGAATAGGTAAATCCACCACGTTCATTACACGCAGTTCACCATTTCAAGCCAATTTTCCTCTCATCCAAAAACTCCCTCAGATCACTTCCAAAACAAAATCGGTCTATAATAGACGAATTGTTTCATTGAATTCCGCAATCTTTCTCGACATGCATCGCTGCGCCGAACAAACCCGCCGAATCGACGTAATCAACTATTTGGCAAAATATAATATTTCTCCTTGTTAAAACTCACCGTCGATTCTCCGCTCTCCGAACTCTTACCGAACCTCCGCGGGAGATTTTTACACAAAAAAAGTAAAATCTATTATTCTCCTCATTTCATTAATCGGCCGACACAGAAGAATCGCGAAGCTACAGCGGCTCTGTAAAGCATCCGAAGTGGATGGAATATTTTTCCATCGATAAGCCCTTAATTGATTCCTCTTTTATTTTATATTTTTTTCTTCTCTTCTCTTTGGTCGCGCTGCCTCGTGAATTACGATCGGGAAATGGGTTCGCAGTCGAGTAAGGCTCATGGTCTACCGACGAAGTTTGGTGGTACGTTAAAATATTGAAAAATCGGTCGGAGGGAGAAGGATGGCCAGGATAGGATCCTCAATCCAGGAGGGGGTCGGGAAATGGCTGGTGGAAAAGGAAAAGGAAGCTATCCACTTGTTTAGTGGAGAGGGTAAATTCATTTTGGCCGCGATCGAGAAACCGCTAAAGGCGACAAAGACGATTGGCTCCATTGGAAGGGGGGGGGGGGGGAGACTTGTGACAGTTATTCGATAATGCTATCCCGACGGAGCTCTTCTCGTCTCTTCCTCTATCTGGCTACGCGCGGCTAACTTCTGCAAAGTCGGAAACTACAGATATATCGAGCAGTTATGAAGGCAAGAGGAGAAGCGAGGTATGAGCTTTCAGTTTCTTTCACTATCGGCTCCCGAGGATTCGATCAAATCCACTTTCAGCTATTCCTGCCCCGACAATGAAACGCGAACTTCGGGGAGCGTCGTTAAGGTTCCACTCGAAAAATTCGCGGATTTGCCAGTAAAGAGAATAATGGATGATATATATGAAACGATGGAAAAAATTTCACATTAGCGGAACTTCTTGCTCCCTTTCACCGGCACGAAACTACACTCGTTGCCTTGTTACCCGTCGGATCACACGCCGACCGTCACTACTGCGACTCCGCAAGAAGCGCGAACTAGGGCTCGAATCTGCCACCGAGGGAAAGATAAATGTCGTCGCTCTGTGCAAAGTTATATTTACTTCTAACCCTTCGGAGCACAGCGGTTATATCGCTACTCGATAAAGCTACGCTCCGTATTGAACCGATCAGCGGGCCTGAAGATTGTAAAATCCATACTTCGCATTTTACGTCCAGTGGGTTGACAAATTTGTTTCGATAATACTCTCTACGGGCTTCCATGTTATTTCATTTAACGGTAAAAAAAAAAAAAAAAAAAAACATACCCTTAAGACTTCGGAGCAGAACGATATGTCGCTACTGGCTAAAGCTCCGTTCGGTATCGCACCAATCAGTGGGGCCCGATGAAAGACTATAAAATCTATACGCCGCATTTCAGGTTCAGTGGCTTGACAAATTTGTTTCGATGATAATTTCTGTAACCGGTGCGTTCGTCTAGTGGTTAAGCGTGCTCGCTTCTAAACTAGAGCACGGGTAGGTCGAGGGTTCGATTCCCGGTGCCGTCGTTTCGTCGAGAAATAAAAATATGGGCAGGACATAGCGCCAGATATATACTTAAGGCACACGCGTACTTGTTCGTTTGAGCATAGCTTTCTATCTGAGGAAGCTATGCTCATAATTGTACTAAACGAGGAAACCACGTGCAAATTACTTTGCATCTCTTTCGTAACGTAAAAAACTGTCTGTCTCATAAAATTATTTTACTCCCGACCCAATATTTTCTATTTAAAGCCCAAACATACGATTTTTCGTGCATAAAATCGAGCCTTTCAATGTCTCACTGTACTTTAGCCCCGAAAAGGACAACGGATTCGTGTTCAGCGGGGAAAAAAAAAATACGTCGAAATACGTGGCAGTTCATTTTAAAAAAAAAGAATAAAAAATTTCGTCAAAAAATTGCAAGACCCCTTTCGAGTTCATTTTTTGCGTTTTTTAACGTTCTGAAACTGCCCGATAAAACGCTTCTAGAACTTCGGACAAGGCCCTATCTTGTGTATTTTTTTCCCATATAACACGACGGGCACCTCGGATTTTCCCTGCCTCCATTGCGAGCCGAGATATCGACCATTGAAAATCACGAAAATCGACGTTTTTTCAAAAGCGCCTAAAAAATTGAAAAATCGTTGTTAACTCGTTTTTTTTTTTTTGGTTTCAAGGCTATATCCGATGTATTTTTTGCCGCTGAACACGAATATAACAATTATTTTACTCCCAGACCAATATTTTCCATTTTAATCGCATAAATACAATTTTTGATGCATAAAATGGAGACCTTTCTCACTTTCGGCCACTGTACTAGATCCATACGGACCACATTTCAACCCCCTAAGGTCCAGTCAATTAGACCAAGTATTGGAGACGAAGAGTTTAGACGTTTTGAAAAAATGTTGTCCCTGAACGGGGTCGTGTGATCTGAAAATTCTTCTCCAACATCCTTAATATGTCTTCCATGTCTACAACGACCTCGGATACAGTGAAATTTATTTGATATGCAGAAAAAGCTTGCCAGTCCATTGTCGACTGAGTGTAAACTATTTTTGCTCTTGATCTTTGTTTCTCCCACATTTGATTCTCGACTCTGTCGCAAAATTTGTTGACGCGTACGTCGATTGCAGGAAAACTTTGATTCACCGACGAAAGAGCGCAAGAAGATGTTAGACGTTAAGTCAAATTAAACGACAGCACTATGATGCATTCGTGTGTCATCGTGAATGTAAACGACCGCGATTATGCATGGGGGGGGGGGGGGGGGGGAAGGACGCACCAATTCCGGGCTTGTATAAGCTCCGAGTGTGCGAGAGGAGGAGCCTTGATCTCGGCAGCGCTTCTATTATATTACCTTCTCGGGCCGTAGCGCCGGAGATTCAACGAACGACGTCACGAAGGCTCCTATCGTGTCGTAATCCACGATGCTGGAAATGAAACGTAAATTCCCTCGTTCCCTGTTATACCCGGCCGCTCTTCCCTCATAACGTAGATCCTATAGTTCAAACCTCCACTCGGCTGGTCGCTGCTCTCTTCCTTCGCATCTCCTATAGACTTTCCGAGTTAATGGCCCAAGTTGAAGAGTTACCTGGCCAACCTCCACTTTATCCTTGATATAATAGTTATTTCGTTCCGACGAAAAGTTTTGGGGGCTCGTTTATGAATTCCTCTCTTCTTAATCCTTCTGACAGTTCGCCGCGATATAGACATTCTGCTTTTTTATTTTTCAATGAAACATCATCGGACGACATGTTGATCAGTTTTTAGTGACATTCGATAGTGTTCATTCATTCTTTTTTTTTTTTTGCTGCTGACAAGGTAATTTGTCGAAGGAAATCGTTATTTCTATGTCAAGGGCGTAGAAAGGAAGCTCTTGAGAAGTCCGAAGTGACGGGCGAATCTTGACGGCGAAATCCTGACATGAGTCAGCCATTCGCGTTATTTTTTCTAACAAATTCATGAAAATCACGCTTTTAGTTTTTGGGAAGTGTGCGTATAAAGGAACTTTTCCGCACTAGTGCCGGAAAAAAAGACCATATTGCATTTGTACGCATGAGCCGTATTTTTCCTACATGTGATGGTGAAAAGTGCTTTTTTTGCGCACGCTTAAGAGAAACGGAAAGCGGGATTTTACGTGCGTGCGTTAGGAACAAAAATTCTTCAACTCAATAAAAACAAAATGTTTCGATTGCGTTCGAGCTTAGATTAATTTATGTGAGACGAGAGAAGACCGTGAATTGGGCGCATCTTTACAGAAAGTTAATTTTAGAAACATCACCGTGAAGATGATAGCAAGAGCTGAGACCAAATAGAGACTCGGTTTCGTGCGGGAGATTTGGCAAAAAAATAACGAGAGGAGAATAACGTTGTGCCCGGAACTTTATGTATACACCGTTGAAGACGGGTTAGACACCGGGAAAATAACAAGAGTAGAGCGTGAGCGTGACGAGTGAAATACCCGTGGGACAACAAGCCGGTTAACCTACGGAGGAGCGAATTGCACGACAACCGATGCTTGGACAAACTCTGTTCAAACAGCGTGAGCAAACACTCTAGGGCGATCGATGAAAAAAGAGGTAAGGACATACATAGTTGTATTTGTCGTCTACTCGCGAACAAGGGCCGTGTACAGGATGATCAACAATAATTTCAACCGTCGGGTAGATTGCTCAAACCCCTGAAACAACTATCACTTTTATGGACAATGATGATCAGCAATAATTTCAATCCTCGGATAGATCACTTAAACCCCTAAAAAAATTATATCTCGTCACGTTTATGTATAAGACGATCAACAATAATAAGAACGCCCGGATAAATCGCTTCAAAAACCTGAGATAATTATCACCCGTCATTTTTACATACATGATGATCAACAATAATTTCAACCCTCGGGTAGATTGCTCAAACCCCTGAAACAATTATCACTTTTACGGACAACGATGATCAACAATAATTTCAATCCTCGGATAGATCACTTAAACCCCTAAAATAATTATATCTCGTCACGTTTATGTATAAGACGATCAACAATAATTAGAACGCCCGGATAAATCGCTTCAAAAGCCTGAGATAATTATCACCCGTCATTTTTACATACACGATGATCAACAATAATTTCAACCCTCGGGTAGATTGCTCAAACCCCTGAAACAACTATCACTTTTACGGACAACGATGATCAGCAATAATTTCAATCCTCGGATAGATCACTTAAACCCCTAAAATAATTATATCTCGTCACGTTTATGTATAAGACGATCAACAATAATTAGAACGCCCGGATAGATTGCTCAAACCGCTGAAACAATTATCACTTTTACGGACAACGATGATCAACAATAATTTCAATCCTCGGATAGATCACTTAAACCCCTAAAATAATTATATCTCGTCACGTTTATGTATAAGACGATCAACAATAATTAGAACGCCCGGATAAATCGCTTCAAAAACCTGAGATAATTATCACTCGTCATTTTTGCATACATGATGATCAACAATAATTTCAACCCTCGGGTAGATTGCTCAAACCCCTGAAACAATTATCACTTTTACGGACAACGATGATCAGCAATAATTTCAATCCTCGGATAGATCACTTAAACCCCTAAAAAAATTATATCTCATCACGTTTATGTATATAAGGTGATCAATGATAATTCCAACCCTCGAATAAATTGCTTAAAGCCCTGACATAATTATCTCTCTTCGTTTTGCTTCCTGACAGAGGAAGCTGTTTTTTTTTTGGAAGAAAAAAAAATCGAGATTTTAATCTCAGAATATTTCAGATAGTCTGAAACGCCGATAAATGCGACAGACTTGCACCGTTTAAAACGGCCTCAACTCGGAAACTCGGAAGAACATTGTAATAACTGAGGAAGCCATGTGCAAATTTGTCAATTGTTCGCTCAGTAAAACAGCTACGACTTGACTATCGCTTCGAGGGTTTTCGAATGAACGCAACTTTTGGCAAACATATAAAATACATTTCCACATTAAAAGATATTGGGTAATGTTTTTCTTAGAATTCTCTCGGAATGAGAGAAAAATTTCGCAATGAATTATATTTTTAGAGCATCTTTTTTTTTTTTTTTTTTTTTTTCTCGACAAATGTACGTTCTTCTCTCGTCGTCTCGCGAGATTCTATCCGAAGGTTGTTGTCGCAAGAATATTCGCTCATTTTTCTCTTCTTATTCTTCGCGTCGCCCGGTTGTGTTTGGCACGTAGGACGTTGAGTGATAAGCCGACATCGTGACGGTGTTGCCAACGCCGTCGCATCGGATTCTGGCTCGACTCAAAGCCAGCCACTCTCCGACCTCCCCTAAATCCATGCCCTATCTCGCGCACCCTCCGAACGAGGCGTCGCCTCTGTAGTCCGGAAGGGTTATTTCATACCGAGTTAATTACAACAAAAACAACAACAAAGATCAGTGCTAAACGAAAACCGTACAAGCCTCACCATTCGTCTCGTCAACGAGCTCGACAGTTGCCCATTAACCTTCCAATAAAAAAAACATTACGCGGTAAAAAAAAAAAAAAAAAAAAAAAAAAAAAAGAAGAAATTCTTCGTACAGCGCCCGAGTAAAGTTGACCACCGACGAATTAATGAAAATGACGAGTAAAATAGAATAGTCGCACTCCGTTCGACTTTCCATTCTCCTCGGTCTATTTCTCACGCCCATCGCACTTCCTATTTTCTCATTTAAAACACAGGAACGGTCTATCCCACAGGAGTGGGCCAGGCCGCGATGCGAACGAGAAATGAGATGCAAATAGGCGGAAAGGAAAAGGGCGTGAAAAAAAAAAAACATAAAAAAAAGCGTCTCCGCTGCCCCCTCGACGCGCTAGTCGGTGGTTGGGTTTCTGTGGTTCGAGCGCGCGGTCGAGATCGAGCCGCGGAAGTTTTCGGTTCGCTGTAACGCCGAGCGAGAGTTTCGTCTCTCGCACCGACTACCGAGAGCTCGGTAATAGCTGATGCTGGCCCAGATGAGGGGACGGCGGTACCGGCAGCGTCTCTCGCCTACACAGGAAATTTATGTTCCGTCCGGCGCCGAAGTGGAGTGCCGCTATATCTTTGCTTTTACCGAATGCCACCCTCCCTCTCTGTACGGATGTTTTACTCGTGAAAATCCTTCGAAAGCGAATTCCTCCTCCCGTCGCGATGTCACCGAGATATTCGGACAGTCTGGCGATAGCCAACATGTCGAGTTACTCTCCGTCGTCGTGTCGTGCTACTACTTCCGGCGGTATTTTCGAGATCTTGCGGACAAGAAGATAACGCGCGATCGTCGAGAGTTTATTCGAACGAGCAGAATTTCGTAATTGCCTTTAAGATGCAACGAGAGCTCGACTTGATCATTCGGCAAAACGTCCAGTTTTACTAGCGTAAACATTGTCTGGATTGCTTTTCCTATGGTGCTTTGCACATTGGCATTTTTTGGCATTGTTTCCGACGCAGACGTCACGTGACTAGATTGCTTAGCCTACGCTGGGTTTGCACAAATTATCTGGCATTCCTTCCGCCTATCCGGGCTGCTTTTTCTGCGCTGGTTCACAGTCTTCCGGTGATCTTGCGGACACCGAGAGAATGATCTAGTAAAAATTACCGATCATCTAAGAAAAATTACCATTGCTTATAGTAGTACGCCGCCAGGGCGCCATCTACGGTAGAAAGTCTGAGATATCCAAGAATTTTTACCATAATATCTAAGAAAAATTCTTATAAATCCGTTACTTCCTACCATAGGTCGCGCCCTAACGCTCTACTACTATGTGCTATAGTCATTTTTTTCTTAGATGATTGATAATTTTTACTAGATCCTTCTCACAGTGCAGTAAAAAAAATCGTTATAATTATTAAACTCGTATAACAATTAGTGAATGGAAAAATTAGGATCGTTTACCTGGCAAGTTTTCGCTATAGCGACGTCGTATGTCGGCGGTGGCGAGGTCATCGATGGGATCGCGTAGACTACCTGGGAACTACGGTTCAATGTGTTCGCCTGATTGCTGATCGTAACTGAACCGCCGTTCAAGCCCGTGATCGAATTTGGCGATGTCTCCTGAACGGTCGAGTACAGAGCTTCCGGTATCGTGTTTTCTCGTATACCACCGCCGAGTATGCTCGAGCCCGAATCTTCGTGACACAATTGCAATTAGTTGAAACAATTGAAGCGTTTTTTTTTTGTTTTTTTTTTTTTTTTAAAGAAAGCATAGAATGTCGTTTACCGATGTAAGTGTAATGGGAATCCGATCGTTCGGCGCTTCTTGTTCTTCTCGACGCGTTGAGCCTCTTCTCCTGTTTGTTACCGTTGTTGCTCGTGTGATGCGAAGCTCCGTTCATCTGTTGTGCGACGGAGCTGGTACTTCCGCTATCGGGAGCCCGCGTCTTCGGTCCTTGATGCCTCACATGATCCTCCTGATGCTGTTGCCTCTTCGAGCCCCTGCCGTCTCCCCTTGAACTTTTCGACGACGTTTTCGGTATGAGAATCGTCAGATTTCTCGTTGACAGTGCCGTTGACGGTGAGCTTAGGCCGTTGCGAGATTTCGGTGTTTCGAGTGCCATACAGCCGCAAATAGGTGCATTCTCGTTAGGCATATTCTGCAATGAATACAAAACAGAAATACCGACGTTCAATTTTACTTTATTCAACAATAATTTATCATTTTAAACACACAAATTATAAATACACTTTTTATTACAGAAAGTTGATCAGAAGTGATATCATAGGGGAAATACGTCATTTCCGGTTTGACAATCCAATTTTGCGACCGTAAGTGATGTATTTCAAGTGTGACGTCACTTCCAATTGAAAAAAAAAAACAGATTTTCAAAACGGAAGTGACGTATTTCCGGTACAAACGTCACTTCCTATTTGAACATCACATTTTTCTACCGGAAGTGGTGACTTACCGGAAATACGTCACGTCCGGTGTGACATCACTTCCGGTCGAAAAATTGGATTGGTATGAACGATTTTGCTTTCAGCCATGCGATTGGTCTTTAGGGTAAACGTGGTGAATATTGACCATCCCGATTAACACGTAGATCAATGAAATATAGACCGGTTCATATTCCCCCACTTTTACCCTATAACTCTGAAGCTGAAACGCTTCGGTCAACACTTCCATTGCGGACATTTTTGTATGTCAAAATTATCCTCACGTTTGGATGAATTTCGAACACGTCAATGGGGATGAGAACGAGCGGTGAGCACCGCAAGTAGCAACGGATCTTGTGGCGCGACTATTATCCGATGTAGTCACGATGATGCGCCTCGGGACCGCGTAGGTCGAATACAATAATCACAATACAGAAATCGAATTACGTGCGACGTCGTCCCTTGGACTTCCTCGCAGTCCCGCCGGCAAACGAGAAAATCCAATCCTCCCTTTCGCTCCACGCAACGAAATCACATTTGCTTCGCTATTCATCAACGCAACAACGAGGAAACTGAATACTCCGTCAAACTTGTAAATGAAATTTTAATATTGTAACGAACATAAAGATGAAGATTGACTGAGACACGCGTTATCACAAAGATTACCGGAATAGCTCAGTATGACAAATGACATACGTGCAAGCTATGGATTGACGAAATTAATGCACTGAGGTAAAGAAATAGTCGAATTAAGCAAATGCGCAGCGACATACGTTCAAAGGTGTAGTCGATTGGTACAACAAAAATGTTTATTTCAATCGATCAATTTTTATTAAATTGAAGCAAATAATCGTTTAACAAAAAAAAAAAATTCTTTATCTGTGCCAAACAAATAACAGCTTTGAACGGATGACACGGCGACTTTTGGTTAATCCAGCAATTTTTTTTTTTTTTCTCAGTATAGAGTCTTCATCGGACCTTCTGAGAGAGCAGACGTTTGAGAGTTCGTGCTCAAGATATTTAGCAGTGATTTTAATCAATGATATCCGCCCCAAAATCAAATATACGCGTTATTTATTCGCTCGATCGTTGCAATATATTCGGAAAAAAATATAATTAAAAATCCCTAAAAATGACATTTTTCAGCCACCTTCGCACTCTTGTAGCGTAGAGAAATTTTCATTGCATAAAAATCGCCCAAGTTAGTATTCGGTGCAGCGATAGTAGCGGTGAAATCGGCGATTGATTCGAGTAAGTGCGACTGCGCCGATACATTAAAATGTTCGCCGATGCACATTCGACGCGAAGTATATAAGTTGACAAAAGCGGCACTCAATTATCGTGATTACAGGTCAAATGTAATGTAATTAAATGCACTGCATTCGCCGACGCTATCGATAAAAAAAAAAAAAAAAAAAAAAAAAAAAACAATTTGAAGCTATCTGCCTTATAAAATATCGAAATAAAAATATCAAATAAAAAGTCCACTTGTTTGCATTCGTAAAGCGCCTTCATCAATGAAACTCGTTTTCGAACGGCAGTTTAAATTTCCACCGAATATCCTTTAAAATCTGCCCGATGTAGAGAAGCACGTTACATCTGGTGGCGTTGCCATTGCTGATGGTGCAAGCGCGTCATTGTCTCTCGCCCCCCCCCCCCCCCCCCGCGCGCGATTCGCAATCAACGTTGATTTTCATTTAACGCCTCCTTGGGTGCAGAACGCGGACGGGTCTCGTTCCCGTTCGGTCTCCCGAGCTGTATCGGCCTTGCCCGTAGCTCCTCTCTCTATTCGGCTATGTAAATTCGCGACGTGCACCTCTCGTATACATATCTAAACGTCCGCCGCGTAAACTACATCGCGAGATTGAACCCGATGGCTGCACTGCTGCGATGGCTTTGTTCCCGATCCATGACGTGTAAACCGCAGGCTTCTCTGCCCCTCTGTGGCACTGCCTCCGTCGTGTTTTCCCGAGAAACGTAGGTCGAGTACATCACCGCGAGCGGTACAGCTATTCCGCGTATGTCTCGTCTATATAATACCATTGTACGAGCAACGGCAGATCCATTGTGGGGTTCGGAGAAAATTTCACCATCGAGCGGCGAGAATTCGACGGGTCTCGACGTTATCCTAGGCTCGCATAGGCGAGAGCGGGGCAAAACGAAACTCGCGAGGCAAAATTCAACTTTCCAACAATTTTTGGATGCCCCGTTTTGTCCTGGACGGTAAAAAAAAAAAAAAAAAAAAAAAAAAAAATAAATTGTACTTTTTGCAACAAATCATTGTCAACGAACGTCGACAATTTTTTTTTTTTTTTTTAACTTTCTAGCTTTACGAACAAAAGTACAAAGTAAAATTGTCAATGATACAGGAAATGAAAGGATAGATTCGTATATTCAAATATAGTGACAAAGAAGTTTGTCACTTTATTTGACAAAATAATTTTTACGAAATTTCCCATTCCGATTTTACGAAATTATTTTTTACTGTGCAAACGACACATCCGAATTTTCAAAGGCGTTTTGCATCGCTCGCGACGCTGACGACCATTCACAAGTTATTGGAACAGTGGGTTTTTGTCCGATTGGCCCGTTTTGCATCACTCTCGCGCTGTGCCATCTTGCCCCGCTCTCCAGTACGACTCCAATTGACCTGGCACGTCGGAGTCTGCGAAGCTGTAGCGCGAAACTCCGCGACACTACACTCGCACACGATAAATACATTCAGGATCGAGAGAGACTTGAGATATATTTTATAATAATTTTTTTTTTTTTTTTTTTTTTTTTATAAAAATAGCCGAATCTCGGGAAAGTTGATGCAGATAACGACGTAGAACAAATTCGTATCGCCAATGATGCGAATTATCCTCGTTGCCAATACTACCAAAGGGTTTCAAGTTCGAGTGCGGTCGATAAAAAAAAAAAAAAAAAACAGTACAAAACATCGTTGACACACATGGGCGAAACGAGTTTATTATAACATTATTATTGGTTCAGAATCTCGTTCGACCGGGTTCAGAGGTACGCGAGCTCCGCCCACCATCTTCACCCGGGGCCTTCATCAAATTTTCACCGAGTAATTAGGTTTGCAATTTTGATGAAGCATACAGTTGGGGATTATACCTTGGTGCCCATTTCAGGGAAAAGCCAATTTTTTTAGTTGCGGACTAGTCGGCGGAATAACAGAATCCAACGGTAGATTCAGCGACTCTTCGCATCGATGGCAATTACATTTTTTCGTCACTATTGACGAACATTTTTTTTTTTTTTTTTTTTTACATAATACTACCTGTACATAAATAAATACTTTAGCATGAAGAATGTCCTTTAAATCAAGCTGCAAGAGCACTTGAGGTAGCTCCAGCGAGTGGTGTTGATTTCACCTAAATTCGAGAAATTCGGGCAAGATTTGCAAACACTTCCTGATGTTATAAAAATATGAAAAAAAAAAAAAAATTCAAAATTATTATGGGCACTGAAAAGACTATTTTTTCCATAATAATAACTTCAAAATGTTATTAAAAAATTGTTCATCGAAATATGCGGCAACTCAACTTTTTTTTTTTTTTATGAAAATGATTCGTTCATTTCTCGGAATACGTGTGAATTTTTACAGATTTTTATCTTTACATTGATTTTTGGACATTTTTCCATGTAAAAAACAAGAAGAATCAAAATAAAGATAAAAATCTGAAAAAATTCATACGTATTCCGAAAAATGAACGAATTATTATCATTTAAAAAAAAAAAAAGTTGAGTTACCGCATTTTTCGATGAACAAATTTTTTTTTTTTTTTTTTTCAACAATTTGTTAATAATATTTTGAAATTATTATTATGCAAAATTAGTATTTTCAGTGCCTGTATAATAAGTATGGATTCTTTCAGATTTCTATAACATCGGGAAGTGTTTGGAATTCTTGCCCGAATTTCTCGAATTTAGACTAAATGAACACCACTCGCTAGAGTTACCTTAAAATTCGAACAGTCGAATCCCTCAATCCAGTGAAAAATACACCGTAGCAATGAACAAGAAGCAAAGTGATAAGAGTACTCGGTGGTGAATCGACGAAATCGGCGTGAAAATCTCCAACTCGTGTCTCCCTACAACATAGAGAGCAGTGTTCCGGACATGCAATCCGTACAGCGTTACGAATCTCGAAAGGATTTTCGTTGAACTTCATTTTGCTCGTTCGTCGAGGATTAAGCGCGTGACGGGAAATTAATTTGAACCCGAATGAATGGAGAAAGAGTGGGGAAGATAAAGAGATAAAATGATCCGCGGGAGGAGTCGAAGCGACGGGGCAACTCCGGTTCGGTACAGAAGAGCTCTCCCCCGGTGGCCCAAAGCTCTCCAAATTAGTCCGAAGCTCCCTCAGCACCCTCGCGCAACCGTCCACCTCTTTACCAATCCTCCGTCCTCGTTCGCCTCCTCTTCCGGCTTTGCCTCTTGTACTAGAGTCTCCGCCTCGGAGCGAGAGCTGCTGAATCGTTCGAATTCTACCCGCAGGACGATTTAACGAAGCGGACGAGAAATCCCCGCCGCCGCGAAATCAGGACGTGCCCTCGGCGAGCTTCGAACCCGTCAGCTGTGCACATTACGTATACATGTATTTACCGACTTCCGCTGTCGGCGAGTACCCTCGTAGTGCCTCCTCGTCGAAACCATCGTTTTAGAAAAAAAAAACCCTCGTTCGTCACTCATTCCACCTATTTCAACCATCGTGTCAGCACAGTCCAACGGGAGAGTAGTTCGGTTGTGAAACCCTTTTGCAAAAAGCATTTTTTTGTTTAAATTTTTTTATATCGGAAGATCGAACTCTCGTGAATCGATTGAGCTCAGGAAAAAGATCATTGACCGTCCCGTTTTCAAGATATTTAATTTCAAGGTTGAATGGTTTTGACACTGGTCTCATAGGAAACAAAGTGTTTTCTCATTAATAAGAGTAGTTTGCGAAAAATCGTTTCCAAACAAAAATGTCAACAAAAGGTCTCGGTGAAAAGAGGACACTACAATGAAGCTTATGCTTGAGGGAGAGGACGATCTACCGTATAGTTTTTTTGGAAATTAATTATCAAAGTTCTGCTTCGATGCCCAAGCGATTATTTTTACGTGATATGAATGAGCCGACAAGAATGTAAGTTATTATTTACGTTATTTTGCCTTCGATCGTTGAGGATCGAACTACCTTAACGGGAAAGTGGATCATGTTATACTGTCGCAAACATCACCTGCATTCATCTCTACCAGAGTAAAAATTTTCGGACTCTTTCTATTTAATCAAAGAAAACAAAAAAAAATGAATATCTTTAAACTTTACGTAATTTTACGTTGAAAAATTGTTCTCAATTTCTGTATTGTATGTATATATTTTGTACAATTGTATATACATATAACCTTTTACGAAACCCCTTTTCCGCACCCATTCCGCCAATTTCAACCACCCAACCTGTACAGTCTAAGGGAACAGTTAACGGGATTCTGGGTCATGTAATTCCTTCGCAAACATCACCTCCATACATCTCCACCAGAGTTAGAATTTTCAAACTGTTGCTTTTTAATTTAAAATAGAATTTTTTTTTTTTCAATTTTACGTTGTCATTTTACGTTGAACAATTGTTCTCAATACTGACGACTCTGCACATGACGCACATATGTATTTGTCGACCTGCACTGTCGACGAGTATCTCGTAGTCCCTCCTCGTTGAATCCATCGTTTTACAGAACCCCCTTTTTCCTCCAATCATCCTGCCAATTTCAACCATCCTACCTGTACAAATCCAACGGAACAGTTAACGGAACAGTGGGTCATGTAATTCCGTCGCAAACATGCCCTGCATCCATCTCCATCAGAGTTCGAATTTTCGGACTTTTCCCCTTTTATTTGCATTTTTTTTTTTTTTTTTTTTTTTTCTGTTTTGTCATTTTACGTTGACAATTTTTTGCTCAATATTGCAGTTACATAACTGCAATATTCCGGAGCTATCGACAGTCCGGATAGCTCCGGAATATTCAGTTACATATTCGCAGCATACTCGGCTGCTCGCTATTCCACGGTGAAAAATGTATCGGCCCACTCGCAGTTTGCACGACAGTCGCTCGCTACAGAAACAAAAGGGCAGATGGTCCGTGAAACTTTATCCTCCCGGGCATAGTTAAAGGATTGAATTATTTCGACCGCTCCGACGAACCGCTGCTGATGACAGCCTCGGATGAGCGTTCAGCGAAAGATATCGGAAAGTTATTATTGCTCTCTTTTGTTCCGATGTGAACTACCCCGTTTTTATTCTCCCTCTCGTTCGCCGCGCTGAGCTTCGCTTCTGATGCCATTCGGGTGTGTAATAGAGGCGAAAGTTTGCAGACATGCGAGCGAGACGGATTTATCGGAATTTACGCGGTTGTTTATTAAATAAAACAGGATGTATCGGAAAATTGTTATTGTTCCCCGTATGCAACCACACTCGGTCGTTCGCGCGCGTTTCCTACATCGCTGCAGTTTTATTAATTCGACTGCGTAGATCATTAGAGACGAACGCACGGGTGTGGAATCAAAATTTTTACTCCCCTTTCACAAATTTAATGAACTTTTTTATGATACTTTAATGTCTACGTAGATAATGAACGCATACGCGCGGCGAATGAAGAAAGTTAAAACTTTTTTCTACGGTATTGCTCGCGTTGATTCGCTCGTCTGGCTCGTGAAGATGGTCATACGCGTTCGTATATGTTGATAATCGCTGTACAAGGAAAACCATGAAAATTTCGGAATTTTTTTGTTTGTTTTTTATTGACCGGGGAAAAAAAGCGCTCTCGCCTTGCAGAGACATTCAAATTATGTCTTGAAATAATTATCCAGAGAATAACTTTAAGAAAATACACTGAGAAAAAGAACGATTGAGTCAAAAAAAAAAAAAAAATGAGCGCTTACGGGTGGCGTAAGAAATGTTTGGTCGAAATTTTTGCCTCCAATCGACTCAATTGATTTCTTTTTCTATGTCCATGAATGAAAATATTATCAACTATAAATCGTGCTTGTGTAATTTTTAATATATTTATAATATTCAATGGAAATATTGAATATTAGTAAACGGTACGTTGGTCCAGTGATTAGCATGCCCGCCTCTAATCAAGCCCGTCGAGCCGGCACGTCGAGGTTTCGATTCCCAGTGCCGTAGTTTTCATCGATAAATAAAATATGGGTGGAACATAGCGCACGCGTATTTGTACGTGTGTGCGACAAGTACACAGCTGCACTATAAAAATAAATTGCAAACTTCATGTACTGTAACTTGAAATTTGCTTACGCTAATTGCATTAATTGAACATCAATGTACTCTTCTTGTAAAATTCAAATACCGGGCATTAAAAAATTCAAAATCTTTTGCCTGAAATTTGCAGAAATTTTCCATTAAGAATACAAACTTTATTGTAAAATTGCACCGCAAATGTGTTTGAAATTTCAGAAACAGTTTATGTAAAAAAAAAAACGCTTCCAATACCGTAAGTTAATTATCAAACTATTTTTTTTTTTTTTTTTTGTACAGTTTGTACATTTTGTAGTCCATGTTCGAAGAGAAGCGAATCCGTACGATCGACGAGACCCGTTCGCGGGCACGTGTCGTTTTATCAAGAATAACAAGTGCTTGACCTGTTATCCGAACTGTCGGCGGCAATTATTCAGAACAAAATGTTCCTTGCGAAGTTCGTCAAAGCTGTCCCACGAGTGCGCGGTGCTACGGGTTCATTTATGATCGATAAGCAAACTACTGCAAACAATGTTACAACCGTGCTGTTCGAAACTCCCTCGAAGGGCGAATATCAAATTTCACTACGTACGATGTACAGCGAACGATAACAGTAACTTTCTTCCTTCATGTTCTTGAGTAATTGTAATTGCGCAAAGAGAATTTACGGAGGATCGATGACCGGAACAAAATTAATGATTTTGACCAATTTATGGCCGGACATAAAAAATATGTCTCATCGAAAAATCGTTCATTTTGCTCCACTCTTCACTGTGCGAACTGTCGAAAATTTACTTTATACTCTCATAAGGACGTTTCTGAAAACTTTTATCAAAAAAGTTGACAGCCATGGTTCATATTTTATTCCGGAATTTTTTATGCCCCATGCATATGAATAAAAATCTTTACGCCCACGGTCCTTCGGGCTCATCTGACTTTTCCGTGATGTACCGTGGACACGTGTTTCATATCATGACATTTTATTATATGAAAATACTAGCAAGTCGTTACGGCCGGGCGCTTCGCGCCTTCGCTCTGGAACTATGGAATTTCGAAACCAAAAGTTTAACCCCACTTCCGGTTCGAAAAATTCAAATTTTCGATCGGACGTGGCGTCATACCGAAAATACGTCACTTCCGGTCGAAAAATGAAATTTTCAAACTGAAAGTGATCTTTCGCCAGGATGACGTCACTTCCGGTCGAAAGATGACATTTTCAAACTGAAAGTGATGTTTCGCCAGGACGTCGTCACTTCCGGTCGAAAAATGAAATCTTCAAACTGAAAGTGATGTTTCTCCAGGATGACATCACTTCCGGTCGAAAAATGAATTTTCTGGACCGGAGGTGACGCGTTTCAGGTCAAAAAATTAGTTTTCTGGACCGGAAGTGACGTGTTTCACGTAAAAAAAACTGAGTTCTCTGGACCGGAAGTGGCGAATTTCAGGTCGAAAAATTAGTTTTCTGGACCGGAAGTGACGTGTTTCACGTAAAAAAAACTGAGTTCTCTGGACCGGAAGTGGCGAATTTCAGGTCGAAAAATTAGTTTTCTGGAGCGGAAGCGACGTATTTCAGGTCGAAAAATGAGTGTTTTTTTGAAGACGACTACACCAATCACAGAGACTCACGGAGTATTATCACAATCGGACAACGGGAAATAGATATGCGGAATTAGAGGAGGGGGCCTGAATTCTTGACAATTGAGACAAACAAACGAATAAACAGATAAACACCCAAACAAACCACTTCCCAAAATATATGAGATATGTATATATATATATATGTACATATATAGCGTTATATGCAGGTAAAACCGCACGCCTTCGTTGGGTTGCGGCTTTGTGCAATAAAGAGGAAATTACGATTCACCAGGGTCTTTTACGAGCCTATCTGAGCCGACACGCTTTTTTTGCCCTTCGTTCTGACCGCGCACGTTCACCGTTTACCTCGTTGCTTCCCCTCCACCCCCCCCCCCCTTCGCCGGAGTGAAATCGAAGCACGCGGCTTCTTTCACCGTTATACGGCTCATAAAAAAAAGCTCGTGTTCCCGTGCACATTCCACGCCTCATTCTTGTTCGCTAGAAAAAACATTTCATTCTCGTTCCGTCCGTATGACAGGCTTTGTAAACGAGAGGGCAGAGCCGTATATATATATATACGTCAGAGACACGCGGAAAAGAGGGGCATACAGCTTGAATACTATTTCTCTTCAACTCCTGTTACGCATAAACGACTCGGTGATATGAAGAAAATCTTTCTTTCTCTCCGCATTTCTCGTCGTTATCGCGTAAGTAATTGCGAGAGGAAAATATAAAAACGGTAACGCTGTAAAATATTGCGGACGAAGGAAAGAAAAAGCTCTTTCACCGTGAACCGATAAAACTCTATTACGACACGTCCGGTCATATTGGTTTCGTTTTCTGTGAAGAAACCGAAAAAGCGTCGAGAGCGTAGTGCTTATTTTTCTTGTACGAAGTGAAATACTGTCTGGAACACTTGTCGACCGATGGGTTATTATTGTTTAAATTAACAATTTGCGATACTTAACGACCGATGGCTAATTTTTTTAAATTAACAATTTGCGATACTTGACGACCGATGGGTAATTGTTTAAATTAACAATTTGCGATACTTGACGACCGATGGCTAATTGGTTAAATTAACAATTTGCGATACTTGACGACCGATGGCTAATTGTTTAAATTAACAATTTGCGATACTTGACGACCGATGGCTAATTGTTTAAATTAACAATTTGCTATACTTAACGATCGATGGGTAATTGTTTAAATTAACAATTTGCGATACTTAACGACCGATGGCTAATTTTTTAAATTAACAATTTGCGATACTTAACGACCGATGGCTAAATGTTTAAATTAACAATTTGCGATAATTAACGACCGATGGGTAATTGTTTAAATTAACAATTTGCGATATTTAACGCCCGATGAATAATTATTTAAATTAACAATATGCGATAATTGACGACCGATGGGCAATAGTTTAAATTAACAATTTGCGATACATTAGTGGGACCGAATATTCGCCATGGACATTCTTTGTTTTTTTATATTAAAATTTGGTAATTTTTCATCGAGCTGATTAGATGATGGAGTAAGATAAATTTTACGTCGAGGAGGTAGAAAAGGGGCTGCTGTGTTTCAAAGAAAAAATCTACTTTGCAGGGCTTTGAATTTGCAGGCTGTTCAATATTAATATCTCGTATTTTAATATTATGACAACATAAGCGGCGACTGTCTCAACATTATTAAATTACATTATTCATTATTGCGAAAGTTCCCCGTTGAGAAAAACCCTCGAGACGGCTCGGAGATTATACCCATGGAAGGATTCGCCGAGACGCTTGTGATTAACTTGCGCCGCGAAATACCCACTTTTGAGCTGTCTGATGCGACTCGGACGTTTCCACTTTGGCCCTACCCTCCGTTGCTCGGCGACGTCAAAGGCGACGTTTTGTATCGTTATATTTTATGCGAGTTTCACGCGATTGCGTGTGAGTACGCATAAGTCTGACTTGCAAGTTTGCATGGAAGGGTTGCAGTTTCAACACTTTGATACGAAACCAGGTAACTGAACCTTCGAAAGGGTGAATCACCCTTTCGAAGCTTCAGTTACCTGGTTTCGTATCAAAGGGTTGAAACTTTGTTTGGTCATTAATTGTGTAAAGAACGCACAATTTTTTTTTAGTTTCAAACAAATAAATAGTGTACGTTCAATTCTTGAAGTATCAAACGAATAAATATCGATCACTCGTAAAATAAAACAACCTTTTTTTTAAACGAGGTCCTTACGCAGAGTATGGCCTATAAAAAGCAAAAATCGGCTCACAGTTCACCCGTTGCGATGATATCCTGATTCCGGGCCGACATCTAAAATTTTTTTTAAAATCTGTGTGCAAAATACCTCGCATTTTCGATATAAGTTGTGCTTGCCATTTAATTATTTTTGTAATTAATTAATGATGCAAGGGCCTGAAGCCGTTTAATAAGCAAATTCATCGTACCCCAGTTTTCATTTTCGGAATCTAACAGACATAAAAAAAAAACGATAAAATACGCATAAAGATTTGGTCCAAGAAAAAAAAAACAGGTCGATTTGCAAAATTTTTGATTAACACGGGTTAAGAAGGACAAGTTCGGGTTTTTACACCTCGTTACCTCGGATTAGTACACGGTGTCATGAAGTCTGAATTTTCTTATCGAAAAATATCAATCAATAACGTACTCATTAACAATTAACAGTTAACAATTAACAATTAACAACGGACATCGTGTCTCCGAACCGATTCGTCCGCGTGACTTGAAATTTAGACAGAACCTTGATTACATTTTCTATCCAATGACCGGATGATTAAACAAAAAAAGTTCGTTTACTTGTTAATATAAATCCATTAAGATCGTTTTTTTTTTTTTTTTTTTTTTTTTTTTTTTTTTTTTTTTTTTTTTTTTTTAAAGAAGCACAAAAACGACCTTAGTGTGTTAAATAAATATCCATCATACGTCCAAGATATTCCCAGTCGGAGAATTTTTTGCGGATGGATATAATGGATCACGCAATTTTTTTCCTATCGATCGAAATATCATTGCTAGTCATCGCTGGTGGATTAAGGAGGGAGTCTCGCTGCGCGCTGACTTCGCATAAGTTCGACAGAAATAAGAGAAAATTGCAAGTACTTCTTGATGGTATAAAAATCCGAAAAAATTCATGCATACTAAAGGTACTGAAGAGATTAATTTTGCATAATAATAATTACAAAATGTTATTAACAAATTGATGAAAAAAATAATTGCTTAACGAAATTTACCCGCAACCCAACTTTTTTTTTTCGTGAAAAAGATTCGTTTATTTTTCTGAATACGCATGATTTTTTTCAGATTTTTCAGTAATCGTTGATTTTTCCATGAAAAAAAAAAAAAAAAAAAAATCAACGATTACTGAAAAATCTGAAAAAATTCATACGTATTCAGAAAAATAAACGAATCATTTTCACGAAAAAAAAAAAAGTTGGGTTGCGGGCAAATTTGTTAAGCAATTATTTTTTTCATCAAATTGCTAGTAACATTTTGTAATTATTATTGTGCAAAATTAATCTTCTCAGTACCTTTAGTATGCATGAATTTTTTCAGATTTTCATACCATCAAGAAGTACTTGCAATTTTTCTATTATTTTTGTCGAACTTATGCGAAGTCAGCGCGCAGCGAGACTCCCTCCTTAAAGCCGGTGATACGAGAGAGCACGCTCAATGATGCCGTTTTCGCGGGTAAAATTCATCGGTACGTGTTTTAGGCGCGTGGGCGAGGGAAAACCCGATGTACTGTTGGGTGCGATCGGGAGGTGGCGGTGTGCCGTTAGTGGGAATCGAGGAGGGAGATGTGGGAGGAAAGGGGGTGCAAAGACCAGGGTAAATCAGGTCATGCTGGGCCAGGGACCGGTGACACCGGGGCATCGCCCACTCGGTGCCACCCTATGAGAACTGGGTCACCTTTTATCCTTGTTTCAATGGGAGGCAGCATCCACAACTCTCTCCCGTTTTCATCTCGATCCCTCCTCGATTTCTACATCCCCGTTCTCCTTCGCTTCTTTCCCCGAGTTCTTACGATTTTTCTTGTCACTCCACATCCATCTGTTTATCCCAGTTACTTATACGGGACGCCTACCCTGCATACCTTCGTCCCATATTATTATTATTATTAGAGCCTCAATAAAAAAAAAATTTTTAAATGGTAAATTGAAAAGGTGCACTGCATAAAAATATTATGCAATTTACAACACGTTTACTATACAGAGTTATATGAAATATACGAAATAAATAAATGAAATGTTAATGTACAAAGTTATATGATTATATAAAATTCAAATACATTGTATTTGAATTGTAATAATTTAATCTTAAATAAAGTACACAGTAATAAAATAATTACGTAAAATCATTATGCGAATTTTCGTAAAAATAATTTTGTTAAACGAAGTGACAAACGAATTTGTCACTTCTTTGAATATACGAACCTGTCCTCTTACCTCCTGCATCATTGACAATTTTACTTTGTACTTTTGTTTGTCAAACTGTAAAATGAGCAAATAAAAAATTGTGGACATTTGTGAATAATAATTTGTTGTAAAAAGTACAAATTTTTTTTTTTTTTTTTTTTTGACTGTGTACCAGTATATCAAAATTACCGGTGACGACGTAGAAAATTAAGACATCCGTATATGAAAATTATGTTATTATTACGAATATTGAAGAGAAAATAATATTGTCTTCAACATACTGTATATGCACAAAACTTCATATACATTTTACGAATTTTCAAACAGAAATTTTTAACGGTCTAAATTGTAAAAGTAAAAAAAAAAAAAAATTGCAAAGTGTAACACAGTCATGAATAGGCTAGCGAAATAAGGGTCGCTCGCCCAACCCATTTCGAAAAATACATCGAAAGGCCTTCACGTTCAACCGCCGTGCTGCAAAATTTTGCCCGCTATGATTCTCCAAGGAAAGAAACTCTTATACACTGCATTATTCTTCGATTGCCGAGTTACGTAGCGCCTAGCTTTTCCCTCGTGTCAATCGATCACGTCTCGCCGCTGCATACATTCCTAACCCGCCGTTAACTCTATTGCACACCTGCGCGCACACACGGACACATCGACCAATTGAATGTCGTGTATTCGAGTCGCGATGCAATTTCGTTCGGGCGCGCATGCGCGAGCGCGACGGTGTATATCGCGTTCCGCTATTATGTAAGAGCCCGACGAAATTTGTGAGCGATAGCGCCAGAGACTCGACAATCAAATCAGCACGAGAGTTGACCCTCCGTATCTAACGCTTCCTTCTTTTGATCTTTCCAGGCTGGTCGGGCTTCCGCTCGAAGCTCCGGAGACGCTCGACGTAATCTAAATCGAGAGTAAGAGCGTCACGACGAATCGGACACGCTCCCGTGATGTTCCGAGTCTTCGATCTCTCCTCTCAACGGGTAACCGGAGTAAGAGCGACGGGTATTGAGAAGATTGGATAACGAAATCGCGGCCAGTGCGACGGAGAGAAATACCGCAGAATGGGAAAAATCTTCTCGGGGCGGTGAACGACGGCGCACGGAGAGAAGCTTCCTCGTCGCATATCCGGACTCGACGGTGTGAAAAGAACTTGGACGTACGCCGTTACGTTGGCCGTTACGCAACATCGAAGTGCTCGTAGGAAGATTCCATCCTTACCGGCTTTTCCAGGAAGAGACACAAAGCGACTGGGATTTCCCCAGCGATGCGTGTAATGAGCTTTTTCAATTCCGACCGAAAGAGCTTTGAGTACGAAAACGACGGAACGATGGAAGACGTTTGCGGATCAAAGTCCGACACTGTGGCGGAAGCCTCGATGACGAACCCTGGTCGTCCGAGTTGAATTCAGGATGAACAGATTTTCGTGCGATTTTACATTGAAAAGTTTAGAAAAAAAAAAAGGGGTAAGCGTGTCCCTTTTTTGCGACATTCTAAATCGGCTTGAAATCTTTTTCGCAAGGAGCGCTGACTTTCTAGGCTCTGTTACACGTGGGAAGTCTTTGCATTCTCAGGGAAAATAAAAAGTTTGTCGTGTAGCAATATTCTAGGAAGCGATTTTAGAGATCGCACTGTTGCATCTGCAGGTGAATTCCGGGCTTTGTTACTCGTAGGGCAAAGGGAGTGAAAATGGCCCGGCGCTATCGAGACGCAAATCAATGATACATGGACCGGTTGGCTAATAGAAATTTTCGAGGGTTACATCGGGGTCTTATCAGAATCTCATTACACCTTCTTCGGACCATTTCAAGGCCTGATCAGAATCTCATTACACCTTTTCCGGACCATTTCAAGGCCCGATCAGCATCTCATTACACCCTTTCCGGACCATTTCAAGTCCCGATGTAATTTATTCTCAAAAGAGCTTCTGCAGGCTGCACTGTCGCATGCGCAGGTGAATTCCGGACTTTGTTACTCGTAGGGCAAAGGGAGTAAAAATGGCCCGGCGCTATTGGGACGCAAATCAATGATATATGGACCGGTTGGTTATTAGAAATTTCCGGGCGTTACATCGGTCTTATCTTATCAGAACCCTGTCACAATCTCATTAAACCTTTTCTGGACCATTTCGAGGCCTGATTAAATTTATTATCGAAAGTGATTTTTCAGATTGCGCTGTCGCATGTGCACGTGATTTCCGGGCCTTGTTAATTCGTAGGGCAAAGGGGGTGAAAAATGGCCCGGCACTATTACCGCGCAAATCAATGATACGTGGATCAATCTCTTAATGGAAATATCCGAGCGTTACATCGGGCTCTTGTCGGGGTCTTGTCAGGAGCTCATTAAGTCTCCTCCGTACCATTTCAGGGCCTGATTTAACGCTCTACAATTTCTACCATCCATATTCTCTATCCTGTTTACCCAGGTTCATTTTATTGAATCTGCGGGGGGCAAAAAGTTGCTCGTCATAAATATTTCCATTTCCACGATTTGCCGTCGGCGCGGATGGGGCGAAATGCCATGGGAGTTTATTTGCGTCCGGTGTAATTAAATTTCTTACGGACGAGGCCTCATTGTCTTCTCACTGCGGTCGACACATCTCTCGTGCAGCGTACAACGCGATGTCTCTCATTAACCGTAACAATGCCACGCTCACTGGCCGTACGTTCGGTTTCTCGTTCGCTCTTTCTCGGCCTGTATATCGCAACGCTGACGGCTCAAGGATATGCCCGTGTTCCGGCGCTCGCCCATATTCCGTTGAATATCATTTTATTATGCTTTCTCCTCGTACTCCAGCTTCCACAAAGCGCCGACGTTCTCCGGACATTTACACGGGCCTCTACGGAATGGAACATTCGGAGTGGAAAGTTTGCGCATAAATTCGTTGAAGCTTACAACGTGATAATGTAATTTAAATAACAAAACAACGCTGTTATTTCGAATTAATTCGCGGCGTTGACTCGACCCTCGGACGGTCAGATATTCGCGGATTTTAATTAGAAACAATTGTTTCTGCGCTCGTGTTCCGAATTTCGCCCCGAGGTATTCCATCTTCGATAAAAAAAAAAATATTCGTCAATGTAACCGACATTTATTGTCCACGAGGGTTCGCGATTCGTTTTGTCGTTAATTTAAAAAATGTTCTTTATTTATTTTTACATAAAAAAAAAAAAAAAAATTGATTCGTCGACAGAACAAAGGAAAATTTCAGAAATAACAAAAAGTAAAATTGCGAATTTTCGTGAACGACGAGATGGGTTTTAAAACTCAGGAGTCTTTTACTACTGTGCAGGAATTTTTTTGTCAAGCTATCAGTCTGAGGAGATTAAACTATTTTACACATCAATCCGTTGATTGTCCGGAACTTTGTTTCGAAGGTGAAATATAAGCTGCGTACACACGTGAATCCTATGGTAAATTTTGCAAAACGGCACTTCGTTGCGAAACATTTTGGGATATCGAATTAAAACCTCCGCCATTTTTTTCAAGTCACATATTTCCCAATGGATTTCATTAACGAAAAAATTCTCAAAAATTTGTTTGAAAAAATAAATATTCGTCAAAAAAATGGTAAGGGTACATTAAACGCGCCATATTGAACGTGAAATATAATCCGCGAAACTAACTTTATATCGTTAAAGCTTGTTTTCGCCCGATCGCTTATAAACCCTCCGATCTGATAATTTAGCCAAGAACTGCGGTACAACCCGGTCCATCTTACCACCCATTCACACTATACGAATCTCACACTCGCAAATGTTCCTCTGTTGGCCGATCAATTACGGCACGTGCGAACAAGTCTCAAGCTCCGCGGGCCTCTTTCGCTCGTATCTGCGGAGCATGCGAGATCAAACTTTCGTTGAACACCTCGAAGGAACGTGAAGCATGCATGTTCCATCCGCGTACGCAGCTTCCTCGCCCGGGGTTGCTACGGCCGAAGAAGCTTGTAACTTATATTATAACTCGTCGTTCGTCCCCGTGAGCGCCTGATGAAACGACTTCGCCGCTGATCATCACGGTACGACGACGATGATGAGCTTGGATAACGAAATCTTGGCTCGAGGCTCTCACGAGGTTATAGAGATCGTTAATATTCCGGAGGACAAATTCGCTCTTCCCCTCTCACTAAATTTCAACACGATTTTCCGTTCCTCCCCAATAATGTTGCACGTGGCAGTGCAAAGACACGCGATTTTGTTGGTTCCCGGAGGCGAGTGGGAGATTACATCTATGATCACGTCTGTGACAGTCGAATCAGGCAAAATTTTCTACCTGTTACACGTGGCAGCCGAACTTGCCTCGATATAGGATTCGTACTTATCTATTTCTTCTGACTTTATTATTACTTATCTATTTCGTCTGAATTTATTCTCACTTATCTATTTCGTCTGAATTTATTCTCACTTATCTATTTCGTCTGAATTTATTCTTACTTATCTCTTTCTAGTTATACTTTATCTGTACTATCTCGTTTCGTTTGCTATCTATGCTATATCTACTAATGTTAATCCAGCATTGTTCTGCCTGTATTGCATCGATCCTTAGGAGCGATATCCCAGCCCTTAATGAAATTCTATCTACCTACCTCGCACTCTGTGCTACTGCTTTAGATTAAGAAGAATCTACACCTTACTCTAACTTCTCTACTGCGATGGTACTTAGGGATTCACCTCAGTACCAATACAAACTCTATCCATCCATCTATCTATCTAGGACGAAACTTCCTAGATAGATTAAGCAAATAGGGAAAGAGGCCAATGATAAATGGACCGGTTCATACCCTTGTACTAGTTTCTCGCTCCACAGATACTTAAAATCTCTGTAAATATCAATGAACACGCGTCCACGATTTAAAGAAAATAATAGAAGAGAGAGTATAGTATATAGATCGTCAATATTCTGGAGGACAAGCTCTCTACCCACTTACCAAATCTCATCGCGATTTGCCATCCCTCCCCAATAATGTAACGCGTGGCAGTGCAAAGACTCGCGGTTTTGTCGGTTCCCGGTGGGAACCGGAAGATTACATCGACCGTCACATGTGCGACAGTCAAATTGAGCGAATTTTTCTACCTGTTACACGTGGCAGTAGGACTCGTCGTAATACAGAATTCTCTAAAGAAATTGCGGAGGCTGCGCGATCCCTCACGTGTGCACACTCGCCGCTTTTACCTTGCACTACTTTCTCGCTCCAGAGATACTTAAAACCCCAGGAAATATTAACGGACTCGGGTCCGCGCTTTAAAAATATAAACTAAAAATAATGGTAAAACTTGTAGTACACATTGCCGGTCGCGAGCAAAATTCGCAATGAACGAGATATAAAAAGTTCCGCAGGGATAGTCGGCTTAACTTATATGAGAAAAAGATAATGTACCGGTCGTAAAGGTGAGAAGGGACGAGGTTTAAGGTTACACTCCCCATCAAAGTTAAGCTCATCCTATCTCTCGCCTTTTTCCTGTCGCTCGAGGTCCCCGAGCAGTCTATAGAAAATCCCACGTCGACATTAACCTTCCCAGTCGAATTGACTTAAGGTTGCCCGCGTTGTTCTCCTCGCAGAGGTGACAATCTTTTTTTAATACTAATACCGTGCCTTTTTTGTGTCTATGGAACTTTGCATTTCCGCGCTAATCTCAATTTTCCCGTTCCCTCACTTTCTTTCTGTTTTTTTTTATTCAGCTTCGAAAAATGTATCTCGGGGCGCGAGAATATAAATCAGCAGGGATATCCGCGAGACGGTGAGGCGAACGATATTCAATCGGTGGATGCTGAAGATGCGGTGGGCGCCCGTGAACAGCCGCAACGTGGGCGACGTTGGCTAATCAAAATGGATCAGCCGGGATTAAGTGTATTGGATAATGAAAAGAAAGAAAAAGGGCGAAAAAAAAGCAAAGGGTGGAATATATCGGAAGGAGCTGTGGCGATAAAGAGACGGATGGTGAAAGATGAAATATCGAAGATGGAGGAAGTAGCGGAGAAGATTTTCTCTAGATACATATATATGTATTCTATATATATATATATATATACAGGGTTGCTGCTCTCACAGTGTCGCAGGTCGATTCGGGTAATCCACCTCTGCCGTTGCCGAATCGGGGTCACATCCTATTCAATCGACTCGTCGTCCATATATATAGTAAAACCAATGTGGAAATGCAATATATATATATATATATTGTCAAACATAGCTATACATGAACCATGGCCACTGGACAGAACACTGTTTTTAGGTATATATTTATTTACCTGTACTTTATATATAGCGCGCATTGCCAGGCGCAGAGGACTCGGGTTGAATGTCGGAAAAACGAATCAAACGCTATATAGAAGAAATCCCGCAGGCTACGGAACTAGGTACAGGAGGAATGCAACGAACAAGTTTTTTTCTCTCTTGATCGCTCGATAGAACCGCGTATAGAACGTACGCATCTCGTTATCGGTGGGCTTTTTTTTGCAGACAGGGGGGATGGGAATAGAGAAATAACGAGAGTTTCAAACGAGCGCTCGTGGTCGTGTATAAACACAGTCGGTTCACGCTTTTGCACTCTCAAAACCGGGCGGACTTTGTATACGGATAAATGATCGTGTAAAATAAGGGTTAAAAAAGTAAGAGTAATTTTATATACCGGTTTTCATGAGGAGGGCGAATTGAACGTATGTGTGTTTTCAGGGTTCGGAGCGAAATATGTTAATTTAACCCTTTTCAAAGATTCGACACCAATTTTCCAATTTATAATATAACTAGCAGGTTGTTGGGAAATTGAATAACGAAAATTTATATTTCCGGTGATTCTCCTGAAATACTTCACTTCCGGCTTGAAAATCTTATTTTTCGACCAAAAGTCACCTCATATCGAAAATACGTCAGATTCGGTAAAAAAAAAAGTCAAATCGTCATATCGAAAGTAATGTATTTTCGATATGGGGTCACTTCTGGTCGAAAAATCAGATTTTCAAACCGGAAGTGACTTATTGCCGATTGAAAAATGAGATTTTGCACACGACGATGGTGCGGAGCATTATTTTGTGCAATTCACCGAGACGCACGGAATAGTATAGAAGGTGAAAAACGATAGAACGAATAGTTATCAGTGGAGGAGAATAATTGAAGTCTGAGAGGGGCTCCATGATACATCGCGTATATTTTGTGAAGATGGATTTTGAAGAGGAAATCGCGGAACTCGACTGCGGTAATATAAAGATTAATTTTCGCTGCTTCGTGGATTTAATATGATAAGACCGTCCAATCGCACTCCAGTCGGCGAATTGTTACAGCTCTGCAGTTAAGAGATATCCTTTACTCTACTTCTCACCCCCCCCCCCCTCCCTCTTCCGTCTTCCATCTTCCACTCGCGTCTATTTCTACTTGAGAAATCCTTCGCCGGATTAAACTTTTCACGCGTCTTTGCACCGTCCCGTAGTTTGCCGCTCTCCGACTGCTTCTCGAAATGGCAAAGTGGCTAAAATCAATGAGACCCACCTCTTCGTAAAACTAACACTCGACGAAACTCGACGGAAAAGCTGTAGCTTTCAGAGAGTATCGTGAAAGCACACACCCATTTTTACTTCCAAACTTTTTGTCCACTTTAACGTACACACAGTTCGCAGCTTGTCGCTCATTTTTCACGCAATCTATCCTGATTAATTTTCTTTTTTTTTAGTATTCGCACTCAGTTTTTTTTTTTTTTTTAAACTTGATTGAGCAATGGAACAAAGCGCCTGGTGGAATCGGCTTTGGGAACGGATTAGTCTCGAATTGGCTTTCCGACTTTTCCAATCCAGATCGTTCCTTTTTTTATTGTCATGTCTGTTTTTTCAATTTCCCGATCGTCCAAGCTTCGACGTTCGACCGTTCGCTCGACTCCGGTCCAACCGATTTACTACCCTCCCAATGCAATTTTACATTTCGCCCGACAAACACTCTCACCGCCGGCAAGAAAAATCGCTCGATTAACATCGAGCGTTCGCGGTGTCCGAGACAAGTTGCCAGTTGCAAAAAGACAAAAAGACACTTCCGAAAGTTTCGGATCGATGGAGCTACGAAGAATAAAAAATGAGGCCCATTCGGAGAACATTTCGACCACTGAGGAAAAATATGAAGTCCCGTGTAGATTTTGCCGATGGAACGGACGCGGCCCATGATCGAGCTAGTGTTGGCATGGCGATTGTCGAATCCCCAATGCTTGGTCAATATTCGGCCAACTATTGACTCGCCAATGGTTGGTTTAACAATTGGCGGCCCATACGCGGCCGCGTTTGGCTCGCCAATTATTGGTTAGTCGATTTGAGGCCAATGTTCGGTTGAGTATTTGGTCACCATTGGTAGCTTTAACAATTGACGGCCAATCGTTAGTCAAGTTTTGAGTATTGAGTCGCCAGTAGTTGGGTTGTCGATTTGAGGCCAGTGTTCTGTCGAGTATGAACTCACCAAACATTGACTTTCCGATTTTAGGCCAATGTTCAGCCGAATACCGATTCGCCAACCGTTGGTCGGTTGATGCATGATGTCATGAATCATTGGTGTGTCGATTTCCGGCCAATGCTCAGCCGAATACCGATTCGCCAATCGTTGGTTTACCAATGCGTGACCCCAACATGGGACCATCAAGCATCGGCTTTCACCGCTCGAACGCGCTAACCCAAGTTGTTTCTGGCAAGCGAAAGTGTACCAAACCGTCAATATAGGAGCATGCGAAATGACAGCGTTTTTAATTTTCGAAAAGTATGCGTATTGTTTTTGGATTCCGTATTCGATAGTCAATAAATGCATTGACAAACCAATATGCAATATGCATTGCCAATACATTGACTATGATCGCTTTGAGAGTTCTCGCAGGAGAAAATATATAAAATATAATCTCTTGCAGAGTTTCGAAGCATAAAAAAGGGATATTCCTATTTTTACAATGTCCAAAAGGTATTGCTTTAAAACCATTCTCTTCCTATATATGTAACTTATAGAGGGCCGATATTGACAACCAAGTATCGGCCGATTCTCTTGATCAACCTTGAGGTCAATGTTGGATGCCAATATTGGCAAGTACTTATCATCCAAGGCTTCCTCGATGATTGGGCCAAGCTCGCATGCCAGTGTTTCCAACATCGGTACCAAGCTTGGCCCAACCATGCCACATGCGATCACGCTACATGGGGTGGAAGAGACTTCGCGAAGAATCGAGACGCAGCTTGAACAGATGAGATCCGAAGGTATTCCGCCCACGAAGTTCACGTACGTTGCACGTTCAAAGAAGAAGCTATGTGCTTCCTACGGGAACACGAGACTTCTACAAAGATTAGCCTTACCTCCAGTTATCCGCGCTTTGAGAACTTTCAATTCCTTTTGCATTTCTTCCAGTGCAACTTTCTCATCTTCGAAGGGCCGAAAGGATCGCGGGATGCCTCCCGGTCTGCAGTTTGGCCGCCGACATTCCCAGACAAATAACCTTCTCCGTACAGCACATTGCATCGCGCACGCAAGAAGAAACATTCTCGACAAGTCCACATTGCGTTCGATGTATGTCACGCAGGATGTCGTCGTTTTTCATATTCTCGTCGTAGAGAAACTACGGGGAAAATAAAGACCTACGAGACGAAGCTTCGAACATCGAAACTGCGCATGTTTGTCGAAATAAAAATTCAGCAAACGCTCCAGAAATTTTTCTTCAGGGAATCGATGAAAATATTTCGTTTCGGTATTCTTCAACTGTGCTAGTGAACAAATTGCTGCAAATGAAATTGCGCATTCTCGCGTTGCTCAAGATTCTTCAGGGAGCGACGCAAGAGCAAGTGTTTCGGCGAAATTTTCAGGAAAGATTATTCATATAATATTTTTATGACTGAAATAGTGTTTTAATAATTGTTATTAATATTTCAAAACGATTTTACCCAAAATCGACCGCGTTCACTCAGACATTTCTTCTGAATATCGTTACCGATGTTGTTGGACATTGTCGACGGCTTTGCATGTAAATTTCAGAAAAAATATCCATCAATAACGGGCACATTTACAACTCTACGAGAATCGAAATAAAACTCTACGGGGCTTGAAATAAAACTCTACCGGAATTGAAATAAAACTCAACCGGAATATAAATAAAACTCAACCGGAATATAAATAAAACTCTACCGGAATACAAGGCTACTGTTTAGCCTTGTATTTTGGTAGAGTTTTATTTTCGTTCTGGTAGAGTTTTATTTTCGTTCTGGTAGAGTTTTATTTTCATTCTGGTAGAGTTTTATTTTGATTCTGATAGAATTTTTTTACTTTCTGATAGAGATTTTGGTAGAGTTGTCTGGGAAGAGATGATTTGTGTTAGAGTTGTCATCTGATAGAGTTGTGAGTGGTAGCGACCTCAATGCGCCAGAGTCTCTCTTCTCCCCCAAAGATAGTGGAGAGCGAACGGTTTCCCCCATCTTGTATTTTTCCCTAAAAATGTACCTCCCGTTAATCTTTTGCCTATGACGATAGTAATCTTTCGCCCTTCCGCCCATCTATATATCTTGGCAAAAAGTCCCCTGGATTTGCAGAGAAGCTAAAAAAAAAAAAATCGGCACATGTTTTCCTATACCACCACAGTGGATGCCTGCGAATGTATATGCATGAGGCTTACCTATATGCGGACAGGAGGGAATGCGACGGGGAAGGTGGACAGTGGCGGTGCGGTGAGCCCGGGTCACCGCACCGAAAGCTCCCGAGAGTCCGCAGCTCGTCCGGACGCGTGACACACTCCACCGAGAGTCCCTCGTCGTCGAGCGCTCGGTGCATTTCATTTGTGCAGCACACACACACACACACACACACGAGGCTCTCGGTCGACAAATGAACGTTTGCCTTACGGCTTTTAACGCGCTCGAGCGACGGAGCGACGTCGCGCTGACTGACGATGCCCACGGGACTTTTCGGTCCGCAGGAGCAGAGCCCGATCTCAGTAAGAGGGGAGCCTTGAGAGACAATCGCCAGGATTAACGTACTTCCGTGTCCGCGGACAATCCGCAGAGATCAAGCATTCTCGCCCCGAACGTGACTCCGACGGCTCCGAGCTTTATTTTCTTTATCTCTCTGTTCCTGACCGCTCACGCGAAAAACCCCGTTTGCGCCTTTCTCTCCTCTTTGCGGGGAAATTTATAGTTTATGGCTCTCGTTCAGCCTTAGGACTTCGCGGGTTGTGCCCACGTATAAGCCACACGCGCGGCACGCTTCGAGACAATCCGTCCTGATTTTATTCTCTCGACTGTCTGAGGACGGCGCGAAGTATGGACAGTACTTCGGGCATTTAAGAAGTAGAAAAGAAGTAGAGAAGTAGAAGTGGAAAAGTAATTAACGGAGGGAAACTAGAAAAACTGTTCTACTTTTGTTTTTAGTGAGAAATTTTACTTTGCAGCGCCGAATAATTCTCAGAAATTTTACTACTCTCTGTAATGCAATTATTCGGGATTTTCCGGCATTCTTCCGGACTTCTCGGAACGAAAGTTCATCGTTGTTTTCGCTTAGAAAAGTCTTCGCACAGCACTCTCCCAAAACTTCAATATTGTCGAGAATGTTTAGCAATAACTATCGAGTCTATTTAGACTCGTACATATTCGGCAACAAAAAAAAAAAAAAAAATGAAGGGGCTTTCAAAGTCAGCTGACTTCTAATCTCATTATTATTTGCATCTAAAAAGTTATCAGCGATATACACGATAGACTGGCATAAAACTTGGTAAATATTTCCGAGGTTAATTAACAATAATTATCGAGTAGAAACGATTTCGTGAATGTGTAGCAAAAAAAAAAAAAACAAAAAAACAGGGGGTTTTAAAGATCAGTTGAGGTCTCCAAACCCATCATTTGAAAAGGATTAATTTTTTCTGAAAAAGATAGGAAATCTTGAGGATAGGGAAAGGATAGGATAGGAAAAGATAGGAAGATAGATAATTGGAAAATATTATTAGAAAAATGTCCCATCGTCAATCTGTCCTTCAAATATCAACTAAAATATGTCTGCATGTCCAGACTGACATGCGATAGCTGCTCATATCACAAAAGTGTATTGCTTTCACCGTCCCATTTATACGGTATATTTTTCCCATCGACACCGCTTTGTATGAAACTTCGCCGCCAGCTATTTTTAATAAGTTTTCAAAAAAAAAAAAAGAGTGGAAATAAAAAAAAATGTGTCGATAAAGTTTCGTAAAACTGGGTTAAAACAGTGCCGCGAGATTGCATTCCAGCGGTATGGAGCGCGGGAGAAGCGATGAATCGCCATCGCTTTTTATCTCCGGCGAGCCACTACCTCATACCTACTCTCCCGTTGAACAAACTGCTGTTGCCCTGTGTCTCTGGCGATCGAATTGATCGAGCGGTGCGGGGACTATTGAAAAATAACTGCCGACGTGCTCGAGCAAGCGTCTATAGTACGCGATGGAGCTACAGCCGGAGCAGCGAAAAGAGCGAAACCGTGCGCATGAGCGTGAGCGCGAGCATGATCGTGCGCATGCGCGAGAGCGTGCGTACAGTAGAATCCCGTTAATCCGAGATGATAAACGGATAAGTGAAATCCCAGATAAGACGGATAACATATTCAATTCAAACTTGTACAACTATTATATACCTAAAAAGAAACAACACACCACTTCATATGAACATTAACTTTGATAGTTAATTTACTTATTTTTTAATATCATTATAACCTAGTGTGTAGCTTCATACAAACATAAACCATTGACTTCAAAATCGAAACTTTTGTATTTGGAGCTCGCAATATAAAGACGCAGCAAACTCTGCAAGTTTAAGCGCCTATGCAAAAAAAAAGTACCCTTTACAGTCTACTCCGCATATGGCCATTGCTGCTTTATCCGCTTTATCCGAGTCGGGTGCTTCGGATAACGCGGAGCCTCGGTTGAGATTGATGGTCGGACCACCGAGGTTCTACTCTACAAGTGAGAGATATGAGCGATGATAATAGAAGTACCTCCACGGTGACCCAAAGCGACAATGCAGAGCGAAAAAGTCTTGATGTATCGTTCGAACCATCGAGCTGGACGGAGAGTTTGTAGGTTTTGCAATAGTGTCCGATGTGAGCGAACGAGATAAAAGCGTTGTTTGCAATGGGGCAATAATGGAATATGACAATTGGGAGAATGAGAAATCCACTGCTGAGTCCCCTCCCTGCGCAAACCACAATAATATGGCTAAACGTTGTTGTACGCAACGGGCGTTCACGTTCCAGTTACAGGCCGCAGGTATACGGATAGTGCCAGTGCCCCGGGGTCGTCGATTCCAGAGGTGCAAGCGTGAAGCCCAGAAGGCCGGTGCAGGAGGATTTCACTGTGCCATTACTGCGGTGCGGTTGTTGATGCCGATGGGGAACGCGCGAGGAAATTCGAATTGGGGACGAAGTCGGTCGCTCCTGCTGTCGCTGCTGGTGGGATTGCATTGAGCGAGAGGAGAGAAGCTTTCGCGCTCTATTCCGTGACCTACCGCTCATTCTCGCGGATAACAGTATAGATATGTATACATGTTGTAGATCTATATATGTGCATACAGATATATATGAAAATCCAAAGTTATATCTCTATATCTGTTTGGAAGATATACGAAACCAGGTCACTATCGGGTCACTGAGCTCGATGTTTCTGTCTCTCTTGATTTTCCACTTCCTATACCACCCTCTCACCCCTCGCACCCTACAGCTACAGTCGAATGTTGATCGTTACCGAGATATAGACCACTCTTCACTGGGACGCAGTAGTACGAAACGACTTTGGTCAGACGGATTTCAAAAAATGCCCGTATGCAAAGATTCACTAAAACGTATATTTGACGTAACAAAAAAAATGTCTACTCTTTAATATTTAGAACCGTAGACATAATTTTTAAGAAATGATATTTTTTTAAAGGAAAATTTTTAAACAGTGTGCGAACTTTTAATGCACAAACCGATGGAATGAATTTCATGGACAAGTGTGATGAAAAATTGGGATTTTATCATTAGACGTTTAACGAATCGCCTCCCAGCGGTATGCAGAATAGTTACGACAGAAAATTGTTAAGTAAGCAATGTGAATTTTCGTTTTTTTTTTTTTTTTTCTTTCTTCACTTCTCTCTACTTCTGTCTTCAGGTTTAACTGTACAGTGGACTTCGCGTCACTGGAATACTTCCTCAAAGTGGAGAATAACCTTTTACATTTTTAATGAGGTACTCCGGGTGCACTGTAGAGTAGTGTCTGCATTACAGAAGACAGTTTGTAACAAGCCCCTGCGGCGCTGACGAATTATTTTATCATAGTCAGACTATCCTCTCTTCTCTCTCTTTCCCCTTCTCTCTCTCTCACTCTCTCTCTCGCCAGTTACATGTCTGCTTTGCTCCCGTTTCGCACGTGTCGAATATTAATTATCCTGCGACATACTTTTTTTTGTAGTATACTTCACCCCTTCGGTGGGAATACCGGGGTCGAGCAATTATCGCGCATAAAAATTTCACCCGTTCGATGGCAGATCCGGCGTCGATGCGGCCCATATTTTTAAACTTTCCCGCCAAGCTGAAAGCTAACCCGAGAATGTCGCACAAATTTACATCATCACTGTCTCGATTATCGCATTACATTTTCCAGGCGTTTTTTCGATTCACTACTCCAATTGAAGATTCATTATTTTTATTAAAAAATTCGCCAGAGCACGTTATAATAAGATGCCCAATGTATGAATCGCATAGAGTAAAGTATCTGGAAAACTTCGAATTTCCGATGAACGTTTCATTTTTCCAGAGAGACTATATTAAAAAAAATATATATATTTTGTTGTGTATTTTCTTGTTGCAAACATCGGGCGTTTGCCCTATCGGAATTAGAGTAGCAATGAATGACGAAAGAAAACGAGAATGTATTCGAATGTAAAAGTTACAGAGCAAATGTAATATAGAAAGTTACCAAAGATGTTGAAGAGTGATAATGCATCGTAACGACTATAGTATAGGATGTTCAGATTATTTAGTCACAAATGCAAAGTATATATTATCAAGGTTGTTAAGTCACCAATTTGCAATGGGTTCTAACTTGGTTACAAATAAAGAATACTATTACTGTCAGATTGAATCTACACCCAGAAAAAAAGTATGGTATTTCGTACTATAACGAAAAGTTCCCAGAGGGGACGACTATATAGATAGTTTGTGATCACATATACTCAATTGATTAAACTATAATTATAGTTAGAAATATAATTTTTGGTCATTGCCGTAACTATAATTTTATAGTACGACAGTATATAGTTTTATAGTAACTATAATTTTATAGTACGACAATGACCAAAAATTATATTTCTAACTATAATTATAGTTTAATCAATTGAGTATATATGATCACAAACTATCTATATAGTCGCCCCTTCTGGGAACTTTTCGTTATAGTACGAAATACCATACTTTTTTCTGAGTGTAGATTCAACCTGATAGTAATAGTATTCTTTATTTGTAACCAAGTTAGAACCCATTGCAAATTGGTGACTCAACAACCTTGATAATATATACTTTGCATTTGTGACTAAATAATATGAACATCCTATACTATAGTCGTTACGATGCATTATCACTCTTCAACATCTTTGGTAACTTTCTATATTACATTTGCTCTGTAACTTTTACATTCGAATACATTCTCGTTTTCTTTCGTCATTCACTGCTACTCTAATTCCGATAGGGCAAACGCCCGATGTTTACAACAAGAAAATACACAACAAAATATTTTTTTTTTTATATAGTCTTTCTGGAAAAATGAAACGTTCACCGGAAATTCGAAGTTTTCCAGGTACTTTTCTCTATGCGATTCATACATTGGGCATCTTATTATGACGTGCTCTAGCGAATTTTTTAATAAAAATAATGAATCTTCTTTTATAGTCGTCCCCTCTGGGTATTATCTACCATATAAGTTTTTCTCAGTGTAGTTCATAATTGTTTGGTAAAAAAAAAAAAAAAATTAAGGAACCTTGAAAATCCGATGGGCGGTGAAGTTATAGGCGATCATTCTATTTTGACGCACCGATATGAATCAACAGCGGTATTGAAGATTTCACTTCAGCATTTAAAGTCTAGCATGGACTAAAATATTAAATAAGAAACGAAAACTTAAGAGCCTTAAAAAAGTCAGGCCTCCCGAGTCCAGCAGAGTCGTGCATACGAGTCCGCTCTTTGGTCATTAAAAGAGAAATAAGAATAAAGTAAAGGAGAGCGTGGGAAGCAATCGGCGAACCCTCGATATCCCGACGACGACGGGGGTGGAGTGGAAAAGTGCCAAAAAAAAAAAAAGAGCCGTTGGCTCAGTCTCGTCTCCGGGTTAGCGTGAAAAATGCGCGACCGGGTATTCCCCGAGCGATTCCCTCGGCGTGACTCTCTCGTCTGGAAAAAGGAGGTTACCGAAGGAGGGGAGGAAAGTGTGGGCCGCGGCCCTTTGGGAATTGAAATTTGTGCGCGAACTAAGTTCGTTCGTTCGCGAAAGAAGGAGCACGCGAGCGAAAAACAGGTGGGGAGCGGGTTGGGGCGGATAATTCCTCGGTTCTCGTTACGTAATGGGTTGTTCCACAGACTCCAATAAACACACGCCTACACGTACACAGGGCGCACTTTGCACAGGGATGAAAACGATCGAAAGAGGCCGAACGATCGGTCGAGAGCGAGAGCGATTTTTCTAACAGTCCAACTTGGCGCATTCATCGAGCTGAAAACGTGAAAACGCGCTGTGAATGAGACCGAAAGAGCCCTTTTTTTTCTCCTTCTTTTTTTTTATAATTTTTTTGCAAAGACCGCGTACGGTGCCGAGTGAAAAGCGTCGTGCAATCCGCGAGCGCCCGCGATGGAAAACGCTCGACTGGCTCCGCGATGCATTATTTCCCTCCCCGCTCTCCCCCCCCCCCCGTTCCTATATAATAACACCCCGCCAGTAAAACGTGAAACATGCCGGAGACGCGGCACGACATCGTCTCGCGGATCCGCGAGTTTACGACGGAGCGGGAGGGAGCTCGAGCAAGGGAGGAACAGAAAGAGTTTGCGTTGCTCGGGTGCCTCGAGGGCCGTCGTTCTCATCTCCTGCTCGCTAGGCTGGAAATAAATCGGGCGGGCACGCGTTTTTCCGAGGCCCGTCTATCGCGCTTTCATCCCCCGTCTCGTCCCTCGCGTAAAAGCGTTTCGCCGTGTTTTATTTCCACTTTTCCCTTTGTTTGTCCTCGCCCTCACCCTTTCGCTTCGGAGGCGAAGGGCCGCGAATCGACGGATGACGCTCCGGGAACGCGAAGGCGAGCGCGAGAGAAGTCGAGGTGAAAATCGCTGCCTATTCTCGACGGCATCGTCAGTGTACGTGACTGCGCGGCCGCCGAGGCGAAAGACGAAGGGAGAGATAGAAAAATACAACAAAAAAATTAAAAAATAAATAAGCCCGAGCGAGAGAACAGAGCATGTACAGCAAGTGGTTGGTCTTCAAAAAGAATTCATGATTCGAAAGTGTGCGAAGCCGTGCGGATTCGCCGCAGCACTCTTGCGGGCCATTAGGAGGGGCTCTAAAGGGATGAGTGGGGTGGCTGAAGTTCCACGGCGGGGAGGGGGAGGGGGGGGGGGGGGGGGGTTGGCGCGCGAAAAGCGAGCACTGAAGAAAAATCGAAGGAAAGTTAAGTGGCCTCCTGCTGGCGGAGTAAACGTGTGCTCTACTGCGCGAATTGCCAAGTATTATAGATACACACATACATACACATATACACGTACATGTGTGTGTGTGTGTGTGTATGTCTATATACGTTGGTACATAAGAGGACCAACTGCGCTCCAAGACTTCCGTACATAATGTATACTTGCGCCGAGTTTGTATCTACTTTGGCTCCATCTCCACCGGCGCTGCTGTTGCCGCTGCTGATGCTGATGCCGATGCTGGACGAAGGCTGAGGTGGCATCAGCATCGGTTGACGACAGGCACACCAGCCTCTGTGATCCGGTTTCGTGTTGTTGTTTGTTTACTTCACTCTCGTCAACCCGCGTCACTACCCTCTGTCCACCTACTCCATCGGCTTACAAGGTTATATGCGCTCGATGGAGTTGCGCCAGGGGACAAGATAAAGTATCTACCCCTCCCGTTTCGACCTAGAGAGCTACACCGTTTCCCATCTCGTCTCCCTTCCGCAACCCTTTCTGTCCACGCTTTCCGTTTTATTTTTTTTATTTTTTTTATTTTTTTTATTTCCTTCCTCTCTTTATTTTGCCTCGGTTTCTTGCGCTATCCTCCTCACTCGTGCCTGCTGCGGGCTCAAGTGTGGGTAATTAGGTGAGCCTTTTTTTTTTTTTTTAAGACGGAGAGGAAGAAAACGAACGAAGAGGCCGCGACCGCCTCTGAATCTATCCTCGACGAGCACCACATGACCTCGAGCCCCGGTAATTAGGAGAGCAATTTTTTTTTTTTTACTTTTTTTTCAGCTTCCACCCACCGTCTTTCCGATTTCTCTGTCTTTCTCTCGGGCGAAGGGTTAATTAAAATTCTACGAGTCTCTTCCTCGACCGCGGAGCTCTCGCCTCGGCGGTGTCTCTTTCGTCTTTGGTTTGGTTCTCACGGGTCGAATCATATGCCGTGAGGCGACATAAACCGAAACCGGGAGCTGGGAGCCGGTTTTCTGATCGGAGTCACTTTTGAAAACACGAAAACGTCACTTTAGCGGTAGAGATGGCGATAAGTGCGAAAAAATGCATTAGTCTTCTTCTCGGCAATTGCCACGTTTTTCATGGAAAAGTACATCGTCGTTCGGGATATTTCTCGATCCTCACTTTGGTTGTTACTCGGTCCAGAATATTTCTTGGAACATTCATGAACATTCTGATAATATTAATTATTATTATTATTACTAGCGGTTAAGTTAGCGCGCTTCGCGCCCTCGCATTATTCATGGGAGCTTCTGTGAATGTCCAATCGACATGAACTTTATTATTATGTAGATTATTATTATTATTTATTTATTTATTTTGCATAATACGAGGAACGAATCCTTCGTGCGAAATTTAGAGAAGCGCGAGTGCAAACAAATAACGAGCAAAGGTCTAGAATGTGACATAAGGTGAGGTAAACAAAACGTGCTAAAGAGAAAATAATTGCCGCAGATCGTCGGCGAATCGCGAGACAAGACTGAGCTGAGTGAGAACAATTATACAGTTCTCGTCGATTGTACTCATGGACTTTTATAATATTCAGTTATTATTATTATTAAATTTGATTGTTCATGTTTAAATGGCAAAAACAACTTTGCGGTCCATTTTGCCCCGGGATTTTCTTCTTTGTACTCCAGTCTCGCCGGTACATATAGAGTTTCGTGTCGTTGATCGCTGGACTTGAAGTATAGTCTGGTTCTTAACGAGCTTCCCCACCCCCCCCCCCCCCCCACCCGCCACCCTTCCATACTGAACAAGCCGAGTATTGCACACCGTGGCGGCAGTGCAAAGAGGTAGGTACTCGAGAGGACGGGGTCGACGTGCGCTGCGCGTTCAACTAACGAGAGAGACCTCGAGCTCGAGTGAATATAAAAAAAAAAAAAAAAAAACACCCCAGTTCTGCAAAGAATAAAAAGTGAAAAGAACGAAGGAAAAGGCAGTTTTTCTCGTGCGACGTATATCAACGACAGCGAGAGAGCTACCGTCGGGCAGGACCAGCAACGGTCCAGTGACCTGCCCAGCGCGACGTTCGAAGGCCCGCCGAGCTTGATTAATTGCGAGATCGCGTTAAATATGTCCTAGCTCTTTGCCATCAACGCTTTTTCCTACGGGCAGTGAGAAACGAGAAGAAGACAACAAAAAAATGAATAGAAAATTACTCGGGTGACATACTAAGGATTCGCTTTGGGACAGAAAGAGAGTTCGCTCGGGGCAAAAGAGGCGCGAACGAAATTGCATTGAACGATAGTTTTATTCCCTCGAAGATCAAATTCATTCCCGTGTCTCGTATTTCTTGAAAATTATGAAACTTCGTTTAAAAGCTGACCGAGGGTAAACAGGAAAAAATCTTGAAAATCATCGCCAATGTACACAGTAAAAAAAGTTTGTGCTTCTTAGAACAACTTATTGTCCACAAAAACGTCCATAATTTTTGATTTGTTAATTTTCTGATTTTACGAACAAAAGTACAAAGTAAAATTCTAAATGACACGGGAAATAAAATAAAAGAACAGATTCGTACATACAAATAAGTGGCAAACGTGTTTGTCACTTCTTTCTCTTTCTGTCACTTCTTTCTTTCGTTTTTTTCTATGTTCAAGCTCTGAAAAAACGCAATTTTCAAGGATTTCAAAAAATTCTGAAAAATAAACGAATTATTTTTATGAAGTAATATAGTTAAGTTGCCGGGTAATTTGTTGAATAATGATTTTAATCTTCAATATTTTAATGACAAATTGTAATTATTATTTCACGAAAGCAATCTTTGCAGGACCTCCCGCACACTTGATTTTTTATTCAGATTTTTTATCCCATCGACAAGTGTTCGAAATTTTCTCTGAAACTCACGTTTGGCTCGACTGTACGGCGAGTACCACCTTGACAAAATTATTTTTACAAAATTTCGCATTCGGATTTTGTGAAATAATTTTTTACTCTGCAGTTTATTGATTTGATTTCATCCGACTTTTCGTGAAGTGCGTTGGAAATATTGTATGAAAAAAAAAAAAAAAAAATTGCGAGCCGATGCCGCGTTGTTTTACGGACAGCCGCGCCAACGGGGGATCGCGGGTCACGAGAAAGATATTGGAACGGCGAAAACACATGACTAACGGAAGCTCGCGAGCGATATGAATAATCGACATTTCTCAAGGGAGGCGAACCAGGCGAATCTCATCCCCTTCAGCGATCACTCAAACCTCGACAGCGAGAGAGACCTCTTCACCTCCGTTCCTCGACCTCATGATTAATCGCGACGACGCTCGGCCTCGCGTATCAGACGCGTACTCTGTAATTCGATTATGACTCTCGTGTCTCTTTGTACCATTCGGCCCGTTCTCGTTCCTATCACAACGGTAATATCGGAGTCATAAAGAACGCGAAGATGAGAAAATTATCGGGCAAAATTTTCAGGGTCCTGCCTTTTTTTCCGTTCTCCGCTCCTCACGATTTACCTTTAGGTATTCCTCGAACGTGATCGAAGATGACTGAGAGGAGTATTGTGGTAAAAAAAAAAAAAAAAAAAGGGGCTCATCCGCAGCTCCCCTCTTGGCTGTTCAATCATTCGACGAACTCGACGACCGATCAAATAGTTATTCGTCTTGCTTTGGAAAACGCCCGGATCGGCGGTGGAAATAATAGAAAACAAAAAAAAAGGCCAACTCGAGGGGTTGACGGACCGTGAGTAAAATGTCGAAGACAGCGGGGCGCTTTTGGCGCAAGCGTCGAAACGAATTTTCGACACATTCGTTTAATTAAAAAATTAAATTCAATCTACATTTAAATTTATCACAATTGAACGATATCATAAATTAATTGAGAATTCACTTGATTCGTTTAATTTGAATTTGATTAAATTTAATGAAACTGCAATTCTCATTTTGTATTATTTTTTTTTTTAATGTGGCGAATCTGCCTATTACCGCGTCTTGATTTTCCCCCAAAAAAAAAAATCCCCCAAGCTCCGAGAAAACCCCTTCGAATGTCCACTAAACTTTATCGATTGGCTAAATACGCGAAAACATCGAGCCTGCATCCGACGACGACCCTGCCCGTCCGTAACTGTGCGAGGCTCACTCGCGCATCCTCGGTCGAAATTGGCGGAGAAACAAAGAAGCTTGGCACCGATCGAGGAAAACAAGACGGAGGCCGGAAGCACATTACGCGGTGGTCAGCGACCGGAAGTTCGAACGGCTCGAGGGCGGTGGCTTGATTTTTTTTTTTTTCATTCCCCAGACGATTTTCCCCGCAGCTCAGAAATCCTCAATTCCCAATAAAACAAAAAAAAAAAAAAATAGAGCCCAAGCTTTCGTCGACGCACAAGCTCGTAAAAAAAAAAAAAAAAAAAAAAAAAAAAACTCGGCAAGGTATCGGAGCAAGCGGAGAGTCCGAGAAATCGTTGATCGATCATACCGGCCGAGATCGTAAATAAGTATCTTAAAAAAAATAGAAAAAAAAAAAATCGGCAAGATATCGGAGCAACCGGACCGCAGAGGGCGAGAAAGCGTTGATCGATCGTACCGTCAAAACGACACGGAGATCATAAATAAGGATCGCAAGACTGAGGATGATAGAGCCATTCCATCCGCGAATCATCCGCTACTAGTCTCATTCAACTTTACGACGTGCGTGGGACAGCGCTTCGTATATCGATGTATTTACGATATGCGGCGTATATCTATACACATCTGTATATAGATGTATATAGATATATATATACATGTATATATATATATCCATACATCTGTGTATCCATACATATATACGCCGCATCACACGGTGAATGAAACTGCCTGGGGAGCCGCTGACGCCGCTGGGTCTACGTGCAGGAACGGAGCCTTCTCGCTCGCTCCGACCGCGAAAATCGAAACACGTGAATGTCCCACTGGCTCTACCATCATTTCCGCTGTACGGGGGGGAAATGGAATAAATCGACTCTTTCACGCAAACATCCAATCAACGTGAAAAAAAAAAAAAAAAAACGAAAAACGAAAAATACCGTGGCCGAGATTCAGCCGATATGGAAAAAAAAAAAAAAAAAAATTATCAAGGGAACATCCGTCCGTCCGTCTGTGATCTCGATAGATCAAAGTGTAAAGAAAAAAAAATATCACATTGGCACATTGGTTTCATGGCACGGCTCTTGAACTACCGAAGGAGCGCGCACTCGAAAGAAATGTATTTTAAAAAATGTTTCGAGGTACTGTGGACGCCGATGATAAATTGTCAATGCTAATCGAATTACCTGAGATAGGTGAGAGTAGTCGTCCGACAAGGCGGACATCCGCGTTTCCGGTACAGCGAGAGTTGGTTTTACTTTTTTTTTTAGCGATACGTCGTCGTTTTTTTTTTTTTTTTTTTTATTTTTTTTTTTTTTTAAGGACAGTGGACCGTTTTGTTTTGTTTTTTGTTTTTTTTTTCTCTCGGATAATGCAGATCAAGCGGCACTCCCTCGCACGTTAAAGTCGTTCCGATGTTGCTCGTCGGGCTTGCAGGATAGTACTGAATGTGAACTGGGGTGCTTGCACGTGAGCGGGAGACTCGGAGTGGCGAACTGTACTACACCGCTGAACCGAGAGAGCGGGGAGGTACGACGGTGAGTTCCGAGTGTGTAGGGGGCGAGATGAAGGAGTTTGGGTGTATTTGTGTGTGTGTGTGTGTGTGTGTGGGGGTGTATGTGAGCTTAACTTACCGGCGCGACGAGCGGCCACGACGGTAGGGGCGGCAGAGAGGCCGACGGAGCGCGCGCAGGGGATGATACGAGCGGGAGGCGCGCAACCGAAATCCAGGGGAATGCAGGAGAAACGAGCGCGCGGTATCCGCGATACGATCGGCTTCGAATCTGGCAATACGGGTCACCAAACAAAAAAAATTTGTATCTTTCCGACGGAGAAAAAAAAAAAAAAACAATTATACCATCAGCAAAAAAGTCGGTGTTTTTGCTGGGAAAAAATTGGGTCATGGAAGCGGATCGATACTTATTATCGACCAAAATATATCGCAATGCGCCTAATGGACAAAAAAAATCGCTGATAAAAAAAAAAAAAAAAAAAACGAAAAAACCTTCCTGAGAACAACGAGCACAATACGAGGATAACCTGTCTTCGAACACAGTATTAGCACACCGTCAATGTTACGCTACTGCATAAACTACTTGAAACAACAAAAATACACTGACAAAAACATAGGTTCAAAGGTGTATTTTGTTGGTAGAAAAACTGTTTCATTCAATCGACAAATTTTGAATAAATTGATGCAAACAATTGTTTAACAAGACAATGCTTTATTTAAATCAAACAAATAACAGCTTTGAACGTATGTCACCGCGACTTTTGGTTAATCCAACCAATGTTTCTTATCTCAGTGTAATAATGAGAAAACTAAAGACGTATCGTTCAACTAACAATAACACCGCGTATATAAATATTTTTTTATTCCTGTATTGAGAAAAATACAACAGCCAATGAAAAAAAAAAAAAAAAAAGGATTCTTGTTTCTCATTGGCTAATCGATATGACACCGCGAACTATTAATTTGTTTATCGGAATATGGTTCATTAACGTGACTTTACACCTTAGCTTACATTTTCTTGGTCACAAGCATAGATCATTATACAAAGAATCAATAATGCCAAATTTGGTTGAGCAAACATTTTGTCTTTTTGACAAACACTTGCGCCTTCGAAAGTGCGCCAAAGTGAGTCTTCGCAGTGAAACGCATAACTCACGTTTTGCAGTCGGAAGTTTAAAAAAAAGTTGTAGATTTCTTTGTGATAAATATATAAAAGACATAAAGCAAATGGACCTCGATTTTGTTCGAAACTTTATTTTTTGCTTCTCTCAATGAATCGGCGAAAATAGTTCATTTTGCCCCGTCATCTCGTCTTGCCCCGCTCGCAAGTATCAATTAATTCGCGGAGCGTATTAACTTTCCACGGAATAACAGCGTTTCAATTACTTCTCGGGGAGATGATAAAACAACGTAGCGAACTCGAAGCCGTCGGGAATCCGGAAGAAGTTCAATCCCGATAACGCTTCTGGATCCCTCCCAGCGTCTCGGTGACTCTCCCGAATTCCTCCGAACCGCATTACCCTCTCGCGTCCCCGAGCCACCGAGCTTTCGAGGGAGACGGACGAACGAGCGAACTCCTCCGTCCTTTCCCATCGATTTACTGACACGATGGCGCAAGCGTCGCAATTTCGCTACACGTTTCTCTCGCTTCGTCCGCGAGACATTCACCGCTGTGCCGTGTGTCCGCCTGCCGATCGTGGCTGAGGATCGCTTCCACGCTCGCCTCACTCAAACTCACGCGAAACTCAACTTCCATGTATGAACATACACATATAAACTAGTTGCTCGTCGTCGCGGGCGCGCTTCGCGAGCTGGTAAACATCGACATTCGCAGTTGCTCACAAACGGTCACAAACATTTCGACACCTCGCAAGGCAATTATGGACACTCACAGATACTCGTACTCAAACATCAATAATCAGGTAAATCCACGAGAGGGACGCAGAATAGCAAGGTCGCAAGTGCATTTGGGGACTTAGAATCCCTTAAAGGGACTTTCAATCATAAGGGCGTAAATCCATTTAAAAAAATGGAGAAATAAGGAAAGTTGAATAACCATTTCGACACCTCCCAAGGCACTTACGGACACTCGCAGACACTCGTAGTCAAACATCAATAATTAGGTAAATTCCACGAGAGGGACTCAGAATAGCAAGTTCGCAAGTGCATTTGGGGATTTGAAATCTTTCAAAGGGACTTCCAATCGTAAGGACGTAAGTACATTTTAAAAAATCGGGACTCTATTCATGTCAATATATACAAATAAATGAAGTAATTGGGTTTGGCCCGTTTGTATACAATCGGGCCAAGCCCAATTGCAAGTAGATGCGAAATCCCATCGCATCAATCAATTTAATCACTATATCGATTTGATATAGTGAGAGTTACCGGGCGCCAGACTGATACGGGCGAGAATAAAAGTTTACATAGCATAAGCTAATAGCAGAAATATTGCCAAAAGACTGGATTTAAAGCATACTATGAAAAGAACTCGGACACAAAACAGATTACCCAATTTACAACAAGACGAAAGCGAGCTATGGAATGCGTAATTCACTCGGTAAAACGGAACTTACAATGGGAACGGGACTTCGAATAATAAGGGCGTGAGTTCATTAAGAGGGCTTTTAGCCCAACGAGAGCGTAAATCCATTGGGGGACTTGGACTGTCCAGACCGCAAGTGCATTAAGGGACCTAGAAAATCAAGGGCGTAAGTCCTTGAAGGGCACTTCTAATAATAAGGGTTTTACCTTCCCCCTCGATTCTTGACACGGCGGCGACGCCGACAGCGGCGAGACTGTTTTATGTTATAGAGAGCTGTGCATACATGTAGGGAGGTTTCTGCACGGCCAGCGAGCGACATGGATGGAGAAAGCCACGTGACTTTCGGTTTGCGAAGAGAAACTCTGGCCAACAAGATAGCTGCCGGTGACTTCGCACTCATCTGGAGCTATTGGAATCTGATAGTTGCGGTTCGCCGATGTTCGGTGCAGGATTCAGTATAGGCAAACTCCCTCGTTGAATGAGGAAATATCGATCGATAGATCGTCATCGATCGCAAGCCGGATACTTCGCTCGGTCCCGAATAAATTCCCGCACCGTACAGTATTTCTGTATATATCACTAGCTTGCATATATGTATTGTATATATGCCTGTATATATGTGTGTGTGTAAATGGCTCCACCGTGCCTTTCCACCACAAAAGGACCCTCGCGAAGAGAACGGGAAGCTTTCGACCGGAGCCCATTTCGTGCTTGAATTTCGGTAAAGCGCCAACTTTCCGTGGCTTCTCGTTAAGTCTCGAGGCCACAATAGAGCACCGAACTCGAAAGCTCAAACCATGCTCCTCGTCCCTCCGCCACAGTGTCGCTTGGCCCATTCTAACAGTACAACGAATCGGCACTTCGGTCCTTACGCTTTGCAACATTCTCGTAGCGTTTACGAACCAACGATTGATTGAACTGCGAAGAGGGGGCAAAATGGACTCCTTTTCGCCGTCCGAGAGATTTATTCGTATGTCGTGGCCATTTTTCAAAAATGGTCAGTCTTGCCCCGCTTTCCCCTAATCGAGTTTGTCGACCGTAACTTAATGTTACAGCCGGCATTAAGGTCCTCCTTCAGGTGGCAAAATGGCACAGCGGGGCAAAACGGGACAATAAGACAAAACCCAATACTCCAATAACTTTTGGATGGTCGCGATGGTGGTACGTGGGGCAAAACGGCTTTGAAAATCCGGATGTATCGTTGGGACAAAATGGGACATCCAAAAATTATTATGAAATTGAGTTTTGCCCTCACTGTCCCGTTTTGGCCCGCTGTATCATTTTTCCCCGTCTCCCCTATGTCGGCATACAGAAAACCGAAGGAGACAGCGAGTGAACTCAAAGTAGCAAGATTTAGAGTTTGCCAAAATCGTAAGGGGGCAAAAATGGACCCAGTCTTTCATCCAAGAAATTTCTTTGTGTCTCGTGGACATTTTTCACATTTTTCACCGTCACCCCTGCGAGCCGATATATCGGCATATTGCAAAACGCTTTCAGGATGAAAAACGGCCACCAGACCGAACGGACAAATACCCTCAAGCCGGTGCGGTCTGGCCTAGGTCTGGACCAAATTGCCGCACTACCGTGAAAATTACAGTGCGACCCAAACGGTGACGTTATACCATTCTAATTTTATTCGCTTGTAACCCGAGCGCGCACACACACACACACACACACACAAACAAACCGTTGATGGCGAACGGGGCAAGGGAGAATTCCAGCAGCCTGCGGGCGAACGTTGGCCGAGGTCGAAGCTCTCCCGTGTTCCCGTAACCAGCAAGTTGTTCACCTTCTCGAGGCACTATACCCACTTCTAATATGATATGCTTCCTCTCCGCTCTCTCGACGTGGAGGAGGACGCGAGACAGAGATAGAGATAGAGAGGATGAGAAGAGGGATCGATGGGGTCGCATTAATTATGTCTGTAACAACCGTGAAGGGTCCTTCTTCTACCGCCTTCCTTGCCTCCTTATGTTTCAAGCCCCTCGACATACTGTAGATACGTTAGCTCAGCACAATCTCGGCTGGCGCTCCGTGGAAATCTCGGGCATCGCGTCTACCCGGAAGGAGACTCGAAGAACTTTGTTTTTTTGTTTTGGCGAGCAAAAACACGCCCTCGTTATCCCAGGAGAATAAAAGTTTCCTTTTTTTTTTTTTTTAATGCGTTTATCTAATTCTTTTTCTGGGCAAAAAAGCTCGAGCACGAAATTAAAGTAAAGAGAAGACGAGAGATCGAGGTGGAAGTTGGGAGCGAAAATTCTGCGAGACGGTTTCGGATGTTATATCGGCAATGATACCAAAAATTGTTGAAGCGATGATTTTTGTTTTTTTTTTTTTTTTTTTTTTCTTTGACGTGAGCTCGAGAACGAAATTAAAGTAAAGAGAAAATAGTCGAGAGATCGAGGTGGAAGTTGGAAGCGAAAATTCTGCGAGAGGATGTCGAATGGTTATTGGCAAGGATACCAAAAATTATTCAAGCGATGATTTTTTTGTTTTTTTTGTTTTTTCGTTGAAGCTTGACACAAAATCCGGGCAATTTTGGTTACCGGCCTCGCATTGTATTGTCGCCGGCGGGGAAAATTTTTCGAGAATTTCGAGAGGAAAATTCTGCGAGCCGATGTCGGATGTTAAATATCGCACGGTTATCAACTGCACGAATCTATAACTGATGTTGGCTCCGATAACAAAAAATTATTAGAACTATGATTTATTTTTCTCATTGAGATTTAACGAAAAATCGAGGCAACTTTAATTACCTCTTTTCCATTGTATTGTCGACATCGGGGATAAATTTTCGTCGTTTATGAAATTTCGCGAAATACGATCAAACGGACAGCTATTGAAATCTGACGATGCGCAGTCTGACAATATTTCTCAATTTGTTTCGTATTGTCATCCATTATAACCAGCAGGTTCGAGCTCTAAATTGGTTCGTATTATCCGAAGTGAGGACTTCCTCCGAGGCTCCAATCTCCCCGGTCGGACTCCCGCCGATCTCAAGTTTTTAATTAAAACGTTCGAGGCATACCGTCGGAGTAAGAAACGGGTGGGTTCAGACCAGGTCGGCCCGCTAATTCCGCCCGCTTATTATATCAGAACTGGATCCGTTGTTGCAGCCGGGATATCAAATCTCAGCGCGCTTAACCATCGGGTTAAAGATAGAAAAGAAAATACCAAAAAAAAAAGTTGCCTCGGGAGAGGGTTGAAAATTAAGGTAGGACTATGCGGCACACTCGCACCAATCGTGAGTTCCAGAGAAAATTTCGAACACTTCTCGATGGGATAAAAATCTGAAAAAAAAAATCGAGTGTATCGGAGGTGCTGCAAAGATTGTTTTTATGAAATAATTATTCCAATTTGTCATTAAGAAATTGAAGATAAAAATTATTATTCAACAAATTATCCGGCAACTTGACTATTTTCCTTCATAAAAATAATTCTTTTATTTTTCTGAACACCTATTAATTTTTTTCAGAATTTTTTGTAATCTTTGAAAATCGCATTTTTTCTATGTTCAAGCTGTGGAAAAACAAGATTTTCAAAGATTACAATAAATTCTAAAAAAATTCATACCCATTCAGATAAATAAACGAATTATTTTTGTGAAGTAAAATAGTTAAGTTTCCCGGTAGTTTGTTGAATAATAATTTTTATCTTCAATATGTTAATGACAAATTGGAATTATTATTTTCCGAAAACAATCTTTGCAGCACCTCCCATACACTTAATTTTTTTTTTTGTCAGATTTTTATCTCGTCAAGAAGTGTTCGAAATTTTCTCCGAAACTCACGTTTGGCGGGACTGTACCGGAACTACTGGCTTAAGCTGTTGGCGTGGGAGAAACACGCCAATCATCGTCTTTATTTTCGTTTATCGCCGACGTCGTAAAATTTTCCAGAAGAATGAAGAAACATTGTCAGACGGCGAGAACCTTTATATATAAAAAAAAAAAAGAGGTAAAGGAATAAACCCCAGGCAATAAACCGATATTTCTTCGTAGCCGCGCTACTGATTAAACATTTGAGCGATGTATCAAATAGCATTTACTGCCGCTGCTTGCGCCGCATCGCGAAATGAAACTCCTCCGCGATTTGGCCCCACCGCAAGCTTTAATTAATTAATCGTTAATCCCCCCCCCCCCTCTCCCCAACGCAGGTTAATAGGGGCTGAAGGGTCGTTATCGTCCACGCGGCTAAATCGATAATATGCACCTGGCCTATTCTTCCGGCTCGGTTAGTTTCGAGTACCACACGATGGGCAACCGATCGAAAACTTAACATTTTTTTCGACGCATCGAAACACAATTTACACCTCTCCCATTAACGCGATGAAATCTATAAAAAAAAAAAAGAAAAAAAAGCCTCGCAAAGATAATGCAAAACGCTTTGGCTGTATTAAGCAAAACAACGTTAACGTAAAACGCGCTCTCGTAAATAAAGCAGAAGAAAAAACATATTTTTACGAGAACTCCACAAAGCTTTTCGCTAGAGACAAAAACATCGGTTAACATGCGAATGTAAAGCGAGTCCGAGGATTACAGAGACGGTTATACGAACTCCGAAGTGAAATTACATTGTTTTCCCCGCGGCGAAATTCTGACCGCAAATTTTGCCGCTGCAAGTGTGCAAAAAAAAAAAAAAAAAAAAAGGAAAAAAAAAAGCAAAAGCTCGAAGCTCAAATGAAATTAGCACGCGCGTTCTTGATTAATTAGTCGGTTTTTCGCCGAAGCGAAACCCTCGAGACAGAAACTGAGATACATGTGTATGTAGCTTTAGCGAAACCGAAAAAGCGAGAGACCAAGAAAGACAGTGTCGAGTTTCATCCCTCGGTTTATTCGGTGCGCCGGCGCTCGGGCGATTCCACGGTGGGGTGTAGTTTCGAGCTTTTCGTGCGAGAAAGTTGCCGTTGCGAGGCGCTACCAGTATCGTAACATGGCCGTCGCACCGTGACACCCCTCGAGCCCATCGTGCGCTTTCTCGAGACCCACCGAGCTAAATCACCGGCGCAGCCTCGCCGACGGGAACGTAACGTGAGTAAAAAAAAAACCGTGAAACGTCGAGCATGCCGATCGGATTGTTCGCTGTGAATTTCGTCAATCGTTTCGTGTGCGTATCAATGTGAAAAACAAACACGGCAAAGAAAAACAAAAAATTTAGAAAAAAAAACAAAACGTATCGCGACAATAGGGGATGAAATAGAATAGAGCGAGAGCCGGGTGAGACTAGCGCCCCGCTTCGTCGATCAATAAAACGATGGGGGTGGTATGTTTTGACGGTATACGCGTCTTCCTCACTCGACGACTGTCCGGTGGGGATTTTCTCTGTCTGCAAAATTCTCTCTCCTTTAACATTCGCGATTGTCGACCGTCTACGAAAGAAATTTCGCACCTCATTCCTGAAAGTACGACGCACGATAAAGAACACACTTTGCCTTTCTCGAAACAGTCGAAACTATAGACTGGACTCCCTTTTTTACCATAAACGATACACACCTGTCTCAAAAAAAGTGTATATATATATATATATATTTTTTTTTTCGTATATCAGATACACTTCTCACGAAATTTTTATATAATTAATTTATCATGGAAAATGTGCGACCGATATATGCGAGGAAATGTTTTTAAAAATGCAGTTTTGCGTATACGAAAAGTATACGATTTATTTACGGAATGCACATATATATTTTCCCGCGAAAAAATTGAAAGTATAGTTTTCAAGAAAACTTTTATGTCATGAATATATTATGATTTATGAGATATATGAGACGCGTGCGACGGATATATTCGGGGAATTTTTATTTTTTTTTGTATAGTTTGGCGTATAGTTTGGCGTACGAAAAGTATAGTTTGTATAGTTTGTATAGTTTGTATAGTTTGGTTTTTTGTATAGTTTGTATAGTTTGGCGTACGAAAAGTATTTGATTTATGAACGAAATGTACATACATATTTTCCCGCGAAAAATTTAAAGATATAGTTTTCACGAAAATATATATATCATGAATATATCACGATTCATGAGATATATGAGAAATTCGGGGGAATATATTTTCTTATATAGTTTGGCGTATACGAAAAGAATAGGATTTATGGACGAAATATCGATATAAATATTTTCCCGCGCAAAATTCGAAGATATACTTTTCACGAACATTTTAATACAATTAATGCATTATCATTTATGAGATATATGTGACGGATATCTCCGCTGAAATATTTAAAAAATATATATTATCGCATGTACGAAAAATTGATTATTTTCTCACATAAATTTTGATATATTTTGCGCGTATAGTTTTTATCGGTGAAGGATTTCTCCCCGACACCTTCACATTTTCGCGATGCTTTTGTATCTCCGTTTTTCCCCGAGCTCTAAACGTTTCGGCTATCGGAGAGCGTGCTCTTCCGCATGAATTACTCGCGGCGCAGTGTCTTTCCGGTTTCCACGAATTTTTTACGAATTTTTTTTTGATTTTACACCGCGATGAGCATAAAACCCTCGTGAGCTCGACGGAGGGTGGAAGATAAACAGATTTCAGGAATCAGCAGTCCGTGAATGGCCTCGCAATCCGTTAAAGCCCATTGACTCGCGGGACCGGTGATGTTTCTGTGAATTTCATTCCGTCGGACACGTGCCACGTTCCCGGCAGCCTTCGCGAACACGCACTTGTCGTTGATGTTTAGTCTTCCGCCTTGGCGTTATCAAAACTGTTCCGGGGATATTGTTTGGGATTCTTATGTGGGTGGAAACAAACAAAAAAAAAAACATGGTCGTGGCACAAGTTGATGATGAAGCGTGTATATATGTCGCAGCCAGAAATCCGAGACGCGCAAGAAGGTCTCTTCGGCAAAACCCGCTATTATTCTCAGCGGTGAAATTCTGTTCGAGATCCGGGTTACCGTTTCCACCGTTCCATCCGTAAACTATATCTCTGGCGGTCTTCGCCGCTTTCCGGCATCGTCGTGTGGGCCACTAGGGGAGAGCGGGGCAAAATGGCCCAGCAAGGCAAAACGGAACAGTGATGGCAAAACTCAATCAAATGATTATTTAAAAAATTATTATTATTAACCCCTTCGCTGACAGAGAAACGTTTTTTTTCTATTGGTTGGAGCCCTTACAGACGCTCCTGACAGCGAACGGGTTACAGCAGTTATTTGAACTCCCTTTTCTACTCCCGTGCCATTCGCATAATTTTTCCTAACAAATTCACGAAAATCACGCTTTTCGTTCCCGTGAAGCGTGCGTAGAAAGACACTTTTCCACACTAGTGCTGGAAAAAAGACCATATTGGGTTCGTACGCATGCGCACACTGAGAAAAAAGATTTGTTGGTTTAAACAAAAGTTGCGGTGACATACTTTCAAAGCTGTTATTTGTTTGATACAAATAAAGCAATGTTATGTTAAACGATTATTTACTTAAATTTATTGAAAATTTGTCGATTGAAACATACATTTTTGTTGTAGCAAGAAAATACACCTTTGAACGTATGTCATCGCGCATTTGCTTAATCCAACCATTACTTTTTCTCAGTGCAGTATTTTTCCCGCACGCGATGCGAAAAAGTGGCTTTCTGCGCACACTTCACAGGAACAGAAAGCGGGATTTTGCGTGCATGAGTCAGGAAAAATCATTATTATGATCAGAGCTGGTCAAAGTACCGAAAAGTGCTTAAAGTACCAAGTACTAAGTACCGCAAGTACGTTAAGTACAAAACTCAATTTTGCAATAATTTTTGGATCCACCGTTTTGTCCCAACGATACATCGGGATTTTCAAATCCGTTTTGCCCCACGTACCACCATCGCAAACATCCAAAAGTTATTGAAAAATTGCGTTTTGTCTCATTGTCCTGTTTTGCCCCGCTGTGCCATTTTGCCCCGCTCTCTCGTACGGCGATGCGAGAGATGTTTTTATCTCGTCGAGACACAAAGGCACTCGCACACCGACGGAGCCGACGGAATGTCGCAAAAACAAGGGGGTGAATCTATACGGTCGAGAGGAGGGTCGAGGATTCGTGCGGTTCTGAGAGAGGGCCACGATTGTTCTACCGGGATTGAAACAGTGAAACTTACTTACTACAATGTCTGCCGGAGACTCCCGGGCAGAAACCGCAGCCAAATGGTATCTGGCTGGAGGAGCTCTTATCCTAGATTCCTGGGATCCGATATTATACGCAACCCACCCTAGTGCGAGGGATGGACGGGGCCAGTATTGGCAGAGCGTCGGCCAGTGTTCGCCCATCGTCGGCCAGCACAGTTCCTGTGTGTCACTCGCACCTAGATAGTTCATGATAATTATCCTCGATAAGTCAGAGATGGAGGCTGGCACTGTTAAACATTTCTGTTTGAAAACTCATTAAACATATATGAAGTTTTATGCATATACAGTATATGGAATTTCATTGACGCGTATGTAAAAATATTGCGTTAGCATTATATTAAAAACAATATTATTTTTATTATGTATAATATTTGTAATAATAACATAATTTTCATATACGGATGTCTTAATTTTCAATGGCATCACCGCTAATTTTAATAAGCAGGTGTTGCATTTAAGATTCAATTATTAAAATTCAAATACAATATATGCATATATGCATATATGCAGATTATGCATTATAATTTCATATACCTAGGTTGTATATCTCATATAACTTTGTATGCAGAACGTGTTGCAAATTTCACAACATTTACAGAACATTTACATTTAAAAAAAGTGTTAATTTTCCAATCGCACCATTCTAGGCTTCCAGTTTTACAATCAAAAGTACAATCTAAAATTGTTAATAGCCCGGGCAATAAAAGGACAAATTTGCATATTCAAGTCTGAAGAAACGAGTTTGCAACTTATTTGACAAAATTATTGTTACAAAACATAGTATTCCGATTTTACGAAATTGTTTTTTACTGTTTATACGTGCCAAAAATTAAATCCTTTTCGTCATATTTCGTGTTCGAGGATGGGACGAACCCGATGGGCTGCACCCATCGGAAGGCTTATTTCGGTGACCAAGCAGCTCGCACTGAACGAGGCTTCGCACGCGCGTATCGTAACGTTTACGGTAGATACACGCGCGGCTTCGGCACGCACGTGCACATCGGACTATCCCATTTCCCATCGTATACAGCGAGAGGTGCATTGCGCCGTGAGTGCGAGTAATAATCCAACACTTTGCGTGGGCTCGAATCCACTTACTCGCATTGCATGTCAAAGGTCGATGAATCTGGTTACAGAAAGAAAATCCGTTTGCCATCAATCTTCATCCGATAGAAAAAAAAAAAAAACTGTTTCGAACGTCGGTGTCTCTTTCAGCGGGGTAATTTTACTTTGTACAGTGCACTGAGAAAACAATAACGATCTTTAAAAATCCGATCAAACGCGCTTACTCGTTGGATCGACCGGAAGTTCCGCTACGGCACGAGATTAATCGTATTCGTAGTACTTTTATTCCATACGATATTTCTCTACATGTAACAAACGCCAGATTCGTTTAGAGTCCCGTGAAAAAAAAACGTGGCAAAAAAAGACTCCGGTCATAAATTGACTCGCGTGGGCTCGAAGCAATCGACATTCGCGGCTGGCGTCGCAATTACGTGATGCGCGACCGAATAGGTGGGTCGGTTTTCCGCCGACCTGATATTTTTTTCACCCGCTTGGTCGTCATCCATACATCATCGGGGATTTTATTTCCGGATGTTCTTCTTTCGGGTTTTTTTTTTTTTTTTCTTTCGCCTTCCAATCCGTGCCGCGAGAGAAAGACCTAGTAAATGAGACTATATCGCTTGAGAGATATCACCATAGCACATAGTAGTAGAGAACTAGGGCGCGATCTATGGTAGGAAGTAGCGGATTTATAAGAATATTTCGTAAATATTGTGGTAAAAATTCGTGGCGCCTTCAATCGTACACCATTCAATCGTGCACTCGTTCATTCTTATGGAAAGAAGTCGTGCACCGAAATGTTACAATAATTTCACAAGTTGGTTCAAGTGTACACCGGAAATGTCTTATAATTGCTCGACTATCGGATCAAAAACTGTCCACCGTCTTTTCCTTACACCACAAAAAGCTCACGTATTCAATATGTTATACATTAGTAAGTTTAGACCATTTCATTGTAACACTTGCCAAACCTTACATCTTCAAAACATTACCCATCCGATATGCTCCACATGCGTAAGCTTACGCGCGTGCAATCTTACACCGACGGGGAGGAAAGACAGCCTTCGAGAGGGAGCACCACTGTTATTCTGCAGATAAGACGAACCGACTGTTGACTGTTAATCACATGGTAACCCGCCATGTGGTCGGATATTTTCGGTGTACACTTTAATGAAGTTGTGAACTTATGTAACATTTTTATTCGGTGTACGATTTATTTCCCTAAGAATGAACGAGTCTACAATTGAACGTTGTACGATTGAAGGCGCCTCAACAATCCTTTGAAAATCTTAAACTTTCCGCCGTAGCTGGTGCCCTAATGACCTACTACTGAACGAATGTACGATTGAGCGGTGTAAGATTGAAGGTGCCTCAAGAATTCTTGGAAAATCTGAGACTTTCCGCCATAGGTGGCGCTCTAGCGCCCTACTTCCATGTGCTATGGTGATTTTTCTTGGATAATCGGTAATTTTTACCAGATTCGTCTCTCAGTGTGCAAGTCCACACTTTGCCCGATGCGTGTGACGTGCAATGTCCCTCGTCAAGGATTATTGAGCGTGTACAAGCGAACATATACTGAGAGTGTAAGGAGACTCGCGTTACCTCCTCACCGCCTCGCCCTCTCGTCAAGCACCATAGCCATGGAAGCGGGGTAACTCTATTCGAGATGGTTCAGCCCTGTCCCCGACCACCGTAGTCACTATTGCCGGTGTAAACGGGCGCGCACCGTGCGCGAGAAGAATTTTCATCCTCGCTTTTGATGTCGTCAGCCGAGGCGAATAATTTAACAGAGAGACAGTGTGAACCTCCGGGGTGGCGAGAGTTCGCCACGCGCTTAACACGCAGAGTACATAGTCAGAGACGAGGAGTACATCCGATGCGCGTCACGGCGCATGCGCCCAAATTAATTGCCGCTCGTGAACGTAGAAAGTAAAGATAAAGTGAATTAGGCAGTGCGGCCGATGTTCCGACGCAACCCTCCTGCACACTACCGGGTACACTCTGTTTCGTGTCTTTCACGCCTTTGCTACTTATTTAGCTATCGGGACTGCTAATTCAGTCGCTTGTCACCCTATGATTAACGGCTAGGCGCGGATATCGGATTCATACTTTTATCAACAATAACGATTATTTTTTAATCATAATCATGATTTTTTTAATGATAATAATTTTTTTAAGCATAATCCGAGCTGGACGGTATTTAAAGTACATAAGTACTTATATTTGGTACTTAAAGTACGTACTTAAAGTATCAAAGCACTTTTCGGTACTTTACATACTGTTACTGAGTACTAAGACCAAAGTACTTGTACAATTTGGAGCATTGCTTCGCTCTTTAAGGAAGCTATGCTCAAAATTGTAATAAATACGGAAACCATATGGAAATTACTTCGCACCTCTTGATTAACGTGAGAAAATGTCTGTCTCATAAAATTATATTACTCCCAGCCCAATATTTTCCATTTAAATCCCAAAAATGCAATTTTAAATGCATAAAATCGAGACCTTTCTCACTTTCGACCACTGTACTAAATTCATACGTCCCAGATTTAGTTGTTATACATCCAGTCGACCTCAACTCACTACCCCAAGTTCCAGTCGTCGTAGTGCAGTCGATTAGTCTGTTACCAAGGATTGGAAACGAGGAGTTTGGACGTTTTGAAAAAATGTTGGCCCTGAACAGGGCCGTTTGATTTGAAAATTCTTCTCCAAATTTGGTACTCGTGGAACTCCGCCTCGTCCGATTAAGAAGAAAAAGTACTGTGTACTTTGTATTTTATAAAAGTACTTTAAACTTAAAGTACTTGCGGTACTTAGCACTTAGTACTTTAAGTACTTTTCGGTACTTTGCCCAGCTCTGATCATAATAATGATTCTTTAACCCCCTTCGCTGTCAGCAACCTACAGAGAAATACGTTTCTCTGATAGTGAAGGGGTTAATAATAATATTTTAATAATTATTATTATTTTTGTAATAATTATTATTATTTGTGTAACAATTATTATTATTTGTGTAACAATTATTATTATTTTTATTACCGTTTATGTGCACTTTGTGGGGAGCCACAACGCCGTAGTAACTTTGTACACAGAATCGATAACGAACGTCGACAATGCACCGGGGTATCGGCACGAGCCTGAGAGCTCGCGTGACGTTGTCGTGAGGCGAGGGATTCCAGGATTTTGGATAGTGTTTGTCGATATGAAATTTCACCCAGACGACGCCCTTAGGTTCAGTTTCGCCTTTATGTAGCCTGCGGAGCCTGTTTCCCTTCTCACGTGCACCGATGCACATCAGGGTTTCTACACGGAGAGGCTCTCCTCCTGACGTGAGATCCTGCCGAACTCCCCCGGGCTACGTCATATCCGTTCGCCTGACGGTTCGCGCGGTGATGCGCGGGCTGCCTATCACGAAAGTCCAAACAGTCTACCGATTACATCGTGCAAGACTTACCTTGTATCCCAGAAGCGTTCCCAAGGATCAGCCGGCGTCTCTCGGATTGCACCGGCAAAAATTACGGCGCATCGTTGAACCTAAGAGCCTCCGCGCCGCGCCTCCTCGCATACACTTCGCCTATAGCTTCGTCCCGGAGTTCAGAAGAGTTCAAACGTGGGCTGAAAAAAAAAAAATGTTACAATTGCCTCAATACTACGTTATTTTCTTCATTAAACTGACGCGGGAAAAATGAAAAATAATAATTAACGCGGTGCATAAGTGCCGCGCGACTTCACCGTACATGAGAAGTGCTGACCGGGAGGGCACGCTTTACAGACGCTGAAGGTATAGTTCGGAGCTACGTCGACGACGGTGCTCTCACCACTCTAGACTAATGAGCATACGATACGGCGATGTCGCTAACGGCGCGTTTGATCTCGTGCCATTATACACGAGGCATTATATGCGAAAAAAAAATATACGTATATCTCCATTTTTTAGCGAAAGTCCCTTTTACATAGTTCTCAAAAAATCGATTGCAAAAGCCTTCTTCAGTTACGTAAAAAAAATGAAACGTATCGAGATAATCGAAAGTTTTTATACCTTTTTACTCGTTCGTTGATCAGCCGTCGCAGGCGTTTGTAACTGGAAATCTACTCGCGAGAAACTTTGGTCGCGTCAAAGATGAAGAAAACATTTTTTTTTTTTGCTATTAACGACCAGCTCGACTTTGGGCTAAGACTGGTATCGAATTCTTGTTCCGTACCCAAAAAATATATCGAATCATTTCGTCATAAACTTTGTCATAAAACAGACGATAAGAGCACATTGTGTCCAAAGTCCCCATTTTCATCTGCCGCCGAACTGAATTTTTTTTTTTTTTTCGTCGAAGAAAAATTGTCTTTCTTGCCCATTACGAATCAATCAAAGTTTGGCTCAAGTTTGGACCAAAACTGGTATCGAATTCGTATTCTATACCCAAAAAAACCTACGTATAGTCATTTCTTCAAGACATTTATCACAAAACGACTAATTTAACAACTACCCCATAATAACGCGCATGCGCATTGTATTAAAAGGCCCTATTTAATCTGAATTTTTATTTAATGCCATCCCAAATCGCCCCCTCTCCGCAGTGTATCCTCTGTCCCATTTCGCCCCAATCTCCTCGACACACGCCAGCCGTTATGCCCGGTTCTGCGTTGCATCGCCAAGGGAAAAACGAGAGAACGAGGATGAAGGACGTTTAAGCACGATGAGAAGTTCGAGTTACTATTCGATCGCTAATGCGTCGTCAATCTCGTCCTCTGTCATCTCCTCGATGCCGTATCCACCGGGCACACGTCCCGGTCGTCAAACGCCTCACTATGGGAAAAGGGTTCGGACGTGTTCCTGGCACATAGGAAAGTTTCTCCGACGAACCGAAATATCCCGGCTGTCAGATAAAGTTATGGACTTTAGCGACGGAAGGATATATATATATATATATATATATATATATATATATATATATATATACATATATATATGTGTGTGTGTGTGTTTTTTCTCTAACGATCGATAATGCGGTGATCGTTCGCCCACGAGAACGTTTTCAGAGACTCGTTCTCACGCTGAAAGGGTGCCAATCATTCGCGTGTGCGGAGTCGCTGGGAATTACCGGCGCATTCGTCCACCCATCGGCGCGAGTTCTTGTCAGAGGCCGTCAGATGACCTACATAGGGCCGAGGAAGTCTCCCGCTCGCTCGCCTCGTCATCATCGGGATATGTATGAGACGAGCGTCCCAGTTACTATCAGCCCTTACGCATCCAATTACCGACTACTCGAAGGCACCGAAAAAAATCGACTTTCCTCAATGTTTTTTCGGATACCTCGTACAGAAACAATAATTATTAAGGTAAAGGGCCCAGTTTTTGACACTCAGCCAATTTGCGACCGTGGTATCTCCAGCATAGTCGGCTCCCCCACCATTTGATATGCAACCAATGTGCAGTGCGCGTTTTAGGTGTCAGAAACTGCGACTCTTGGTCCTCCTCCTTTATCCCTATGATTTTACACGCTTAAAGTGAGAGAGCTGCGTAGAAGTGTCATAAACTGGGCCTGTTGATATATATATATATATATATATATATTGTTTTATTCCAATGTTGTAAAGATCTAAAATAATCAACTAAATCGGGCCTATAAAAACCTTGACAATATACTAAAAGTTATTAACGAATTGGTAAAAAAAAACTTAATTGCGTGCATTGAATCGTGGACAAATTCCGTCCCACAGTGAAATCGGAACGACGAGTCCGAGTCTGAATCGTCTAATCAAGCACTCCTATCCGTCTCATCGCATCGGTCGATCCGTCCGACGACAGACCCAAACGCCCGGCTTAGCGATTTTTGCTCGAAGGACCGAGCGGCGGAGAATTCGAGGCTCTCATCTGGTCCGCACCGGATCCGAGGTTTCTAGGATGCCCGCACAGAGCCCGGAGATTCTATGCTGCAGCCACAAGTAGAGTCTCGAAGCCGACTTGAAGAGCCGGAAGTGGAAAGCGGCAGCCGAGATGAGGGGGGCGGCGAGGCGCGGGCCGTGTATTAGAAGCGGAGAAAGCGAGTATGGTTGATGGCGCTTCGTCTCCTCACATTCGAAACAATGGAGGCCTTACTTCCTTTATTCTTCAGCAAATTTCGCCGTGTGGTTCGATGAGGCTGCGGAAACTGTGGAAAGAGCCAACGAACGGCTCGAGAGCGTTCGCTGGCGATAGGGGTGGAGGCGGAAAAGGAGGGGGGGGGGGGGAGGTGAGTTAAGAAAAGCCGGGACGACGAAGAGTAGGAAGCATCGGGGAAGCAGCAGGGTGCACAGCTGAGCCGGTTGCGAAGGGTAGTTGAGAAGGAGGACGATCATAGGCACCAGACGAGAGGGATGAGGTATGGATGGAGAGAGGGCGAAAGGGGAGGGGGGGGGGGAGAGGACGCCGAGCGAAGTGAAACTAGGACGCGAGAGTCGCGCGAGCCCAGGACGGGGGGGCTTGAACTAGCTGGGGCCACTGACACGAGGCCGTCCACTCCTGGGGAAAACCGGGGTACCAACGGGGCCAGAGGGGCAAGAGGATAAAGGGGACACGCGGATTTTCACCCACCGCGCGAGGCTGCAACCTACTTTGCCCTGTGCCACCAACCTCTCGCTGACGCCTCCCCTCCGCCAACCCTCCCCCCCTACGTCCCCGCGCCGCCCCTCCGTTCACCCGCGCGTCTCGCCGACTCCATCGTCGAATCCTATGCACCAGGCGGACCAGCCGCGGGGACTGGGCCGGGATAGCCTGGAACCGGGGATCCTGTCGATCCGACATTCACGATATCCTTGCTCCTAACGCTATATAGGCGCTGTAGGACAGTTTCAATGCCCCGACGGAGATTTATTATTCGGTATTAAAATTCAGAGGCGAGGTTGATCATCGCGGATGGAATTTTGATTCTTTATTCTAATAGAAATCCGCGCATCTCGGCGACTTCGGGACGAATTCGTTTTCGATAGTGGTTCAAAAATCTTTGTCGCCGACTCTTCGCGACGAAATTTTGGTTGATCAATGTCTTTTTTTTTTATTTTTTACAGTCGATTCTTGATAGACGAAAAGAAATTCTCTAATTTCTGTGATTTTTTTTTTTTTTTTTTTTTTGTAGAATTTTTATACCCGAGGGAGGCGAACGCGGGCCTGTCTGACCTTGACAGGGGTTGCTCCACTCGTGATTCGCCCGCCTCGCCGAGTACACGGATCTGGTCCGCCTACTGCATACCCTATCTACTGCGTTCCATTTCTCGTTCTCATTCGTTCATCACTCTATTGATGTGGTTGATGGGGCGAAGAAGGGGGGGGGGGCAACGTGCCAAAAGCCCGCTCCAGCTTGGACGACTAATGCCGTCCGATAAATTAATAATGCTCGAGCTTCGTCGTCCCTGTACCTTCTACGTTTTGTAAATATCTATCTATATCTATATACGTAAATTTGATTGGAATATCGAAAATTAATTATTCTGGCTGGATAGCTAACTCTGATAAAGTAGTAAAAATCGAAGGATCAGAAATATATTTCGCGAAATTATTATCATATCATTTTATTCCCGTGCGCAATTGCATAACGACGAGAGCTATATATATACATGTATATATATATGTGTGTGTATATATATATATATATATATATATACACACACAATAGCGGAATATTGAAACGGGACCATCTGGCCTCGTTAGCCGAGGCCGCGAAAACTCCCACAATTTATTATAATGCGAGAGTGCGCCCGCTGAAACTCCGTAATTAAATTAAACATTCAAATTAATTTTGTCTCAGTCCTCGGGGGACCAATTTCACTAGTTCACCATGGGTCCGCTATCTGCGAAATGGTATGTGAAAATTTGAACTTTCGACACGATAATGCACATGCATTATGTGAATGGTGTTGCGTTGCCTCGATTCTCGGGAGATTACGCTGGCAAAAGCGGAAGGATTATTGCGTGGAGACGACGAGTGTATGGTTTGATGTATAGGATAAAAACGGTGAATATGGCCATTCCAGATTGACAGGTGAATCGCTGACATATGGACCGGGTCATTTCCACCACTTTTACCCTACATACATATATGAACACATGTGCATAAGTACAAAATATTTTATACATCAATGTGAAATTTATAAATATTCAGATATTAATCGTAGAACGGGGCAAAATGAGACAGTGGAGAAAAACTCAATGTTCCGATAATTTCTGGATGCCAAATTTTCTCCTAACGATACATCTGGATTTTCAAGCCCATTTTGCCCCGCCGTCCCATTTTGCCCCATTCTCCCCTGCATGGCTCGGTGATATTGCCTGTAACATCTGTGATTATTTTTTTCATTTTTTTTTTTTTTTTCTCAGGCCAATCGGCCGTTGACCAAGGTCCTTCAGCACTATATATTGATATGAAATTCATAAGTATTTACATATTAACGTAATACATATATATACACGTATATGTCAGTGAGCTCGCAACGTTACCCGAGGTTCGGAGGATGCGCGCCCCGTCGCCGGGGACGAAACAGTCGCGAAACACTGTGAAATCGGGTCAGTAGGTCGACGTGGAGATGCGTTTTCAGGGCAACGTGCTGTGCTGGTTGCCCGTGGAGATCGGTCGCGGTACCGAGGCGAAGCTTTCGTGATTGGAACGCTCTCTCGATGCTTGCTCTATCTACGAGTTCCCGTATTATATAGGACAATGACACCGGCAAACGACCGTTTGAGCCTCCCAAAGCTTTCGACTCATTTTTTTAATCCTGAGCTATTGTTCTCTTTTATTTATTTTTATTTTCAGTGAAAAAGCCAAATGATCACAGACGATTCTTTACCTATGCGGTATTCCCGATTTTCGTACTTTTAACTTTTGTCAAATTATTCAAGCCATTGTGTGCATTTTCATCTCCGCCACGACAAAGTACATGTGAACAACGGTTTTGTATCCGAGCTTACGCGGTTTCGTGCACGTACTCTACTCTGTCGCTCTGTTTCCGAACGATTTTATGAGAAAACTTCGCTTTATCGTCTGTCAATACGAGGATGAGCGATACAGGAACGTATCGTGCGGAAGTGCGGTATCAACTGTCGTACGGCACGTAACGAAACTTCATTGGATTTGCGGTGGAACAGAACGTGACTCATTCCTTTTATCCATACCCAGTTTCGACGGTATTTTTATTAAACGGTCTTGCCATTTTATTTTCACGCATATCCCATATACGATAGCCAATTCCGTTGTTGATATTTCAAGGATTTTTACGAGACTTCCGGTTCTGCACACGCGCAGGCGAATACGTGACTGATGGAGGAAAAATAATATATATATATACTGGGACTGCTGTGGGTAGCGCGGTACGCGCGCGCTTCCTTTTTGAGTGTCTCCGACACTTACAATAGAATCTCGCTTATGCGATCTTCGATTATGTAACTGAACTTCCGCGTTATCCAAAGCACCCAACTCATCCGGATAATACGGAAAGCTCGGATAAAACGGATAAAGCAGCAATCACCGAGTAGTCCTTAAAGGCTACTTCGTTGCATACCCACTTAAACTTGTACAAGTTTGCTGCGTCTTTATATTGCGAACTGCAAATACAACAGTTCCGATTTTTGCGTCGACGGCTAGAGTCAACGGTGTATTTTTATATGAAGTTAATGTTAATTAACTTGAGAGATACTGCCATAGGCGAGAGCGGGGCAAAACGCAATTTTCCCATTACTTTTGAATGGTGGGGGTGGTGGTAAGTGTGGCAAAACGGGCTTGAAAGTCCAGATGTGTCGTTGGGAGAAAATGGGGCATCCAAAAATCATTGAGTTCATTGAGTTTTGCTTCACTGACTCATTTTGCCCCGTTCTCCCCTAGCACATAGTAGCAAGGCGACAACGGCGCCACCTACGGTAACAAGTACTAGAATTATAGGTATTTTTCGTAGATATTATGGTGAAAATTCTTGGAAAACCTGAGACTTTCATCCATTGGTGGCGCCCTATGTGCTATGGTAATTTTCCTTGGATGATCGGTAGTGTTTACTAGATCCTTCTCTCAGTGTATAATTCATCATAGCATTATATCTCAAGCCGTATTGATCCAACGACAACGACTGGTGTAACTAGGCAAGTTGACGAACAATAGACACGGCAGGTGATTCTATGATAAGCCACGAATAGTCATGGGAAATTCGAACGCAAGGAACTTCATTAAAACCTCACACCTTGAGCTCCCTCCTCTGCAGGGTTCCAGGAATCGCAACTCGCGCCTTTAGCTTATCCTTGCGGCAGCGCCAGGCTTGTTTCTGGGAAGGACGAATCATCCGTAGTCGTCACTGTCACCCTTAGTTACGGTTTGGTGTATAAGATGAGCAAAACGCCCAAAGGGTACGTTAGTTAACGTCGAACCACTTTGCGCACAACGTCAAGCTTCGCATCGAACCGCTTTGGGCACAACGTCAAGTTATAGTTCAAAGACGGTCCAACTGGAGCACAGAGTTCATAGCTCGTAGGGTTTTTTAGTCGAGATTGCGTCTTCACGCGCATTTAACAAAGTCTCAGTGCATATCAAAATCTACGGATAATTATCCAAGTTATACCCGTATTATACGTGAAACCAATTGTATCATCTCGTCGACTTTTTAAGATTGTGAAAGACTAAAACATGCGAGTATTTTAATACTTTATTGGCAATTCATGAAGATTTAACCGCAACTAATTAATTTAAATACCCGCGTCGAGGATCGATAACAATGATCATCCATAAACACATAAAATACGATAGTGTAAAAAGCGAGGTTTTCGGCCCCGGTGTAAAGGGCTGCCCGGTCTTGACCCCGAAAAAAGAAACCGACAGTGTTGCGCCCTTAGACTCTCACGAATTCGGCTGGACTCAACATCCGTCCTCTCTGAAAGCACTTGTAATATTTCAGGCCGAGGAACCACCCAAGGGGACTTAGAATATTCCGCTCTCTGATTCATTAGAGTCTGCGAGTTTGTTTGTTTTGACCCGGGCCTTCTCTAAGGCGAAATCATTTTATATTATGTAGAGATCAGAAGACTAGTTCTATCAGTGATATCAGCGACGAAAAATCAAAAGGGCGTAACTTATCCAGTTTAACGTGACGTTTACGCTCTTTCGATTCTCAAGCGCATATGTGGAACATTGAAGTGGCAATTTTGCAAGTTCTTTAAATTTCGAATTTGTTGTTATTTGCCATCAGATTAGAAATAAAGATCGCAACTCGAAGTCGCTAAGGCCAGTCGCCAAAATGGCCCCTTTCAAGCTGCGCTTCTCAAAGATGTCGAAGTCGCGAAGCAGCGGCAGCAAGGGAAGTCGCAGCAACAGCGTGGAGTGCGAAGAGCCGGCGCAACCGCAACAGCCGAATAGCAGCAGTATCCATGCACTCGTCGGTTCCAATAGCCGGCCGGAAACACCCGGTACCGAGGGCAACAATGTCGTCGCCGTCTGCAACGAGTGCGCAGGCTTTCCGGATTCACCCCCACCGTCCTACCAGCACGTTCTCGAAGAAGTGAGTAACGAAATTCTAAACGATGACCTCGAGCGCACCTTAGCCTGACAGCTTTTTTAAAATCAGAGTTGTCATTCCAAACGATGCTTTCTCTCGGTTCAAGTCGATTTTTATACAATACTCGATCGCATGGTAACAGAGTTTTTATATTTAACGAATACATCTTATCCACGGATGTCCAAAAAAAAAATTCTCGTTGATTCGACATTTCTTTACTAAAAAATACTATTCGTCAAAAAAATTAACTAACATTAAAAAAAAATAGTTTTCATCTGTGGGAAAGAAATGCTCGATAAATGCAAAAATCTTTCATTTACAGCACAAAATTCCCTCCACGAAAATATTATACATCCTGCCCATACTTTACAATGTCTCAAGCTCATCGTACCGACAACTTTTTTTAATCAAAGTGGTAATTCAAAAAAATTCTTTTTTCCCTATCCAAGTTAGCTTTTATACAATTCTTAAAAATCGCATGATAACAAGGGGCTTCTATATTGAACGGACACCTCGTATCCACAAACGTCCACAACTTTGGTTTCTCGTTGATTCGATATTTTTTAATAGAAAAATACAATTCGTTAAAAAATATATAATACTCAAATAAAAATTAAAAGAAATGATGTACATCTGTGAAAAACAAATGCTCGATAAATGCAAAAACCTTCCAATTTACTGTAAAAATATCCACCCCACGAAAATATTACACATCCCGATCGTATTTTATATACACTGCACATATCCACCACCCCCCCCTCCCCCCCCCCGGACAGATAAAGTTTCACCAATATTTCTGCTGAATTTATATTTTTCATGATGGGTGATCTCGTCGAACGAAAATTTCAACGAGATTAATGTGCAACATTGATGGTTTTAAAAAAATAATCCAGAGATATTACAAAACTGTTCGATGCTGATTGATTGTTTTTCCATTTCATCGTCGACGTTTTATCCATCGGCATTTACTGTGCATGTTATAATTATATATATATATATTTTTTTTTTCCATCTATATGACACGATAGCGTTGTGCGGTCTCCGATATTTGTTATTGGGAACCACGCGCCTCGGATTGTAGCTGTCCCACATATGTTTCGTCCGTCGGCGAAAGCGCAACGCAGATCGTCCGACACTCTCTGGCAGTGTCCTCTCGATCGCGCTAATACACGTCCACGTCCGGAAGCTCTCGGCGTTAACGCGCTTCGACGTCCGAGCATGTGTGCTTGCGTGCCGGCTATCAAATTAAACCAATTTATCAGCCTATTTCGCCGAGAGTAAACGAGGTATAACGTTGTGTATGGAACATTTCTGGAAATTCGTGCTGCGAAACGAACGCGCATAGGCCTCGGTGCGGTCCACCGCACGGTTTCGCCGGTGCGTCGGGCGTGCTCGACCGATGCGCGTTTAGTTTCGCGGTCCAAACGTCGCGGTGGCTGAACTCGCGTGCGGCTTTGCCATAAAGTGAGCAACGGCCGGAAAACTAGTTTGAACGATCGTGCCAGCATCCATCGCTTCGTTATGACACTCATTATATTGGCTGATTTGCTGGCGCACGTTTACGAATAATCGGCCTCGAACCCGAGGCCGCAACGAATCCATTGTGTTTCCGCACAATCGCGATTAGTGCGGTAGCATGAGGGCACCCTGTTCGACCGCAATAACGCGACAATACACGTTAAATTTATTTCGGACAAACATTAAATGTGAAATCCCCTTCCGTCGAGCCGAGCCGAGCTTGTGCGCCGGCAAAAAGCTTTGGTAAGATCAAACGAAATTTGTTTGGATCAACTAAATCCGGTTGTGGGTGGCGAAAGAAATATTCAGTTAAGTTGACTAAAGAGTTGCATCACCATTAAAGAAAAAATCATTTCATTGTCCCAACTAAGAACATGTTTGACCTAACATAATATTTGTGAATTTTCAGCATATTTGTGAATTACCAAATTGATGTCTTGCCGAATTGAATAACATCACTTTCAAAATGACGAATGTTCGTGCCTATATATACGAGCACAACGCATCATATTTTTTTTTCAAATTCAGCAAATATACGTTCAAGCCAAAATAACATACCTTCTGTATATTGACATCGTCTACGATTGAGTCGAAAAAAAAGAGTTGTTGATGTAATGCAGTTTTGGTTCACTTTGAACCAACGTTGTAATCGCAATAACTGCTATACGCAATTGACACAACCACACCAGTTTTATCGTTTCAACACCGGTGCAGCCTATTTAAATGCGTCTGGATTGATTCAAACCAATTTCCCGTGACCGCAGCTGTGATATTACCAAAATCTTTTTTCGGTGTAGCTTCTATGAGGAAGCCAAAATGGAACAACAAAATTTATCATAGATAAAATGATGTGCAAAACTGTAAAACATGAGGAAGTAATTGTGAAAATCACTTTGCACGCTTTTTTTTTAGAATCCTGATCTCAATGTTGCTAAAAACAAATTTCGGATATGCTTAAAGGTGCATAACTGGGCGAATGTGCTTTTTATTCATTTATTTGTGAATGTATGGACAATGCCCTTTCTACTTGAGTGTACATAGAAGTGTGCGCATGCGCGCGCATCCCTGCCCATAGAGCAGTAAAAGTTGTTCAGGATAAACGCGAAGCAATGCTGTACGATACAATATAACATAATCGGTAGGATCGATATCAGGCGGATGGCTTTGTGTTTTGATTTTTTTTTTTTTTTTGCCCCTTCTACAATCTCGGATGTAGCAGCTCTGCCGTTCAAAACGCCCGAAGGGGAAGACCCACAAAACACAATAAACTATTGGCGATACGGAGGACCCTCTTAAAAAAGTTCATTGCAGATTTCAATGCCGGGGTATTTCGCTTCCCTTAAATGAAAATTCCATCGCCTTAAGTTGAAACCGATCAAAGACATTCCAGGAACTAGGAAAGAGATTGGAGGGGGGGGGGGCGAAACCCCGATCCAAAATGTGCGATTTTTACCAATTTTACAAAGTAACGGTCGTACAGGTCCATTTTGCCCCGTTCTTCCCAATCCCCGGTCGGACCTCTCGGTCAAATTTTTTCCCTGGTCCAATATCTTGTTTGGTGCATCCGACCGGTTATTGTTTCGCAGACGCGACAGAAAAGATCGACAACGACTGCATCGTCGAGGACGGAGGAGGAGCGCGAGGAGAACGAGGAGGACGAGAACGCTGCTGAGGAGAGAAGCGACCAGCGTCAAATCAAGCCTGCCGAGACGCAAAGAAGTTCCGGAGGCGGCGGTCCGGGCGGTGGAAGGACGCCGGCAAAGGGACCGGAAATCCTTCACAAATCCAGCAAAGAGCTTTACCGGGCGGTCGCCAAGCAATGGGGAATAACGTGCAAAATGAGCGATCAGTGCAGGTGTTTCGACTGTCAGGTAAGCGGAAGTGATACGCTCCAGGCTGATATATCGATTATCGTTATCGCACCGGTGGTTTACACGGTAACCCCCGACTGTTACGCACCGTGTATCGACTTTATACTCGAGCGTGTCAGACACGTTTAAGCTCAAAGGAGTGGAATTAATTTGTCATCCTCGCGTCAACGTAGAAAACCCCGCTATCTAGCCCTGAAAATACACATCGCGTGACGGTTAAATCTGACGAGCTCATTTCACTTTGTGCAATCATCGAGGGAATACGCCTTTACGACTCTGGTCACGCGATAAACACTGTAGACAGTTAATCGTACGGTAAATTTGTCCGGGTACACGCTCGCTGTGATTTATATGGGAGGTCGAAACAGAACGTATTCGCTGGGAAATTAAGACCGATGGGATGATTCCGGAGCTAGGGATTGATTGGTTGTTTTACCTAAAAAAAATTCGATTCGTTTTAATTATTTCGGTCAGGGAAAAATTGCTTTGGGGAAAATAGGGCACCTCTCGACTGGTTGACCTTATCGGTATCATGAGAGCTGACATCTTTCAATTAGGTCCTTTCGATGAGGTTACCCATTTTGCCCCACCCAGTTGCAATTAGAAAGTTCCGAGTTGAATCCACTATAATTAACTTTTTTATGAAAACAAACAGGAAATCTAGATTTTCACAAAGATTCCTCAACTTTTGTTCACAACGCTTCTAGGAAAAAATCATTTTACGTGATTATTTGGCTTCCTCGTGGAGGAAGCCTTATCGGTGAAAGAAAGGGTTTGAAAAATATGGCTATTTGACAGTACAAAAAATCACTAATATTCACTACAAAGATTCCCTACAAAATAATCGCTTTATGTACGTCTCATCAATCCGATAGTTCAAATATTGTAAGAACTAGCGTGTGCACATATTTTTTTAGTAAAGTTCAAAGCCGCGTAAAATTTGTATGACTTTTATGAAAGCATTTTTCGAAACATTCAACCGAACAATACAAATTTCAGCTTGACAGCGCAAGCCGTTTCTCAAGTTATAAGAGTTGCAATCTTTCGGATTTTTCACACGCACACGCACACGCTTCCAGAATTTTTTTACAAATAGGATTTTCCCATGTTTGGAACATTTGAACACGTTTTCATAAAAATCTCGAAAACATTTGTTTTCACTAAAACAAAGCTTCCTCTACGAGGAGGCTTCGTTTGCAAAAATATATCAATCTGCTAAAAAGTGTTTGAATTAATTTTTGATCGTGTAAATTTAATTTTTCTTTTCTTACCTATCCGTTCGCAGAGCCACTACTTCGACTGCGAGTACGAGAGGGACGAGCAAGGAAAGTCCGACGGTGGATTGGGGGCAGGCACGCCGATCTACATAGCCGAGGTGTTACACGGCACTGCCTGCGTTATACTGTAACCGCGCGCTAAAACAGAAACACGTACACATCATTGGATATATTGTTGAGGCTCGATCGTGACTCGATCGAGAGAATTCTCCAGCGAATAATTCTCGCTGCTTTAATGGAGATATTGTATTTTTCGTATGTGGAATTGAATTGTACTGTGCGTTCGGGGGATAACGAAATCGACGGTTTCGTCAAATCCGAACGACAGATGAAAATGATGGGAACATATGACGTCGAAGTGGATTTTGGGGCAACGCTTGAATAATAATCGTTTATATATACATATATATATGAAAAAAGTAATAATATCAGGATGAAATGTCAGGATACCGAAGGCCGTTAATCAAATTTAACCATTTTTTTTACCACAAAATAAACGCACCGAACATATTTTATAAGTTGATTGGAAAAAACGAAAAAAATCGTATAAAGTGCTTAACGAAACACTGTGTGGTGTTCCGAGATTTTATGCCGGTCCGCAGTATCCTTCGTCGTGAGCGCCACGTGCCAATCCGTTGACTGGATTATCGATCGAACAATCTGACCAACATATTTCAGCGATCGTAATGAATTGCAAAAAAAAAACTGTCGATTTTTCCAGGTCACACATCTTCGAGTACATCCCTGGTCGTAAAATCACTGCTGGACGTGCACGTCCTTTTTTATTTATCCAATTTATTTCACTGAGTCAACTGATTAGCACGTAGCGCTCGAGCATCCTCGAGATGACAACCGGCCCACGCCGGTCGTACCGATTGGAATGCTCTCTATTGTGTGTATATTGCCCATACAGTCGACGAGTAAAGTACCAAAAAAAAAAAAAATTGCATCTGCACACTCGAAACTTGAATCACCGACTGTATGTAATTAATGGTTGCGAACTATTTGAGCGTAACGTTGTACGCACATTGTCAAAAAATGGGCGGAGTTTGTAAAATTGTTTTTCACCTAAGGAAGAAAATATGGAATATATATATATATAAATATATATATATAGAATGCCGGTGTGGCTTTTGAATTGTGGCTTCGTACACAGTTACTTTGCGATCGGCGAGGGAGCAAAGAGCGCTAAAACGCGCATCCGAGACCAGCTGACGCGACGACGCGACGCAGCCTTGGTCCGATTTATTCGCCGCGCGATAAATTGTTTGTAGAGACAAGGAGAACGAGAGAAGTTTGTGCTGACGAGAGGTATAGAGTGGTTGCGAGCAAAAAAAAATTGCATCGCGAAAGCTAAACACACCTGCATCGAGCGCGGAGGGTCGGGAACGTAATCCGTGTATACGGAGATAGGCGATTTTTTTTAAATAAGCCAATTAATAAAAATATTAACTACTAACTATGTCTATGTCAGTCTGCCAATAAACAACTTTCGTGTCTCTCGTTTATTACGAGACGACGAATAATTCAATTAACAAATGAAAAACATAAATAAAGTAACAAAAAAAAAGTGGAAAAAAGAATACAGAGATATAGATAAATGTTCAATGTCGCGCTGAATAAAAAAAGACGCGTAATCCATCGTCAATGAAAATAAAATAATAATAAAAATATTTCGGGGTTTTCACGATGGATATTTTAATTGCCAAAAAAACGAGATGAAACGGTCGAAGACGAGCATCCATAAGATTATGTGCGTAGACGACGAAAGGGTTAACGACTGCAGAATTTTTCACGACGAAGCCGAGTTGTTCTATTTCTTTTCCCACCTCAAGCTTCGCACTGAATGGACAAAGAAAGATCGTCAATAACAAATAACTGTTCGGTGTTGAATGAAAAAAAAATTGAAATTAAAATAATAATAATAGTAGAACATTTCTATGTCAATTCCGAGCGATAGAATGCTCTGGCGAAGTTGTGCATACGTACATTATCCTGGTACCGTCTCTTTTTTGTTAATTCCTGATCAACGGAATTATAATGAATTGTGACGATTCGACCGTGCAACTCTTACGTGTTTGTTTAATTGTTCCTTTAATAATAATTTTCCGACGTCCCGGGTAAGACCGAGGAGAAAAAAAAATGATAAATTATAAAATGATAAAAAGCGCCGATAACCCGAGAAACAAATGAAAGTATTATATTCAACGGAAAAGGCGCGTGCGTCACGTCAATTCCATACGCCGGGTTGCGACTCTATGCGTCCGAGCTGATATTAGAACCAAAGAACAAACAAAACAAAAAAAAACGTTGTACTCTCGTCACAACATCGCACACGATTATTTAATCGATACTTGTATCAAAGATATGAAATCCGTTGAGGTCAAATATCTTTTTGGCGAACTGCCAAATTTACGCACAGAAAAATTTTGCCGGTAAGCTATATGACAAACTTAGAAAAACAAAACCACTGGGCCTTCTCTGATAATGCTGGGACAGAATTATATTGACCAGAATCAAATTACAACGCTTGTTGCTGAAAAAAACAACAAAGATTACCTGAACATAATTTTGGTCCTTGCAAGATTTTTCTGCGTGTATCCCGTTTCTGTACTATAGTCCAGTTGATGAGTGAAGGTCTGAAAAAAAGAGAAAAGAAAGATATAACAGGAGTTTACGAAACATAGAAGAAAATAGTGTACCTGCCTATTGTATCATCTCTAACACAAACTTCTAAGTCGCGTTTTTTATACTTCGAAATTATAATAGATTGTACAGTTGTTTCTTGCGATTGTCGCTGCCACTTTGTTATTGTACCACAAAATCGTAGAGTGTTCTCGTCGTTCCGGAATCTGAAGATTTTTCGTACAGCTTTGAGTCGAGAATGAAGACCGATTGAAAGTCTTGGCCATTCACTCTCGTAAATCTCTTGTGGGATGTTTGAATGATAAATTTAACGAGGGGAACAGATTTGCGCGACGACGAGACACCCGCATGATTTTGACAAATCGATTTTAAAGTTCGCACCGTGCGAACTCTTGCGTCAATTCGTAACGCTCGAAGAAGAAAAAAGAAAAAAAAACATACAAAAAGCAATTCCCCACGGTAACAGAATTATTTTTCGAGCCACTACGCAACCGAATTTTCGCAATATTGGGAGTGGAGGAAGAAGCGTTGTACGTAAAAAAAAATATTGTTGATCAAAACGGTGAAATAATTTTCCCAAACACTATACGTGAGCAGATATGATTCACTGTATCCAGTATATCTCGATGTTTCGTATTAAAAAAAAAAACAACCTTTTTTACCACACTTTTCCAGTCACTAAAAACAATGATTAAAAACGCCCGAGACAAAACAAAAATAAAAGTAACGAAATTAACGCAATCACATTTTTTAAAAAACTAAGAAAATATACATCCACAAAACTTCCCACGCGAAGCCTAGCACAACAAAAATACGTCCGTTAACTTTTTCACTATTGTGTCTGTACCGTGTCTGTACCTGAGGGCGATTTGACAAACATTAATAATTTTGTTATGTACCAAAGAGAACTTTTTTAAAACAATTATGCGAGTTTCCTAAGTAGCTCGACCAATCAGCCAGCCGGCCCAGACAGTAGATTATCCGTCTGAATTATCACTCACGCGATTCGTCTGAGCTGTGATGAGGCTGGCGAACCAAAGTACTGCTTCATTTTATTTTTTCTCTACCCCCATTATATATAGTTGTCAAAAACGTTTTTTCCACCGAGTTCCCGAGGCGATTTCTCTCGCTAATAAATTTTTGCAACGAATTAATAACAAAATTGGGTCACAAGCCTTTTCTATTGTTTTATTTTCTTTCTCCTATTTTCTTATCCCAAGGTACTTAAACGTGCTCTGCTCTTTATTCCGTGCGCGCATATACGTAATATATATATTACTAAAGCGTAGTATATATATATTATACACATAGAATTATTTCGTGTTATATACGGCGTATCTAGATTATTACTCATGGAAAAAGAAGTGAAGAGGACAGTAAGAGAGGAAATACAAGATGAATATGGAAGAAAAGAAAAATGAAAAGAAAAACGTTCGTCGTATAGCGAGTGTAACTGTGAAACTCGATGTAATGTAAACCGAGCAGCACGAATAAACATGGCCTAAACTAACCGCATTGATTAATTTATAGCAATAAGATCATTGGAATAAGGCAAGCGTATCGGGACAATTGTAAAATATTATCATGAGACTAATAATCAGCGTTGAGTGTCGCGGCCTATCGAGTGTATAATGGTCGACTGGCTGGCACGAGCTCTCGAACCCACCGAACGAGCTTTGAAGCGATAACGATCTCTAAATCCCAACGCACCTCAGCAATCATTTAAATGGCTCGATAGTGCAGTATCTCGCTGCTACTGTGCAACGCCCCCGTCTCTTTTGAATTCCTACAATACGGCTCCGAGCTCCAGACAGCGAACTGTCTGCAATACCCGCCGGGGATTCTTGACTGACTGGAACAGCTTATTTGCTAGGCGCTCTCTTTTTCCTCGTCCTCTAGCCATCCGATTTTTGTCCTTGGCAGAATGCCCTCCAACGATACTTTTGTTTTCGTCAATTTTAGCCAAAAATAAAGAGCAAAGTTAGAATTCCAAAAAGAGAACATGCTAATCGTTTTTTCTCCGGAAAAAAATTCCCTGACCTTTCCCTGACCAAACTTCTAATGACTTCTATTTAAAAAAATAATTATTCATGCAAATAAAAATTCCTAATATTTTTTATAGTCCTATAAATTCTATAAAATCCTGAGATACTAAAATACCTAATTGTATTGGTATTTAATTCTGTTTTTTACGGCCTCGTTTTATGTGCTATTTATTTATTTATAGAAGCTTCAGTGACAATTTACTTTTTCCGGACCAATTTTCAAATTCCCTCACTTTTCCGTGATTCCCTGACCAAGCTTTTTTCTTGACGTTTCCCGGTTTTCCCCGACCGCGGCCAGCACGGAGAGCCTACTCGCAAAATCTAGAGATCCGTCGATAAACAGAAAGGAAAAAAAAATGCAAATTTCATTGCCACCCATAAATAATTAGCGATTACTCCGGACGGTAGCGCGCGTATGTTCGAACACGCGAGGCTAATCGTTCTTATGCTTATGGAACGGCTCCGGGTTCCGATGACATCACATTCGGAGCAACGTTGTCTAGTTCTTACGAGCAAGTCCGCTCTCGGTCTCACGTGGCTGCAACGTGTGCGTAAAACCGATCGACGTGCGAGGAACTTTTGCCATACGTCTCTTTCGCTCTCGCGCAGGTTTTTCGCTTTCGGTTTCTCCTCACACCGTTGCACCGTGTGCAACTTGTATATATTCTTCGGGCCTCTTTCCTCTCCCCACCAGACAGTGCGACGGCAGCAACAGTTGCAGTTCTCTGTGTCTCTTCGGCGCGTCCTTCTCCCTCCCACTCCCTCGGCATTCCATTAGCTCTTCGCCCAAACCGTCACCGTGTCTCGCTCCTCTCTCGCTTCCTCCTTCGGCATTACGTCGCGCCGCGCGAAGCGGGCAGCGAGCCTGTGTAATACATTCTTTCGCTACTCTCGAGAGCTCGCCATCGACTTCGTCGCTTATACATGCCTACCGAACTGTTTGCGCTCAGTTAGCGCGGTATCGCATTATGCTGCGAGTCGACCGAGAGGCCACGACCGTCGGAGCAACAGTGCCAGACGGTACGAGTGTCCCGAGCGCGCCAGAACACTTGCCGTAGGACCGGACGAGACGATGGGAAAGACCGCCAGCAAATTGAAGTCACGAAGAAGCCAAAGTTAGTGTCGAAATTTATAGTCTGAAACAAACGAAAATCTATTATCTCAATGCTAAGACGGATTTAAACTAAAAAAAAATAATTGTTTAAATGAAATTTGTGAACTGCATGGAGTTTAGTGAATTGGAGTGATTTTTTTTTCTTTTGCACGTGAGGAAAAGTTGCGCGTTTCGGGTGAGTCTCTGATTTATGTGTCGACCGAATCCGAGGACCTCGCAGGAGACAAACATTTGTTCTTTCGGTACGAGCTCCCATCAGTTTGTGCGCCACGCGGGAATTCTGATTTGCGATAAATCGAAGGCTTCGGGGGAGATTTGTACGAGAGAAAATTGAAATTTTGAGCACGTAGAGCCGAGAGGGGGGATTGTTGGGCTGGGGACTCGGGAATGCTCCGAGAGGTTCTTGACTTTGGAGAAACTTGTCCGCGAGAGAGAATGCTGGATGACGAAAATTTATTCATTTCGAAACACCGAATTCAGGTTTTATTCGAATTTCGGAGATACGAAAGATACGTCGGAGAACTCGCGTTTCGTTTAAAATATTCTTGGTGAAATAAAAAAGAACCTTGTCGGAGATATAACGAATCGAAGGAAACGTAGGGAGCGCACGCGGTGTGCGTGGTTATCTGGACAAACTTACAGCTTATCAGCATCGCCCGGGTATCGTTTGCATGTGTAAGAGGTACGTGAGTACGGTCGACCGAGGCGGGAGAACGACCCACACCTGCGGTACACATACTCTGCGTGCGCCTCGAGCGTTTACCGCACACTTTTATCGGTGCAGACCCGAAGAGCCGATACGTGCCGAGAAATTTTCTCGGCTGCAGGAACTCGAATATTCGTTATGCCGGTGGGTCCTTCGCCTGTGGAATACTTCATGAATTTCAAGCCCGCGTGCTCGGCGTTCCGAGAGGCCCTGAAAACAGAAAAAACATTTTATCATAATCGGCGCCGATAGTTTCATATCTCGAGAAGTTTCGCCCGATTTAATCGCAGGCTATTTTTGTAATGCACGAACATACAAGATACGAGACGCCTTGCGATTTTTATCACCTCAACTTACGATCGTAATCGCACGAATAACAATCGCAATGTAAACAGTTAAGGTGATGCGAAATATCGCTGCCGGTACCAAAAAGTGTAAATGCCGTCTTGAGACCGCAATTCAACGAGGAAGAAGAAAATTGTCTTTCCCCGGGAAATTGGCGGACGCAAAGACCATTTTTTTCCTCGGTGGTCTGCAGTCTCAAAAGGACATTCCGTACAGTTTTTATTGCCTACTGGGCGAGGGGAAGATGGACGGCGAGTCATACCACGCCACCTTAAGGTAGTTCTTGCGAATAGCAAACACTTCGCAATGGTACAAAAACCTGAAAAAAAATCAAGCACATTAAAGTTGCTGAAACGATTAATTTTACATAACAATAATTCCCAAATGTTATTAACAAATTCATGAAAAATAAAATTGTTCAACGAATCTCCGGGAAACATAACCGGGATCGTTAACCGGGAGGTTCGGTCGGCCGAACCTTCCGGTTAACGAAAAAGTGAACGAAAATATTGATAAAAAATAGAAATACAAAAATTCATAGATCACCGGACATAGCATTGAATAATCATCTCACGGCTCACGGCGCTAACGCAGCCGAGGCTGAATGACGATCGTCACGCCTGAGAAGCGTCGCAAGAGTTGCGCTTGTTACGAAATAACGCGCGAAACGTGCATCATATCCGCAGTTATCGGAATTAGCGTTAGGGAAGTCTGAACAATGTTAATTGCGCACAGAATACTTTTACGGCTCGTTCAAAGTCGTAACTTTCAAATTCGACTGTAGGGTCTGCCAGCGCGTGCTCGAACGCTGACTGTGCATACCTGGACGGTCCCTCCTCTCCAACGTCGCCGTGAAGCCTCGGAATTGTGAATGAAAGCCAAAAAAGACCTTCGGTCTAGAACAGCCGTTCTTAAACTGGAGTCCATGGACCCCAAAAATACACGAGCGACCCCCTGCGGATCCCCAAAGTTAAGAACCACTGGTCTAGAAGATCCCAGGTAGAATAGAGAAATAAAAGAATAAACGAATAAACAAAGTAAGCGAAGAGTGTGAGCGTCGTCCAGTGAATGGCACTTCTCGTATTCTCGTATATCTCGCCAGCCATGTGGGTCGACTCGGTCGCCCGTCTGTTATATCGATATTTATCATCGACGTGTTTAATCTTCGACTCTGCTACGCCCTTTTCCAATCTCCCCTCTCTGTAATCTCTCAATTATCGTCGATACGAACAACGCACACGGCTTATATCGATTCCTCGACTCCTTTCGAACGGTGCTGCAACGCTAAAATTACATTTTTAATCGTTGGTCAAATTATACAAGGATCGTAAAGCTTCCGACTTCATTTTCTTCAAAATTCGAGATTAGAAAAAAATTAAACAGTAGAAAAAAATTGATGGAATTAGAAAAGTAATAAATAAAACATGAAATACCGTAAGCAGACTTTGAATTTCGAACTAATAATCTTTATAGTCGCAGGTACAATTATATAAGAATCGTAAACCTTCCGACTTCATTTTCTTTCAAAAGACGAAAATTAAAAAAATTAATTATATAGTAGAAAAAAATGGATGGAAATAGAAAGAAAGAAAACCGTAAGCAGGCCTCGAACTTCGGACTAATAACGAATCTTTGTCATTGAAGGTATAGCATGGAGTTTCCGGTTTCCGTCGATGGGCACCCTCCAGAATTTCGGAACGAGTGGTCGTCGGAAGAGGCGGGAGGGTATGCCGGGCTTCGCATCGAGCAAAGATCTACGGGATCAGAAGCGGCACACGATTCACCTGCAGCCGGAAGTTATTATTCAGAAGGAACCGGCGCTGGTCATCACGCCTCCGTCGCCGGATGAAGTCACGAGAAGAACACCGCTGTGAGTACGCCTACAACATAAAGTGCATATATTAAACACTCTGAGAAGCCGACGGCGGATTTTGCTACATCAAAAAAAAAAAAAAAAAGAAAAATAGAGAAAGAGACAAGCGAGGCGAGACGGAGATAAGAGAGCGGAGAGGACCCGCTCTCGAGAAGGAAGCTGTAACCGGTTCTTCATCGGATCCTTCGGCATCGAAATACCGGCGCGCACCCGTATACGGCAGGACTACAAGGGGTAATCCCGCGCGATTACTATTTCTCTCGGTCGCGCGGGCGGCCAGACAGTGAGAAAGATCAACTCACGGATATCGTGAAATCTTGTTTCTCGCCAAGTTGACTGGCGGCGAGGTGGGGCAGGGGGGAGAATCACGGAGTGCGGAGGATAGTCGCGGCACTGGGATGCACCGACGGTCAACCGGCTGCATCGCCTCAGGCGCTCTCCATTCTTCTCCCACCGGTGCACTTATATGACTCAAATTGATCCTCGGTCCAGCGAGGCGCGTGAGATATGTAATAGCGGTATGAACTGAGTGAGGCTCTCGACGTAGGTGCGGAGATAGTTATGTTTGTACGGAACGTATTAGAGAGCTATGCGGGCCACTCTTGTTACGCTGGGTAGTAAAAGCGTCCCACGGTAAAGAAAATGCGAATATAGGAACGTGAATGTGTTCTGACAATTTTTCTTTTTTAATCTTTCACTGTTAAAAAAGAGTGTAAACTTAACGCTGGACTGGAAGTTTTATGCAAAAAGAGGTACATTAAGTTTAATATACAATTGTCATGAAAAATTAATGGACTTTCAGAGTGAAATTAAAGTAAATTGAAAAGAAAGTATTTGTAAAGTTTTTAGTATAACTGTACGTTTATCTTTCATCACAATCGTACATCAAATTTAAGGTACCAGTTTATCCCTAAAAATTTCCAGTGCGATGCATTAAATATCGTACGAATTTTTTTTTTAGTCTTTAGACGGTGTTTTAAATTTTCGTATCCGCTTTCGACGTGAGTTTTCGTTCGATCGTAAATGCCACCATTTGTGACAAATTTTGATTACGGCTTTTATTACCGACCGTGCTCTTAAGTGTCCTCTAAGTGTCGAATTTTAAGACATTAGTTTCAGCTTAAGATCGCTCTTGCGACCGAACTTAAGCTGATGCGAAATACCGCCGCCGGTAACAAAAACTGTACTGTTTTGAAATCGCAGTCGGCCGAGGAAAAAGAAAATTGCACGGAGAACAAATTACATAGTAAAAGCAACAGAACTCACTTTTTACCGTAAAGAATAATTCCCAAGGAAAACGTCTACATTGTATAATTACGACAATGAAAAACAATCATGGTTGCAACCATAATTATAGTTTAACCAATTGAATATATACCATCAAGAACTATAGACGTTCGCCCGGGAAACTATTAGTATGAAATAGTATGAAATACTAGTCTTTTTCTCAGTCTGCCTTTCTTTTTCCCAGCGATTTGCGATCTCAAATAGTATTCAGTACATTTTTTGTTACCAACTGAGCGCGGGGCGAGTGAGCGAAGGATTATACCAAATCACCTTAAGATTGAAGTTTGGCCCGAGCTTCATAGCGTGCTTAAGCTCGATCTTAAGTTCAAACTTACGATCGAATTTGAGTTCGGATTAAGTTCGGACTTAAGTTTGAACTTCAGATTAAACTTGAGCACGAAATTAAGCTCGAATTTAAGTTCGAACTGCGTTAACGTTTGTATTGAGGTCCGAACCGCGTGAAATTTCGAACTATATTCGATCCTAAGTTTGTACTTAAGATCGAACTCGAACAATAATCGAATTTGGATTCAGACCGAAGTCCCAACTTAAGATATATCTTAAGCTAGCTATGAAGCTCGAGCCAAACTTCAATCTTAAGTTCGACCTAACGTCTTAAAATTCGACCCTGAGCGAGCCTCGTTATCTTGGGCTCCCTCTCGCTCGCATACCGTCCGGATAAATTGGAGTGCAATCTCGTAAGGCGAGAGCGATGCGATTCGCGATAAACCGGAAGATCCCACCGGTATGGTCAGCGCTTCTCAATCTGCCCCGTTCGCTCGTCCGTCTTCCTCGCATGAGATTCTCGGAAACGCTCACCTTGCATACACTTCGCGGACTCTTACTCTCGTTATCGCTGCCCGAGTCAATTAATACCCGTCTCACGAAACCTTCCACCAGCATCGGCCTCGTCGAGGCTCTCGTTGCGTTTCTCCTTTGCTGCTCGCCAGCCTCGGCTCTCCGTACCGGGGCGGTACTCGCAAAGTTCAGCGTGCGTGCAGCACGTAATACACCCCGCTGTCGCGGTCCAGCCGATTCAGCGGTGGTCCAGGATGAAGCTGACCGGCTCGTTATACGAGTTTCCTAGAAGACATTGCGGACGATCGATCAGCTTCGTCGCGGACGGGCGGCCTGTTTATCTTTGCCGTTCACGCTCGACCGGGCCCGAGACTCGCTCATCGAATGCGCGACTTTTCCTTATCAAACGTCTAATTAATACGCCCCGACGTTTATTCCACCGGCTGCAAGGCGCACTGAAAAAAGAAAGAAAAGAGAAAAATTAAAAATCAAAAGCGTGCAGGCTCTGCTGAATCGATTCGCGATCTCCGAGCTCCGTAACGAGAAACTGGAGTAGGGGTGGGCGTAATGCGGTTTACTGTCAGGGGATATGAGGGGACATTTCCGCGTGCGATCGTATCATCGACCCGGCAGATAAATCGAGAAGGAGCGTATAATTTATTCCCACTCGTTTATTTATCCACGTCGGCAAAACGTCTTCATCGAATCGATTAGACTGCATGTGTGTGTGTGTGTAATTAATACGCCAGGGAGGACGATCTCGCGTGTTACCACCGACAAAAGAGCTCATTGAGGATTCATGAAAGTGTGCGTGATGCGCGGGACGCACGGATGTTAGGCACGCGCTAATCGCCGAAGAGTCTTCGTCACGCGGCTCCGCTGCGGAGAACTTTTGTGTGAAAGAATTTTAACGCGAAGAAGGGATATCAGTAATTCCCTATCGTCGCGGCCGGTTGACGCGAACAAACGGAAGAAGTGCTGGAGTCGCGATCGACGGGTCGCTTGCTATTGAGTGGAAAATGGAAACGGGTCGTGATAGTGAAAATTTAATATAATTAAAAAAAAATACTAAAATTCGAATTATAGAGACAGTACATTTTTTTAAATTGTGAGTGCATATTTTTCAGAGAGAAGGCAGGAGAAACTACCACGACCGTATTAATACGCAGGAGGGATATTAGTATTTGCCAATCGGCGGAGCCGGTCGAATTGAAAATCCTGTCGACGCGAGAATACGAAAGAAGTGCCAGTCGCGACCGACAGATCGCTTGCTGTCGAGTGGAAAGTCAAGCCGGGTTGTGATAGTGCAAATATTTTGAGTAATTAAAAAGAAAATGCTAAATTTCAAACTATAAAGGCAGTACAATTTTTTTTAATGTAAGTGCATATTTTTGAATTATTCCTTCGGTATCATTCAGAGCTGAACAGTACTTGAATACTTGTTTGGTACGTCAAGTACGTGCTTGAAGTACAAAAGTACTTTTTAGTACCTCATGTATGTACTTAAAGTGTTAAAGCACTTGTTAATACTTCAAGTACTTTTGGAGTACACGCTCACATCCCGGATACTCGATGAGTAGCATGACATCCTGTTTGTATTAACATATGATTATCGTCTAAACTTTTCAATAACTATAATTTTAATGAAAATTGTTTATTTTATGTATTTAAAAAAAGATCTATTATAAAAAACGAGAAGGGACCTTTTCCGTTTTTATTGTGAATTTTTTTATGACTAAAAAAAGTGAAGCATAGATTAAAAATAGTTTCACAACCATAACGATGAATTACGAAAGTTTCAGTTAGCGATTTTTCACAATGAAGAAGCCATGAGCAAATTACTTTGCACCTTCTTTTAAAGCCTAGATAACACGTAACTACAAACCTAATTGCAAAAAGTATTTTGAAAAAGTAGTTGATAAATACTAAAGTACAAAAAGTAATTAAGAAATACTTAAGTACAAAAAGTACTTGATATTTCAAGTACTTGTGATACTTTGTACTTAAAGTACTTTTTTTTATACTTTGTCCATCTGTGGTCTCAATCGATAGAGATCTTCGTCGTAGTGATAGAGAGAAGGGAGGAGAAACTTCGACCACAGCTGACAAAGGGAGCAGTTTAAAGAATAACTCCTATCGAACGTTCGACTGTACGCAAGCGCGTATCTTTTCAGCCCCCCCCCCCCGTATCATCCCCCGTATACATCGGCCCCGTCATCGCGCCGGTAGATCAATAATTTCTCGTTGGTGGTCCCGCGCTCGGGGTGCCCCGACTCCATCGACTCGGTCGGAGGGCGAGGGGAGGAGAAGAAAACAAAAAGGGCTGCGCGAGCGTACCGTACATCTACTGTACTTAACGGTTCTCCCTCGGGTAAAATAATAACCGCGCGCGCGCTAGGTCAGGATCGATCGAATTTTTTTTTGGCAGTGTTCATCACCTTCGCCCGAGGGTGGAGACACCGTCTCGTGGTTTCGTTTTCGCGTCTAGGAGGGAAAAACAGCGGTGCGGCGTGCGGTGCCTCCAAGGGCCACCGACCCGGCTGCGAGTGGTGAGAAAACGCAGGCGTCGCCGGAGAGTCTCTAGCCCTCGCACGGGGGCTGCGTTGCCCTCGTCTAGAAAACTACCGAGTGAGTAAGAGAGAATGAATCGTAGCATATATACGTTGTTGCCGACGCTGTATACAGTGACGTAACAATCGCTCACCAGGCCACTGTAACATACAAAACAAACAGAACAAAAGCAATTAATTATTAGCCGAAAACATCAACTTGAGGAGATTTACTGTCACTAAATAAAATAAAATAAAAAACGGAGTAACTATTTCCAGTAAAATTCTCATTGGGGTGAAATTTTGTACGAAGGTGCCGTGAAAACTGGAGAAGTTCGACGGTTCTATGAGATTTGAATCTCGACGGACCGTCGGATGAAATATTTCCGCTATTCGTATGGAGAGCGAAAAAAATTGAGCATCAATTTTCAGTAAAATTCTACTTCGCGTGAAATTTTGTACAAAAGTGACATGAAAACTTAACTGGAGAAGTTCGATGGTTCGATGAGATTTGAATCTCGACGGACCGTCAGATGAAATATTTCCGGTATTCGTACGGAGTGCGGTAAGAATCGTTGGATCCCGACGAGTAGATTAATCGAGCGTTCGCGGTTGAGTGGGCATACATATATATATGTATATATATACAATATATATACATATCCATGTATACACATCCTCGAAGCGTTCGCCGGTTCCGCGCGGACAAAAGGAATAACATTAACCGCTGGTTTCTTCACGACTATTTATAAACTCTCGGTATAGGGCGGAGATGAGAAAACCCCTCCGGTACGAGAGCATGGCGAACGAGTCGAGGCCGAGAGAGCCTCCGACGAGGCTCGTCCCGTTTTCTTCTCGCCGGGTATATACGGCACTGGAGAGAGCCCCGAGTCTGATAGGGCCTCACATAGTTTAGTAGGGTGCGCGCGCTCGGCCGAGAGCCGTGTGTGCTCCGTCCAAACCCCCATCGCTATATATATTTATAACGCCGGCCCGGAGCGAACGATGACAGAACGATATTAGAAAGTCCCCGATGCCGATGAAGTTTGCACGGACGTCGAAGAAACGCGCGCGTTCGCAGCCGAGTGTGATCTAAAAAAAGAAAACAAAGAAAAGGATTACAAAAAAATTCAAACAAATCGAAAATAAAAAAAAAATGAAGTGCCGCGGACTGACCGTTCATAAAACTATATTCTAATCACAGAACCGGCGGCCGGGAAGTCGAGGCGGAGGAGGAGGAAGAAGAAAACCATTACGACGCATGCTTTCTTCGCCGGCCGGAATCCCTGTCGAGAGGCAGAGAGAGAAACAACAATTCATCGATGGTGAGTCAACGATAGTCGAACGATTAATTTGTATCCTATATTCGAGTATCTCTGTGGCGCATTTTTCGCGGAGGGGAACGGGCTCCAAATCCCGTTTTAGTCGCGTTCGATGCACCGAAAATAGCAACGGCGTGGTTTCTGACAGATCGTGCCGGCAACTCCCTTTCTTTCTCAATCAGCATATATTGTAAATTCTATTGACAAAGAATTTTATTTATTTTTGTTAATAATCTCAGCTGTAATTGCAGATCATGTTGATTCCGAAATGAAATAATTAATTGTGCATAAATTTAATTTACAATTGTTTTTTTTTTTCTTTTTTTATTAAATGGACAACAAATTTGTATCGTGAGGGTGAAAAAAAATAATCAACAAGGACGAATATTGTTTCGCGTAAAATAATGGTTAAAACGTGCTCAGTGACGAGCAGAGTGGAATTAGAAGGAAATAAAAGAGAGACTAACGCTAACCGCAGGACCGCAAAGATTTGGCTTTAATGAGCATTAAAAAGGCCGAGGCTGACACAACGAGAGAAGAGTGCTTCGCCGTTGCGTCTTTCCCCACGAGGAATGAGCAGCCAAGGTTGCTCTCGTTAAGCCAATCTGTCGGGCAACTCGTTTGTACGAACTACCGCAACATCTCCATTGACTATTTAACTCGTTGAACGTGCAAGATGTTTGAGCTTTAGATATTGATTGCGACTCGGTGCGAGCGGCTTCTCTCGTTCACGATAATAGAATATCTCTATTCGATTCCCAAAAAAAAAAATAAAAATTTTTGGGTTTTGTGGATAAGAAAATTTATCTCGAAAGTAGAAATCTTCTTTACCACGAAGCTGAGAGAGATGAAAGAGAGCGACGACACTGCGGCTACGGCCTCGAGTCGTTTTCCGATCGATTAATGAAGTTGGGATTGGTTTGTAATTTCCAATAATCGCAGGATCAGCCGGAGGAGTCGACCCGCAAGTTGTTGGAACGAGAGCTTCGACTTCTGGACCCACGGGATCTTCGCTCTCACGCCTGGTACCACGGGAGCACCCTTCGGGGTGGGCGTAAAGGTGCCGAGGCCGAAGTGCCGAACGAGGGTGACTTTCTCGTACGAGACTGTGCCTCCCAGCCCGGTAACTACGTTCTCACGGTTCGATGGAAGGGTCAAACTTTGCACTTTGTCATCAATAGGGTAAGCATTACAAAGCTCCATTTAAATCCCTTCTAATCCCGCATCTCTGTAATTCAAACGTAAAGATATTATGCGTTTGAATAACGCAGTTAAGGCTATGGAAGTTCCACGAATATAAATTTATGAGAATTCGCACCGCGGGAAAAAATTAATTATCCGATGAATATTACTGAATATTAATTACTAGATATTTCCTTTTTTTCTGTGTTGTTATGATTTGTAATTTTACTGTAAAATTGGAATGAAAATGTGTTTGAAATTTCAGAAACAGTTTATCTTCTAAATCGTCATATCTTTCTATAATGTCCTAAATACAATTGACGAGAGATTGAACTTTCTCCTGGAGCAAATTCACACGAAGGTCGCTCAGATCAGGAACGTCAAAGATTTTCTCACAGCCACCGTACGGACTCACTAAGAGCCTCCGGTAGACCGGCGCGGTGACCTGGTCCATTAATTTTCATGCAATAAATCTGAATCTGAAATACTATTAAATCCCTTCGCTAAACCGTCGAGAACGAGAATATTAAGTAACCATATTTGGTACCTGCAGGTGGTGATACAGCCGGACACTGTATACGAGCGAGCCCAGTACCAGTTCGAGGACGAGGCCTTCGACACGGTCGCCGACCTGATAACCTTCTACGTGGGTAGCGGCAGACCGATAAGTCAGGCCAGCGGTGCGAGAATCATAACTCCGAAGCCGCGTTCCGTACCACTTACGTGCGTACCCTCTTCATCGTCGTCCTCGGGTGGACTGCACTGTTCGAGTCCCTCCTCGTCTTCGTTGTCCGCCGGTTCGCCGCCTCGTCTCCCCAGGAAACAGCAAAGAAGTCACTCGCTGACGCCTCAACAGCAGCATCACAGCGGTGACGCCGATCATCATCCCGGCCCGTATCTGACCAATCAGCATCAGCAGCAGCAGCATCAAAATTCGTCACAGCAGCATCAAAACTCGTCGCAGCATCATCATCTCGTGCAATCGAGCACTCTGCCGAGGGTACCGCCGATACAGAATCAGCCTCCGTCGTGTTCATTGTCCCTCGGCCGACAGAAGATCACCAGGGTAATATCCGACCCTGCTCTACAGCAACAACAAATTCAACATCAACATCAGCATCAGCATCAATCCCCGTCCCAGCACAATTTGAATCATCATCAGGGCCCGGCCGCACCTCCGAAACCTCCCCGCGTACCATACATACCGTATCATCAGCAACAGCATTACCGTCATCATCACCATCATGCACATCATCAGGTAGGAGACGGGAATTTCGGAGCCGGGATAAGCGCAAACGATCGCTAATTGTCCAATGTCGGTTCGGGAATTTTACCGGCTTCTCCAATTTACTGGCTTCTCCAATCTACTAATTTCTCTAATTTACGGGCTTCTCTAATTTACTGGCTGCTCCAATTTATTGGCCTCTCCAATTCACTGGCTTCTCTAATTTACTGGCTTCTCCAATTCACCGGCTTCTCCAATTCAGTGGATTGTCCAATTCACTGGACTGTCCAATTCACTGGACTGTCCAATTCACTGGATTATCCAATTCACTGGATTGTCCAATTCACTGGATTGTCCAATTCACTGGATTGTCCAATTCACTGGATTGTCCAATTCACTGGATTGTCCAATTCACTGGATTGTCCAATTCACTGGATTGTCCAATTCACTGGATTGTCCAATTCACTGATTCTTCCAGTTTACTGACTGCTTAAATTTACTGGCTTCTCGCCAATCGCTGGTCTATTCATCCTATCTACATATTTCATAACAGCAATCTTTCTTTTGTTATTTCTTTCACGAACGAATAGTCGTAGCGGAAAGATCACCTTTGAAGTATCCGTTCCGACAACTTCAAATCTTCCCTGAATCATATCAGAGATTTCTTTTCCGTTGTACAGTCAACGATTCGGTGCTACATGGGCTGTTGTAAATTCTATTCAGTCTCGCTCCTCACCATCGCTTCGAACTTGACTAACGTCCTTCCCCGTTTTTCCTCGGTGGGGTGTTTCAGGCTTATCAGGCATCGGGCAGCGACAGCGGCAACGGTTCCGGCGACAGTGAGTTCGAGGCGAACAGCTCCGGCGGAAATCCATCTGTGCCGATAAAGGGTGTCGTTATTCGAAGTCATTACATCCAATCGAGCGACGGAGCCAACGGGAACGGCAGCGACTACGAGCTTTCCGCCGAGGAGCAGCTCGTCGTAGCCGCGCCGTGTCTGGAGATAACGACGCTTCTCGACATCGAGGGTTTCTCGACTCTCCTCTTGCCGTCCGGCGAACATCGGCCGCTGGATCCGACCGCTCTGAGGGGAGTTTCCGGAATGCTTCACGACTCCGCGCCTCGAGTCTTGGCCTCGCATTTGACTCGGCTGGATCTCGAGGTCGCCCTCACGCCGGGAATCGGCAACAGGTCCGGCCTGAGCGGTCTCGAACTCGCCACATTGCCTCACGGTCGTCAGGCGAGGCTCGATCTCATCGAGAGATCGGAGTGTCTCAAGCTCCTCGTGGCCGTGACCGTTCTCGCCGGGGCTACGGCGATCGAGAGAGCGGCCACCATAAGCAAGTGGATCAAAGTCGCCGTCGACACGAAGACGGCCCTGGGAAATCTTTACGGCTTTTGCGGTGTTATGCTCGGCCTGTGCCTTCCACAGATTCAGAGGCTCGCCAACACGTGGCATCTCCTGCGGCAGAAACACACCGACGAGGCATTCAGCTTCGAGGCCAAGCTGAGGCCGACTCTGAGGGCGATGAACGAGTGCACGAATCCTCAAGCTCCGAACACGACGCTTCCGCATCTTCTGCCCATCGCTCTGCTCGGCGAACGGGGTCCTGAGGATATCCTAGGTATAGCTTAGAATCTGTAAAAAAAAATCAATTAAATGTTATCTTGTTTTTTTTTTTCGTTGTAATTTTGGATTAGGTTTTATTTACCTTTAATCCTTTTCTTGTTATTCAGGAACTGCGGCGCCCTCCGGCCTCGTCGGAGCGATCCTCTCGCCCTGGGAGAACTCCGCACCCGACTGCGGCCTCTCCATCGTCTGGTCGCACCTCGAAGCCGCGAGAAAGCTGGCCGAGAGCCTTCCGCTGTTTCGTCGAAACGCGGAGATCGCCCTCGAAGGCTGTCGAAGCGACGAGCTACTCGCCGACGCTTTCAGAACCGAGTTTCACATTAAATTCTTGTGGGGCAGCCGCGGATCGTCCGTCGCGCCCGAGGAGAGACATCTCAAATTTACACAAGTTCTCGATGCCATGTACGAGAAGTGCGCAGCCAACGAAGTCGCGGCCTAACTTGATCATCGACGAGAGAGACTGCAATCGAATTTTACGCCGGAAACCTGTGTGAATGATTAATTAAATCAAATTAACGAGAAGAATTAAATTTAAAAGAAAAAAAAAAACAAGTGTTATAGCGACAGTAGGGAAAAAAGAACATACGTAAAAAAGAAATCTCCCATCTTTCACGAGGTGAAAATAATTATCTTTCCCTGTACTGTATCGTAAATGTGTCCCGAGATACATACCCGTAAACACACGCACCCCCCTGTGACAATACTACAAGAGAGCGCGCGTCCAAAGACTAAAGAAGCGACGTATATTACTGGTAATATAATACCCGGAGGATGTCGCTCGTAATATCGTGTACTTAATTAACTGTATATTCGACCAATACTATTATGTAATGTACATGTTGTTCATGTTTGTTCATACGTATATATATGACAATTAAAAAGAATAAGAGATATATAAACGAAAGCCGAACTCGAATTACTTAACCCTTCGCGTACGGAATCCTCGCTCAACGAGTACTTATATTGTGCGGTATAAAAATCGGTATACCTAAAAAATCTTGAAGATATGGAAATTCGAAAAACAGTCTTTGAAGAGTAATGCTCACGATATTATATTTGTATACATATTTTTATCGTCAGTGTATAATGGGCTATTGTTATTAAAAATTTATATTTAGTTCTCAGGCCAGACAAGGTCGCGGAGCCTCCGGTCTGCGTAGTCTCGTTCGGCCCGCCGCTCGTACGTGAAATGTTAACCCTTCGAGTGCCGGAGACTTTTTGCTGAGAGCAAACGACCTGTCCTTTTAAGCACAAAAACGATGTGCTTAAAACTGATGTTCGTAATAAATATTCTTCTGCGTTATAAAAAAACGACACTTCAAAATAGGTTTGTTAATTTTTACAGAATTTTTTTTTGCGCATCAACTGATATTTGAATCGTTCGAAGGTTACACCTTGGCAACTTTTAGGAGCTCGTTAAACAAGGATCTCGTACGTGAAGGGTTAAAGCCAAAAAAGAAAATGTATCTCCTGCAGAGATCGTATGTCCGCATCGGAAGGTCTCTCGCCCGATACTAAACCGATCGGACGAGATTCTCTCGTGTCTCCGAAGCGGTCGACGAATATAGAAGACCCCCGCTGAATCGCTCCGCCCCCGAGGCAGCTGAAATGCTCTGCAATGGGGAAGCAGGTTGACTTCGCTATACAATTTATGTTAGCGTGTTTATTTAATTTTTTTTTTCTTTTTTTTTGTATGAATTATGTATATACATGTAGATTTGCCGATTGAAATACGAGACGACCTCGGGTCGATTCTGCCATTCCCACATTTTTTGTTATGTTGTGTTTTTCTTTTTTTTTTCCTTATGTCGTTTCATTCTCTTGCAACTCGTTGAAATAAAGAATAATGACGGGCTGTGTGTGATCGATGATGAAATTGTGACTTTAGGACGCGAGCCAACGCGCAACGCACCTTACTCCTAAGCAGCTTCATCACATTGTCAACTCCTGGAAGCAAAAAAAAAATAAAAATCGTTTAATTTTATGAACTAGGAAGTTCGATAAATTAGCACTGGACGAGCAGTCGGGTCAGTCTGCCAAGATTTTCAACACTATAATGTAATCTGACTGTGAAATAAATTTGCGAAACCTTCACGTTTTTCATCATTGGATTTTTTTCTTTTTTTTTAATAACCGACTGTTTACTTTGTGACAAACTTACCATAATGGCGTTGACAATGTCGTTCTCGTTGTTTTTGAGCGCTTTGATAGCTTTCCCTCGAGAGACGTTGGCTTGGCACATTACCAGCTCCACGTCTTTCTCCTCTACACCCGTTTCGTCCACTTCCTCTTCCGATTCTTCTTGAATTGGTGCCACGACCTAAAACGAATTGGTAATAAGAAAATAAGAAAACCGTGGACGCGTGTTTTCCGTCGATTGAATTATGAAAGTTTTCTCACCGTCGTACTGCCACCGGCCTCGGTCGCAGGGATTACCGGAGGCTCCTTGAACTTCTCAGCGGCCGCGACCTGAGCTTGCTGGCTCAGATCCTCGATCTGTGTAGTTGAAACATCGTTCGATTAACGTTTAACATCGATGCAAGTTTCGCTTTATTTTCTAACTTGAGCCAGTTCAGTCTGCCAAGATTATCAGCATAATATTTCAGATATAATTTTGAAACCATTAAAGAATTCATCATGTTGAATCGGAAATCGATAGATTCACTGCTACAAGCACCTTATACATATACATATATATTATTTACATTTTTTTGTATATTTTGTCACTCGGTGCAAAAATGGCAGTTTTACACACAATTCGAGTTTCACACCTTGTGAAATAAAATGTAACACAATACTTGTGCTACAAACTTTTTCCTATATATATATATATATATATATAGTGTATGTATTTTATATACATAAATCATTTTTAAAAAAACCTATTTTTTGTACAACGATTTTTCTCATAAGCAGTGAATCTGTTGAAAAGGGTGGAACGATAAAAATTTTTCTAACATTCACCTTAGCTTCGCCGAAAACTATGTACGTATCCGAAGCAGGATTCTTCAGGACGTCTGGTTTGTTGATAACGAAGAGAATGTTCTTGGACTTGCGAATAGTCACCCTGTTGACGCCTTGGACCTTTAAAGAAAGAGAAAAAAAATCTATTAATAATTCGGAGAATGCAAAGGCAATTTCATAAATTTATTTTTAGCTTTTTTTACCAGCTTGAGACCAAGTTTGCTCATCAGTTTCCTGGCCTTTTTCTCGCTGCGGCTCTGCTTAGCCTTGGAGATGCCGTCAAGCGGAAGCGCGCCGCTTCTGGAGTAGCCGACCGCACCGCCGGCGCCAGACTCCTCCAGTTCCGGAATGGAGTCATCAGAATCCGAGTCCGTGCCGGATCCGGCAGCAGAGACCTCCACCTTGGTAGGCTCGGAGCTCGCTGCTTTGTCGAGTTCAGTCAGTTCCGGCATCTTTGTAATTCTGGGATTGAAAAACATTTATTTTTTCGTTAAACCATGAAAACCTCAACTTGGTCAAAGATGTTGAGCATTTTTTTTTTTTGTTTTTAAGTTATGAACGGAGATCGGATTTTTTTGCAAAAATGCGGATAACGCGGTCGTGCCATTTTGTTTTTTTTTTACCACCCATTATCGGGCCTCGCCGCGATGGCGACCGACAAAGCGGACTAGCAGTGTTAATTGTCTCGTAGAGTTTGCACCCGACTTAAATTGACTTGCGAACGACGGCGTTTGAACGAGGAAGAACGCTGGGATGCTAAAACTAGACGATACGGGCGTTGGCTCGCCATATTTGCACAGTTAATCGCGCGAGAAACTCGTCGCGACGATCGCGGAGAAGATAACACTCGCGGTTTCAACAACGATCGAAGAATCGGTTGTGCCGGTGACAATAGACAAAAATTCACGACACTATTGACAGATAATTCACGCTCGATAGACGGGCAAACATTTTTCACATATATTGTCGGGATATGATTGGCGATGCATCTTTTATATTCGGATTTACCTCAAACGGCGTTTCGTCGATGACCGAGCACTATTCTTACGGTAGAAACTGAGATGAGACCAGTTCGCAGGCGTGCGTGTCGAAAGTGCGAGGCAGCGGCAACGTTCACAGCGCTATTCGATAATCGATCCCTTGACTTTCGATTTTTTTTCTATCGATGTATTCAAACACCACCTATATGTAAGAAAAATATTCGTTACTAGTGCTTAATGAAATTTTAATGAATATATGTAAATTTTAATAATATTGAACTTTTAACAATAATAAGAGATGAAATTGTACTTACACATTTTTATAATGTCGATATTTATTAATTAGCGGTAACCACTTGGAGGGGAATAAATGGTGCGCTGATTAAATTTTGTTTTCCTTCAAAACTATATTTTATATTCAACAGTGTTTGAAAATCAGTTGTTTCACGAATGAAGAAAATCCTTTTCAAAGCCGTTTACCTATAGCTATTTCACAAAAAAAAAGCGAGAAGTTTAGTTTAACGTAGAACAGAATCCTATTGTAAGCGTTGAAAATTAACAGGCAGTCGCTCGCTACTAACACACATTTGTACGGTTCCTCACCACCTCGCCTGAACAGTAATCCTTCATTATGATTGGCTGCGGGAAAACTATTAATATTAAATAGAAATAAATAAACGACAAAGACATTGTCACCGGGTATGATAAAAAAAAACGCTACGAACTCAAATGGCGAACGGGATTGTGCCAATAACAATTTCATCGTATTCTTTTCTTTTGTTAATTTTTTTTATAAATATTTTTACCTGTAAGCATTTGGAAAACTGTAAAAGTTTCTTTTTTCTCTCGTTCGAAGGTATGTACAGTGCGTTAATGCTAACTCTCTCTTGTTTTTTTTTTGTTTTTAGTTTTTTTTTCAATATGTTTGCTAAAATTCAATCATCACACTCTAAATTCTATTTGACAAAACCCTCCTTCACTCTCCTCCCTACGTCTACGAGTGCAATGTGTACTGACAAGATGGACGCAGTCTTGAGATAAATACATTTTTTTTTCTTTTTTTTTTTAATCACAGTTTCAACTGGTTACTTCAACTTTAACAGCTCCAAGAATTTCACGGATTTTTTCCAATTTTTATCATGTCGATGTACAAGAGTTATTTGCGCATCGAATCTCATGGCGATTATTACTTTTGTCTCTTTCGTTTAACGAAAAAGCAAATAATGCCGATCTGATAAATGTGTGATTATTGAAGAAAATCAGCTCACCGTTCGTTGCGACAATAACGGAGAACACATCAGTCTGTACCGGAGTTATAACGGAGTGTGTACGAAAGTAGCTTGGCCGTATGTAAACTTCGGCGTTTTTTTTTTCGAGACGATAAACTCCGTCACCGTATCAATTGGAATGGTTACGATTAACAATTATGAACAATGTGTGTGTTTGTTTTCTCCTCTGTTTGTTTTATATAAAATCCAAGCCACTGTCGGTAATGCTCTTTTTTGTTTGTTCGTTTTTCTTCATAGAAAGTTCCCGCCTTTCGATTCGCATAGCACTTATTTCTTCGGAGATTCGTCCACCTCCATTTCTTCGCTTTGTGCATTCTCTTCTTTTTTCTCTTCTGTCGGCACACTGCTGTCCTCGTTGGTTTTCGCGAGATTCTCTACATTGAGAATTGGCTCTCTGAGTTTAATTTGACGAGGAGTCGCGAAAATCCTACCGGTCGGTTCAACAAAACCGGAAATAATTCGCCTACCTTCCACGCTCGATGAACCCTCCGATTTCTGCGTCTCTGCGACTGATTCCTTCTCCCCTTCATTATCCGAATTGTCCGACGGTTTTTCCACCACTTCGATGTCGGAATCTGTAACGATTGCTTATTATATCATCTTGTTGGACGCGTTTTGTTTTCGACCGTACACAGATAATTTTATTGTACGAAAAATTGCCGAAACTCAATGCTCGATTTTCGACGGCTTTGGACACTTGGAACATCGAAGAATGGATTTACTATGAATTGCGGGGCAGGCTTCGTCAGTGAGTGAGTCTTGTAGGGAAAAAGAGGCTCGTGGTGCACTTTGGGGTGATTTTGAAAACGTTGCATTCGGGCTTTGTCTGGGACTCGAGGAAATTGTTTCGGATGTGCAGTCTTCATAGACGTCCGATGGATCATAGGGTTTTAACTGGTATATCGTTCGACGACGCCTTTTTGCGTCGAGCGATATTGCATCGGGAGGTTTGACGGTAAAAAGAATTGGAGGTTCTGGGCTCGATTCGTCAGCACGCAGCTGAACTTCGGTGCAAGGAGAAATGGGACTGTTCAAACTTTCGAACGTACTTTTTACTGGAATGAGTATTTTTTTTTAATGTGGCTCGATGGAGAAGTTACGAAACTGTGTAGCGACACAGATTTTTTTTTAATACCTGAACTCGAAGACGCGGAGGACGCGGAGGATGCGTTGACTTCCGAGAGCTTCGGCGACTGCAGACTAGACGAGAATGGCGAATTGTGATCGTGCTCCAATTTCGGTGCCGAGGGCTTCTGCTTTCTCGCCGGATTCCAGAAGTTGCAGTAACAACAGCGGAAACCGAAATATTCGAACTCCTCTTTAAGAGCCATTCCGTTGTGGGAGTCGCAGACTGAGCATATTAGCGCGTAACGGTTTGACGGTCCGTCGCCAACAAGATACTCCACCAAGCGATCCAGGTAACTTCTCTGTTGGGGAAGTATTGGACGCGGTAGCGGTGATCCTACGATCAATCGAAATTACTGCATCTTTAGAACACGATCGTCGGTGTTGACGATGCATCACACGCACATTCCCAATTGTTGATTGTTCAAGAACTAATCAGTACATTGTTTTCTCTTTTTAAATTAATTCGCTGATTTTCTAGAAGATTCATGCATTTTTTCGGAATTATCTTACATTTTAGAATTTTCCGTTAACTCTTTTTTTTATCGCCATAACTACGGAACTGTTGTTGCAATCGTCTCGAAACTTTTTGTGTGTACTGCGGAATCGTGATAAGAAAACATATTTGAAATTCTTCCCGCTACATCGATTTTTTAAATTTTCGAAAAAAGATTTTTTGAATGTATGAAAATTCTGAAAAAATCAAAGTAAATTTTCAAAATGTGAAAATAAAAGGTTTGCCAAATTTGTTTTAAACAATTCATTTTTTAAATAATTTTTTAATAACTCTGGCATTATTATTATGCAAAACGAAAGGTCTTGCCATCGTTAATACGGATGACTTTTTCCAGATTTTTGGCATATCACGAAGTACTGAAATTTTGATCGATTTAAAGTTTTGGTTGAGAATATGTGTGTGAAGCATCCTTAAGAAAAATTAATCGCAAAGCCAACGCTGATTAATTTCACTCCGGACAGTGTTCGGCAACTTCACATATTTTTCATATGCAATATCGTATTATATTTTCCTTTTTCCCGGATATGGGAATAATCTGATGTCTCACACAAACAATCTGTGGATGAAAATCTGAAAGTAAATCTTAAGTTTTGTCGAACGCTGTCCAGATTCTATGGTGTCAGTGAAAATACTAACGAGGACCGATCATCGAGGCGTTAAGCGATCTCACCCCCGTTTGAAAGGGCATTTGTCGCAGCGGTGTTTGCGCAGGAGCAAGACCTACCGGTACCAGACCGGAATTCGCGGGCCTACCAGTTTGCACGCTCGCCGATGAATTCGAGATCGTAACGGCGCGTCGTCGCAATTCACTCGCGCCTGGCAGAGGCGCGACGACGGCTTGCGGTGTGCTGGGACGACGCGGACTCTCCACAACGGCAGCTCTATTTACCTGCTAAAATAAAATCGTGTTACACAGGAGGTCCGATAAAAAAATACTCGAATCCCGCGATTTCCACGAGCATCCCGAAAATACAAACCTGTGGTGAAAGCTGTAATGCAAAGAAAAAAAATATCGATATTAGACAAATTTTAAAAGAAATTTATCGCACTCGAAAACGTGCCTATCGTTAAATTTACATGCGCACCGGCGTCATTCTCAGCTGATCCGGCGCAAACTTCATAAGAATCTCCTTAGCTTTTTTGTAAGTCTCCGTTTCCGTAACGTCGTCGAGTATCTTCTTTTTTTCCTTCTCCATCGTACTCAGCTTATCCTGATTCCGCGATATTTTCCGGTTGTAGTACCACGTCACCATTCTCTTAGTTAATATTATTCTGAAAAAAGAGGATAGAAAAATTTAGGACATAACATTTTAAAAAAGCAAACAAGAAACACTTATATAACTATCGCGTATACAAGTTCATTTTCTACTAGAGTCCTTCTCTACGAATAACCATTCGTTTTAACTGATTTCCCAAATTTCTCTTGTGTAAATTCAATTCATTTTTATCGTCTATTCTTTCGTTAAGATTTTCCATTTTCTTTTATCTTTCTTTTATCTTGTACTAAATGCAATTATATTTTCCTCTCTTAAATCTGTATTTTCTTTGCAAAAGGGTTTGTCCAGTGAATGAAATAAATAAATATTTTAAATAAACAAAATCTAAGATGAATCTATTTTTCTATTTTTTTTTTTCTATTGTGGCAAACTAATTTACTGAATAAATTCGATAACTTCTTTTGTTGACTGCGAGTTCTTTTCAGATTCCTAACTGGTATTATTTTTCATTTTACATTTAAGTTTCATTTGTAAAAGCAACTCTCCTCATTGACTAAGGATCTTTTGACCGTTGGGTCTCCCCTGCTCGCTCTGTAAACGAGCATTGCCCGTCGATATACCAAATAAATAAAATTGATTGATGTATGTTGTTAAGGCGAACAGCGATTTTCTTACAGCAAAGGAAAGATAAGCAGAGGAGTAATGTAGAAAAATCTGTCGCGCAGCGACGCCGGAAAGAAGTAAAAGTAGAAGACTAGGGCCGCCAGGATGTAGAGCACCACGCTATAGATGATGAGAGTGCCGACAATCTTTTTGTGTCTCTGCTCTGTTGTTTGTCCATAGCGTTGTATCTCCTTTATCTTCTGCTCCGAAAGAGAGATAAAAAAAACAATTACAGTTACAAATTATTTATGGCCGAATGAAAATTAATTCTTACTTTTTTCTTACCGTATCAAGATCTTCCAGAATCTCGATAGTCGTTTTCTTTTTCTGAAACAAACGTAATACCCTCATGATGCCCATTGACTACATCGACAGACTCCAACCAGGGCAGGAGCGCAACATGGTTTTATTGCACAATAAAATTACATAGCTCGAACTTTGGTTACTTCGAATGAGTTTGCATGACAATGAAGCTTTTGAAAGCCGGAACTGGACGCGTGATCTGAATAACTAATAGCGTCAAAGTAAATTACCTATAGCTCGAACCCGTGGATGAGTCATCATTTTTCGATACGATAATTTACCGTCGTAAGGTCGTTGGTGCACGAAAATTGAGCCGATATTCGCGTGGCTCGAAATGCGTGACGATTAAAAAATATTTGCCAAATTTATTCGGTAAGTTGTCAATCGCTGTGTCATCCGGCAGTCGGCGCGACGAATCCGAGCGTAAGTTAACTGCCCTAACGCGTTCGATCACAGATAAGATATAAATGAATTTAAAAAAAAGAGAAATACGATGAAAAGATATTGGTCAAAATATCGACCAGAGAAAAATTTTCTTATCGCAAGAAAATCCGCGCCTTTCCGACTATTCAAAATGACGCGGTTAACCTTAAAAAATAAAAAAAGATTAGACTCGAAGATCGATCTTGAAATAGATTTTTTTTCACACTTCTCTTCAAAATAAGAAAGGACGCGGATTTTGAAGAGAGTTCCAGCTGTTATCGGCGCATCGTCGTCCATACATCGGGCCGACGCTCGGAAAATGTCGAATTAACCTCCAAAGTCGTCGACACCACCGGAAATTGTGACGTTTGATAAGAGCGCAAGATAATTCATTGGATGAAAAAACTATCGATAGTTACTCACGCGAAATCTGGACAGCAGTATACCCATAGTGACGTCGGGAGATTAGTATCTCTTGGTATCGTGTAATGTTCCGGTGTCGTTATACGTGTTAACAGATTGTTTACCCGACGTACAGTGTGTGTCAAACGAAATCGTCTCGGCGTTAAACTCGCGCACAATATTAAAATAGACTGGTTCGGTGCGCCTCCTTTCAGCCGGGTACGGTCTGTGTCACGTCTCAACAGTCTCCTCGACCCTCTCTGTCAGTCTCGCTCCGTCCCGCTCGCTCTCACGCTCGCCGCGATCCAAATTTAAATCCTACGCGTATTTATTCAGGGCGAATATTTATAGAAAAACAGCGCTGGCTTTATGCGATTTTATATCGATGATGCGGGTGTATTGTTATTTCGGTCGATTCATCACTCGACGTGCTACGGTGGGATTAAAAGTTCGACGTTTTGCTGGAAAAATGAAAAATGATCTTTCAATGTTTTTATCGTTGAGTTTTTTTTTTCTCTTTAAAATGTTCTTTTCAGTGTATCGTACTTCACGCTCTTCGAGTATAAAATATTAGACTGCGAAATTTGCACGGATTTGAACGCGAATGATTTATCATCGCCGTCCGTCATAAAGCTGTTGCATTGGTGCGGTTAAAAGTAAGCGATCATCGTTTAATCATCGAAGCACGACCGTTACGAAGTGTAGAAGAAAACTCGCGCACAGCAACAGCGGTACGCTCGCCGTGCGGAGTCTAGTCCGTCTAGTCGATAACTGTTTGCGAATAACTATTCCCGCGCGATTCCACTTTCCGGGCGCCACCTTCTCGTAAAGCTGCCCCCCCCCCCCCCAGCCAAGCAGATGCGGCAATCTCCTAATTGGACAGAGACCAATTACTCGATTATCCGACAATGAGCTCGCGACACGTATCCGCAAAAATTATCAGACCTTTACTGCAGCCGTATTTTCGGTATGAACAATGTTTACAGCTATTTCAGTTAATTCGTTTATGTGAGGTATCGCCTGTTCGATGAGATCCACTGCCCTAGGCGAGACCTTCGGCAGACCGAGATTCTTGTGAACTCCTCGTGTACCGAATTGCAACTCGTTTGCGAAAAATCGGCAAACCGGTAGAACGTCCGAACGCACGTAGGCGCTGCAGATTACTCTCGGATGGCCGCTGATAGCTCCGGCGAGGGCAAGAATCAATTTTGCAGCCGCCGCTCCGGTCGAGAGCGAGGGACCCTTGAAACGATCTACGGACGATGCCAATTCTTTGTCCGCTGCTCTCAGCTGATGAATCAGCATACCTTCGTGCTCCTATATATACATTGGAAAAAGCTCGGTTTTTACGATGTTAATAATCATTTTTTGAGATTTTTTACACGCCCTTTCAAAATGCTATGGATTTTAATGAAGTTAACTATATCGAACAATTTTTACTATTTGATAAATATACCACGAACATTTTTTGTGTCAAGGACAAGTTCCGCCTCTAGAATAAAAATAGAGCCTGTACAAAATATTTGTGTTGGCGGTGCAACGGGCGGTACACACCGAACTCTCTTAATAACGGAGACTGAACGAGATTACGAGCTCACCGGACTAAATTGATTGACCGGTCTCGCCTTGGTCAACAGCGGCACGACCGTGCAAGGATCCGCTCCTCCCACTATCGGCACCGACAGATAAGCGGGATTCAAGTCGAAGAGGCTCGCGGTCATTGACTCGATTCGCATAGCGTCCAGAGCGGTCGATCCTACGATTCTGTTAGGATCCCACCAGCCGCCGCACTTGTAAATTTCAGTTACCATCGGCAATGTTGCTGTTACCGGTCTGGCGAACACAGTAACGAGCGCCGAGGGACAAGTATTCACCATGCACTCGGACATTTGACGAACGTAACTCGAAGTCGCAGCGAATTGAGAAACCGGTCCAAGTGTTCCCATGTCGAAATCCGTCTCGTCCATCAGCGCGACAATGTCCACCTGTTAATTACGTTGTAAATAAAAAAAAAAAATAAAAATCAATTAAAATATCATACATTTCGACGAATCATACGATGAAAGAAAAAAATATTCAGTCAAACGTACGTCGATCAGTGCTTCCGGTATACATTTTTTACCGTAATATTTTATTCGTGCCGTGGTATCGATGTGACCGGCGTCGAATACCGCACCGGCGAGCGTGTCCTTTGGATCCGCTATGTTGACCCTCTTTATCAATCTGGACTGCTTCAGAAGAACAGCCGCGTAAATTGGAGCCATACCACCGCCGATTATTGCCACTTTTATATCGCCCGCTTTCACCGCACAGCTACCGTTGTCCGAGTCGTTGCAACGCCAGGATGGATCGCTTAGAGAAACTTTGGTTCCGCTTTGATCGCTATTCCTCGAATCGGAGTCGGCGGCCATACTACGAGTAATCTTCAAACGATTTCGTAGTTTTTTCACGAGTCTTTTGCAACAATATCTTCGCAGGAAAAACATTTTTTTTTTCTCAAGGCCTTAGGATCTACGACGAAAATTTTAAAGGTTATTGAACTCGAATAAAAAGAAATAAATGAAGAAACAGCTGAGGCGAGACAAGACGATTTGCGCACCGAAAATCGATGAGGAAATAATTTGTACTTAACGGACATGTACATTGGACTTTATGCTGCGTGATGAAAATCAATTATCGATGTCTGTCTGGTTTTTTTTTTTTTTAAACAATTTTAATTATCTTAATGCAGGCTTTGAGCATTGAATTATCTTACAGGGGTTGTTAAAAATAAACTAAACCGAATTTACTCGCTATGAGGTAAGTTAAATATCGAGGCTGTAATTACACTAAGGCACTTATCGTTATGGGCTCAGTCGGGCCCGAAAACTGAACAATCTTTGCGGGTCCAATCGAATTTTAATTACCGCGAGATTTTTTTTTATCAGAACGTAAACTCACGATAAAAACGCTGGACAATATTATAATTTCTCTAATGTATTATATATTATGTAATATTACGTATATCAAAAGGTGTTTGGTAAATCGCTTGATCGTTATATTATCGGATATTCGATCGTTCGGAACAAGTTTAAAAGAATATACTCCCTCAAAACTTCAACGATGATAAAAAAAAAGATCTTCAACATCTTCTATCCACAGAAACGTTCGATTCGTCGGAATGAAATAAAACTGATTTGCACGACAATTTGGATAGAATTATAAATACACGACAGGTCGACGCGATTCATCCCTGGCGTATGTGGAGGTCGGTCTTATCATCGGACGAATCAATCTGTAAATTTTTCTCATTCGCCAGATGCAACAACGATATAAAAGCGATGGGAACGCTCAGAGCCTCGGCGTTGCTCTTAGTGAGCATTTTTGGTAAATTTTTGAAGACGTCGCTGAAATTTTTCGAACCGTCGACCTTATCTGCGTCGGTGTTTCCCGCGGTTTCGGCGGCATCGACATTTTCCTTGTCGCCCTCGGTGGTCGTCAGTTCCTTCCATATCGCCTTCTTCAAAGCTCTCATATCGATTTTCTTCGCACGCTGCGAGAACGGTATGAAGACTTTGTTGGTCATCTTCGGAGCTTCGACGAGATTGTCGCCGGTGAAAGCTTGAGTCGCGATGCCGACGTCCTCCTCGAAATCGGCGCCGTTATTGCAGTTGTCCTCGTTATCGGCTTGGTTATCCTCGGTCTCGATGTTGGGACAATAATCCGTCGTATCGTTCTCGTTGTTGTAATCGTAATCGCCGACCTCGTCCGGCAACAATGTCCCGTTCATCTGATCCTTCTGAGGGAATTTTTTAATTACATCGGGACGCAAGTAATATCTGCAATACTGCAAATGATCGTAGTCCACGTCCGACGGCAGGGTGAGTTTCTCCTCCGACCAGCCGACCTTCGCCGTTTTCGTCTGCAACTTTACGAGTTTGTCCTTAGCGATGTCGAATTTCGCCATAGAAAGCTCCGATGATTCCACGTCGAAGACCAGCACCGCGTCCTTGCGACGCTTGATTGGCTCTTGGGCGCAACCCTCGACGATTCTACTGCCACCGAGATTCTTCGCCGGATATCTTATCTTCCAATGGGAAGCGCCGACGCTCTGTATATTCATGTTATCTTGAATGTAAGAGTATTCGAAATGTTTGTTTTGACTAGCCGATTTAACGACTTCGGAGAAATCGACGATGTTTGCAGGTGGCGGACCGGCTCTGTGGCATCCCTCGACGTTCTCGTCGTCCTCCATGTCGAAGTAATTCATAGTCGAGGGTCCCGGCGCGTCGTCGACCGGCAAACTGGCGTCCAGATCGAACTGAAAACCATCCTTCTCGACCGGCGGTTGACTCGTCTCTTCGGGCGAGAGGTTGAGGTCTTTCTCCGCAGACCAGCCGAGGAACTCGAAGTTTGCAAACGATGGACACAGGTCCAAGTGCTCGAATCTCTCAAGGAGCGGACAGTCGACCGGTGTGTTATTGACATTGGCTTCCATCTCAGGATGCACCGTGTCGAGTATCACATCGTCGTAAGGGTGCAGGTAAAGGTCCGAGTTTGCATGGACCGGAAGTATCGCTTGATAAAGCATATCCGTCGTTTGTGCATCCGACTCGCCGATCATCATCGAAGCCGGGCTTATGAGATCGAGTGGCGCTCGCAGAGACTCTGCGCTCGCGAGAATCTTCTGCTTAGTTTTTTTCTTCTTCTTCGCTCTCTGAGTCCGTTCTCCATCAGCGTTGTTGCTACCGCCAGCCTCCGAGTCATCGACGCCAGCTCCGCTATCCCGTCTGCCGTCGCTCTTCTCCTGCTTGTCGAGACCGCCTACCATCTTCAGTATGTCCGTGTGAACGCCGTCCACCCGAAATCCGTAGATCTTTGTGCTCACATCCAGCGACGTACTCGCCACCTGCAGGTTGCTCATCTTGCTGTCCCGTTTCTTTATCATATAAGTCATGAAATCTATCATCTCGAGGCTGAATGCATTTTTTATGTTTATCTTGTTCTCCGCGCTGAGTTTTATGCACTGCGATACTCCGTCGGCTATCTGAGGGTTTGACATTTTGGCTACAAAGCCCAGACCTAGCGATCTGCGCTTGTCGGCTTTGTCGGCCTGAGGCTGATTGTTCTCCAGACGACGCTGGAGACGCTCCGACTCGTCGTCGTTCTCTGCATCATCCACAGGCTCTGCCACTCTGCTTATGCTCGATCGTCGACGAAGAGGCGACGCCAACGGCGAAAGCGCGCCGAGCTCCTCAAGCCTCGGATGCATTATGCTCCGTCTGGCCGCCATTATTTTTTTTATTTTTTTTTTTTTATGGGAAAGGAGGAAATATCGTTTATCGAAGCGAAGTTTCGGGTTATTTTTCTAAGTCCGATCTGACGAGTCCCAGCACAGTCTAATAATTCAGTAACTCTGCGTGGGTCTTTCGCAGAATCTCCAATTCGCGAACGACGGACGACAAAGTTGTTTACGACTCCGTACTGGCACGGGAGTCCTGCGGAAAAAAAAATATATTGTCGTTTCTCGTAACAGTGTTTTTCGTTCGCGAAAGTTCGAAAGTGGGCATCAACTGACCTGACCATCAATCGGAGTTTAATTTATCTGATGAATGAACGACGATCCGCTCGAAGATTCGTGATAATTTTCTGCCGATCCTGCCGGTGAGATACGTTGGGACGCTCCGGATTTTGAATTAACTGTGCGCGTTCTCGAAGACATCCGACGACTCGCCGATTACGGTGAAGTGCGAGGTGCTTCGGGTGAGTTTCTATATCGGCTGCGAGAGCTCGCGACCGCTTTTGCGTTCCGCAGTTCGAAAGCGTTTCAGCTCTATACTGAAAGTACGATAAACGTTCGACGATCTTAGAAAAGAAAATAGTCAATACATGTCTAGCTACACTCAATATTAAAGTAAAATCTACCGGTGAACTCTTCCGTCTCTGATCAGCGCATTTCACTGTAGCTGTGTCACTTGTTAACTCGCCTTAACGTCACGGTAATCATAGCAACGGACGGCGACTCGAAACCTCATTGGGCTGAGTTTCTATACCGGCTACAAGAGCTCGCGGCCGCTTTCGAGTTTCGCGGATCGAAAGGGTTTCGAGCTCTATACTGAAAGCACGATAAACCGTTCGACGATCGAAAGAAGGAAAATAGTCGATACATGTCTGGCTCTTCTATACTGCATTTGAAAGTAAAATCTTCTTCTTCGTCTTCCACCAATTTGATTAAAAGTAAAATCTTCCGGTGAAGTCTTACGTCTTCGATCAGCACATTGTCACTATAGCTGCCTCGTTTGTCGACTTGATCTGCCTTAACGTCACGGTATCCATAGCAATAGACGCAAACTCGAAGCCTCATTGGCTGGAAACTCGTAAACAAATACTGAAGTCCACTAATAAATCCCATCACTCGCAGCTCGTGATTTTGCCACTGTGGAATTATTTCATACCAACAAACGCGGCGGCGCACCTCTACGTCAAATGTTTGATAACAAGACTTGTTTTTTTTTTGTATTCAACACAGTTCAGTCGTGTTTGCGCGTCGAGATGTTCGCGTGCGTCGAGTCGCGTGAAAAGTTTTAGCCTACTCGGTTTCAATGAATCGCGAAGTACGCATGCGCAAACGAGTTCGTACAGGTTGACGGTTGATAATTCATCGACGGTTCTTATTTACGCCGCGTGTACAGAATCGATGCTTTGTGCAGAGGACCGTTGGGCTTCCGGACACTCCAGCAACAAGTGCAACGATCGCATCGACCTTCACGATGAGAAAGATGTTTCCTAAAGCTAAACTGGAAATTCGCCTCTTACACGCTGCTCTCGATCAATCTTCGGGCTTGCGAATGACGGAAGAAGCTGCAAGGTACGTTGAAATTAATTCCGAGCCATTACAGCAGAACCCTGTTTACCGGAGATAATGCGGAGAGAGCGAGTGTCGTATAAGTGAAATCTCGGAAAACACGGATGCCATACTGAATTCAAACTTTTAGTACTATTATATATTTAAAAAGATAACACCCCCACTTCGTATAAACATTAATTTTATTAATTAATGTAGTAATTTTTTAAATATGATGATATTTTAGTTAATTAAGATTAACTTCATATAAACATAAACAATCGACTCTACAGTCGGAACTGTTGCATTTGCAGCTCGCAATATAAAGACGCAGCAAGCGTGAACAAGTTTAAGCGCAATAAAGTAACTGTCACTTGACTTCTCCGCGCGTCGGCATTGTCCTTTGTCCGTTTTCTCCGAGTTTTCCCGTGGTATCTGAGTCTTACACTTCGGTTAACGCGGTGGACTCGGACGAGTTCGGTGTTTCGGATAACGCGGAGTCTCGGTCGATCGAAGGTCAGACAAAGCGACGCTCTAACGCAAATCAACGTACGAATACAATTAGACGATTCTCGGCCAAGGTCGTCTATCGTCGACACGGTCGCGAATATCACGAATATTTGTGAGGTTAAAGGAAACATCGAGTACGTTCGAGAACAATTGGAGATTGAAAATTAGTGAACAGATTGTTTCTCGAATTGGCAATCTGCGACTGTAAAGGACGTTCGGTGCGTAACCGAGTGAGGTGGTTTGACGAAGTCAATCAATCCCTCGTTCTCGCCAATTTCGAAGTAATTGTAAAACTGTGTAGCGCCGGGTACTACCAGCGTCAGAGTCCCGCGCACGGAGAGAGAGACGAGCCCCGACTATCTCTGAATTACAGAATCTATTCCAACAATTTATTTACAATTTTTCAATTTTCTGCCCAGTGATGATTAAACACCGCGATTTAATGTACATCATTTAGTGCGATGTAGTGGTGAATTCGATCGAGGGCCCCGATGAATAAAAAGAAATCGAATTTTGTCCTGTAAAAGATTTTACGGTGGTGGGCGATATGGGTTAGTCGATGATTGTACTTTGGCAAGTAAATCGGTTCACTGAGCACAGGCAGCTGCGCCATGAGATAAGAAACTTCACCGGCGAGCCACGCACCGGCTCAACCCAATACGCCCACGATAAACCTTCGACGTCAGACGATTTTTCTATTCGACTTTTATTTTGTTTATCCAAGGAAATATTCGAAAAGTCGAAGTACTATTGAATTTTTATATCTCACTGATATATAAAAATTCTGGAGATTTAATAATTAATGGTATATTATTCGTATTATTATTACTGGCCGATATGTTGACTCGCGCACTTGCCGCATCTGCGAGCATCTGTGAGTATCCGTGTGAGTTTTTTGCGAGAATCTTTGAGTATCGGCATGAGTGTCCAATCGACATGAACTTCATTATTATGTAGATTATTATTTCCATATTTTATTTCGATAGCTTCTCCAGTACAATTGGCCTACATTTATGAATAATAAGTTTGGCCTACAATTTATTTTATGATTCTTTTTTACCGATTAAAAAAAAAAAAGTAAATAACGTTTTTGACCTAAAATCGTCGACGCCCCCCACCAATTGATTTGAAATCGAGTGCCAATGAGTCAACCGTTTTTATATGGATCGAAACACTCTCGTCCCAGACTCTATCGTAGGGAACGAGTTTCGAGACAAAAAAAAAAAATAACCCACATTTATTCGCGATTGAAATCACCCCATGGAAATTGTTCGGTTCCCCTTTTCTCGCCGCATGCGGAGAAGCGTTTTATTTTTCCGTTTGACCAATAGTCGAACGAGTATCGCGATTTTCTTGTTTCACACCTCCGTGCCTCTCCCTTAATCTCGACGAACGCTCCCGTGCCGCGCAGCTTTCGCGAGCGAGGGCCGAGTCGAGAGGAGCCTTCGAAGCTGTCGGCGTGCAAACATTCGCGCAACTCGTTCGTGACCGGATCGCGCTTTAGCCGCGTTGTACACAGTGTGCGTGTATTTGTGTCTCTCCGTGTACGTTCGCGTAACGAACCTCAAGAATATTCAGCATGACGGACAAAACTGAGAAGAGCCAAGCCGATGTCCAGTCGAGAAAGCGTTTGGATTCGGCGAAACGAGAATTGCAGTCGATCGTCGCTAAGATCGACGAACTTGGAGGACAAACGTCAAGGGCGCTCGGACTCTGGCGTGTCAACAAACGGCTTCGCAACAACGAATACAAACCGACGAAGAGACACTTTTGGCGACTCACCGTTCTCTCAATGATCGTTTATTGTTTCGCGCAAAATTACATTTACGTAAATTTCAATCGTAAGGTAAGCTAAATTTTGCATCGTTAAATTACATTGATAAGTTATATCGCCGAATGAATTTTTACGTGTACAGAAAAAAAAGATCCGTTTTTATGAAATTTCATTAGTATGTTGCATTTATTAAAGTCAAATAGATGCATTTATTAAAGTGTTAAGCCTGACTTAAGGGTTTGTTTTTATTCAAATTCATTATTACGTTGAATTTTATCAAATCGAATACAGTAAGCTCAATTATTCGAATCATGACTTCGTTTATCCGAACTCTCGGTTGTCCGAACGTTAGCGCGAAACGTTATACATTGTTGCTCGCCGCGGCAGAGCCGTGGCCGTGTTGAAACGTTTTGAACGCGCGCTTTTTCACTTTCAGCGTTAATCCACTCACACACTTGCTTTCCCGAGCAGTTTTACCCATATCACAGCGGAGTCGGACAACGAGCGTCAGAGACTAGTGTCTATACCAAATCATTTGAATCGGCTTAAGGCAGCAATGCTCGGACACTCTACGGACATTTGATTTATGCACATTTAATTTATTCTGAATTTGAATATTAGCGATCCAAATTGCGACTTGCAATCGTATCCGCAAACATTATTTAATGCACAGAAAAAAGTTATACAAAGTTTCAAGTCCAAATTATTTTCTGCAGTTGGATTTTGTTCAAAGACAGACGTTATAGTGTCCGAACATTGGTACAAGCGTTACTACATACGCGACCCAATAATCGGACCGTTTCGAAGAAATTCGATTAAGCAGCTTTCTACGTAGCTCATCCTCAGTGTCGTTTCGCGTGAATCTAATTTTTCGTCATTGATTTTATTAATGAATGGTAGAGAAACTTTTTAGCTAATATGAGCTAGTTGAGTTCGTCAATCAGAATTTTTTAAATATATGATTGTCCGAATATAGGGACGTGCCAAAAAAACCGCGTCCGTAAACGTGAACGCGCGTTTTTTTTTTTTTTTTTCATTCCAATTGAATCGTCGAGTGCTACAATTGGAGTCTCATTATTTTCTTCAATAGTTAACAAAAATATTGATCTTTTTGTTATTAATCGATGTGTTTCGAAAATTAGAAACTATCAGCTTGACATTGGTTTCAGTTATTTCCGTAAAAAAATTGTTCTTGACCAATTAATAACTGCTCGAATCTGGGGATGCTCTTAACCGTCCGAGCATTCGTACTTTCACTTGACAAACACAGTTCACACTGAAGCAGCTTTGAGATATCACTGCTCAAAAGCGTGTAGATGCGTTCGGTAATTAAAAATGAACGACTTTATTTCGCGGAATCCTTCAAATAAGGCTTCAATGTTGAAAATATGTTTAAAAATTGTATATACGCTATTGTTTTATTTATATACGCGTTATAATTCCCTAAAAAAATGTGCTTTTCGATTATCGGAATTTTTGATTATCCGAATTACGAGGGATTTGGATAATCGAGGTTTTACTGTAGATGCGTTTATTAAATGGGCAAGCCTGGTTGAAATTTTTCTAAACCTTCGAAGGGACAAAAAAAAAAAATTGAGAATAGAACTTGAGGTCGATAAAATGTTTTGCAGTGTTTAATGGATACTCCGTCGATAGTTCAAAAAGTCTTTCGTCCGCCGGAGGACTGTTCGATCTGTCTCGACGTTCAACAGGTTGACAAGCTCGCCAACGTCGACTCGGCGTCGTTCGAACAACGGTAACAATCTCTCGATTCGAAACAATCGCGTACAAATCTGTATTTAAAAAAACGTATAGAATCATTGTTAATAATTTTCTTTTTTTCTTTTTAACTAAAGCTACGCCTATTCGGGAAGACCTGCCGTAGTAACGGACGCGATGACCAATTGGAGCTCGACCACGGTCTTCTCATATGCGTTCTTCAAGGAGCTGTATGAAGGGCAAACAGCCAATTGTCAGTTTTTTCCATACAAAACTGGATTCAATAGTCTGCAGGATGTTTTCAATATGAGTGCAGACCGAGCATTGCAGAAACCCGGAACGACGCCTTGGTACGTCGGATGGTGAGTTCTTATTGAAAAATGAACAAAACCTATAATCATTATTATTATTATTTTATTTTATTTTGTTGACAGAGTAACTTCTTTATACAGAACTCAAAAATTGTGAACCGAAAACACGAGGCATATCCAATTTGAATTTATACAACACTACATAATAGTACACAATGCCGACTAGGATTTGCCGTTAAAAACACAACATCACATACATATAAATATAAAAGAAAGACCTTGGAAAAGTCTAATGAAATTAGGCTATTATTATTATTATTGTTATTGTGGTTATTATTTACACTGGGTAAAGTTTATAAAAAAATTGAAGGAGCAATTGTGACGAAAAAATTGGGACGATATTGCGCGAGCACTATCATCGACCTTACTTCTTACCGGCAACAGCTGAGAGCGAGAAGACCGATTGGATTTTCATGGGAAGTCCCGGATACGGTGCGCCGATGCACGTGAGTTTGTCATCGACGAAGTACCGGAGTTCGAAGTTTATTTTTCCATCGTTTATAGCGGCATATGCCGTATATAACGCTTTGGCGATTTCTCGACAAGGTGGACGACGTGGCGTATCCCTCGTGGCAGGCGCAGATAAGGGGAACAAAGCTGTGGATACTGGAACCCCCGCGGGAATGCCATTATACGTGTAGCCGACTGGAAGTCACCGTTCATCCGGGAGAAATAAGTAAGCAAGCACTCGTCTCTATTTAATATCGTTATTAATTTTTCTTTAATCTTTTTATTTTATTTTTCATATTTTCAGTTATTCTTGACACGAATCGCTGGTACCATCAGACCATCATAATCTCGGATGAAATGAGCATCACCATAGGGGCGGAGTACGACTGAAAAAACATATGCGTATCCATGCATATATAAATGTGTTTCCGATCGTGAGCTCACGAATAAAAAAAAATCTTGTGTGTAAAAAAAAGAGACTAAAAATAGTTTCTTCGGTTTAAAATAAATGTACATGAGCCACGATTAATTTAGTTATCTGAGGCAAAAGTGAAATCCTCGTTCCAAATATAACGTGTCCTGTCGCGTCGTCCTAACTGAAACGCGCATTCTAATCACCCGCATGCGAGACACGCGCGGCAAATCCACTGCTATTCTAAATCGGTCAACTAAGCATTTGTAACTGTAATCCTAAAAAAAAAAAAATTGTACGATTCACCGTACGACTTTTTTTTCGTCGAAAAATCTCCAATTTGCAGCACACATTCGATACCACGTAAATCTGTCTCTATCAATTTTCCATATTACCCGTCTCCGCTTTATCTCCCAATTTCTGTAAACCCTCAGAAGAACAGCTCACAAACGTGGTGGTCAGGGAAAAAAGTCAGGCAAAAAAAAATCTTGGTCAGGGAATCAGTGAAAAGTCAGGGAATTTCAAAATTGGTCGGAAAAAAGTAAATTGTCGAACCTTTTACAAACAAATAAGAAGTAACGTAAAAGGAAGCCTTAAAAGAAATTGGAAATATTTTGAAGAAAAAAAGAATTAAACATTAAAACAATAATTAGGCACTTTCACTTTCATCATTAATTTTAAAAATACAAGTCGTCAGACGTTTGGTCGGGGAACATTTTTAATTGGTCAGTGAAGAGTCTGCGAAAAGTCAGGAAATTTTTTTGCGGTCGAAAAATGGCCACCATGAAAAAAGAAGTTGGTAAAAAAGTAACTTTGACATGCCCCGTGAAATTCCGCACAAATAATTCTTAATCAAAAGGAATAGGACAAAAGGCTCGTCGGATCGAAAAGGTTAACGGGACATCGACCAGTGGGCAAGAACATGTGATCGAACACATGGGAAGGTGGGTAACCGAGTTCGTGCCGAGGGGAGGAGGGGTGAAGGGGGAGCAACGATGACATCGTCGTCGACGTCGCTCCGCACCCTTAAGTAACAGAAGGGGGTGGGGGGCCCCCCTAGAGCAAGAGGAGGCTCACCTGCCGCCAGGTGCGAGCAGCAGCGAGTCGAGCCATCTGCGTTAGCGGGCTCGATCCGGAGGGGCCCGTGCCACGCGGAACCGTTTCCTTTTCACGTATCCAGCGGATTCCCCGCCCGTATGTATGAAGTCCATGGATTATATACGTGTGCGAGCGAGAAATGGTCGAGCGTTCGTCAACCACCGGGGAACTTCGGGGGAAACCCCACGCGCTATGCTGCTCCTGCTTTACCGGGCACGTGACGTAATTACGTGACGCTCGGCGTACCCGAGAATTCGGCAAGCATGTTCTGGTGTTTTTTTTTTTTTTTTTTTTTTTCGGCATAAAACGAGCCACTTCGTTACTGACGATTTTTCGTTGTGATATGCGAGGCGAGTTTTCCAGCCGAATATTGAGATAGGAGCGAGTGGCGGATTCGCTGACGGCGGAGAGAAAAAATATTGGGGACAGTTTTTTTTTCTTAACATTAGCTTTTGTTTGCGATGGAACGGGAAGTGTGGGTGAGGAATTTGCATGGAAATTCTTGTAAAGAATGCTGCAAGTATACTTTCGGGGAGCTCAGGAAAGAAAATTGTTTGCAAAGGTACATTCATAATTGGACGATAATTTATGTCCCAATGTTTCATAATGTTGCAAAAATGGTAATTGCAACATAACATTTTTTCAAAAAAGTGGGCTTTCTCGAAACGCGGCGAAAGATATTCATTATCAAGATAACTTTCCTGAATTTCCGGGAAAAAAAAATTATAAATGTAAATTCACAATTGGATGAAAATTGATTACCCAATTTTTTACTATTATTGCAAAATGGTAATTGCAAAATAACATTTTGACGTAATAGTGTATTGACGTAATAGTGTACTTTCCTGAATTTCAGGGGAAAAAAAAATTATAAATGTAAATTCATAATTGGACGAAAATTGATGTCCCAATGTTTCATAACATTGCAAAAATGGTAATTGCAAAATAAGGTTTTGACCAAAAAAATGGGCTCTCTTGAGTAGCGTCGAAAGATATTCATCGTAAAGATAAATTCATAATAGAACGAAAGTTTATGTCCCAATGTTTCATAACATCGCCAAGTGGCAATCGGGAAATAACATTTTCACTATTCGTGACAAAACAATATTACGCAGAGTCGCATCCGACATTAAAGGTCGTTCGGAGCCCCTTTTAAAGCTCTCGGGAGCGCGTCGGCATAGAGCGTAGAAATTTTCCATGTCGATCGATTTTGCAATTGTCGGCACGCTTCGGCTCGTCCCTACAGCTCTGCAGTGGGACACGAGGAGAGAGATCAATCTGTTGCTGCGGTCGGGGTGCGGATTTCACCGGGCGCGTGCTACCCACGATTATGTATCCGCGTGCCACAACATAATTATAGATATTGATTTCTTCGAGGAACGAGGTACATGCTGCACTTTTTTACCTCCCCCCCCCCCCGCCCTTTCTCTTCCCTCTCTGTTTCTCTCGGACGAGAGAAATCGCAGGGGGTTCATTCAACACAGCATACTACGCTGCGGAAGTGCGGGTCGCGTAATCTCTAAGGGGGTTTGTAAACAGGTTGTACAGTCACATGTTCGATTCAACACGAAAAAAAAAAAAAAAGCAAAACAAATCGATAAACGGTCTTTATTTAATCTACTATAATGGAAACAAGTGTGTCCCATATAAAGGCGATTTCACAGCTCCAGATATTAAAAAAAAAAAAAAAATCGTTCAGAGGGAAGTAAACAAACATTTATTTTATAATTTTTTTTTTCTATTTTTACATTCTTGCCGATATTCAAAGAAACAGGTTGATATGCTAGTGAAGAAATAACAAATGGAAAGTTTTATGAAACTGAAAAAGTAAATGATCTTTTTTTTAGACTCGAATGGTATTTGGCGTAATAGTTGGGAGAATAAATATTGAATATTTATGCAAAACAAATCGATAAGTGGTCTTTATTGAATCTACTATAATGGAAACGAGTGTTTCTCACATTGGGGTGATCGAACAGCACGATATTAAAAACAAAGTACAGACAAATTTTTATTTTATTATATTTTTTTACCATGTTGACTATATTGAAGGGAGCACTTTGATATGTGAACGAACAAGTAGCAATCGGAAAGTTTTATGAAACTGAAGAAGTGAATGATGCTTGTTTTATTTTTAGACTCGAATAGTATTTGGGATAATCGTTGGGAGTGTAAATATTAAATAATTGTATAAAACAAATCGATAAACGGTCTTAATTTAATCTACCACAATGGGAACGAGTGAATTTCACATTGAGGTGATCTCCCAGCTCCGGATTTTAAAAAAGTCCAGAGCCGAGTAAACAAACATTCATTTATAATTTTTTTTTTTTTTTTTCTATTTTACATTCTTGCCTATATTCGATGAAGCAGGCTGATGTGTGAGTGAAGAAATAGGAAACGGCAAGTTTTATGAAAGTGAAAAAGTGAATGATTTTTTTTTTTTTTTTTTTTTTCGACTCGAAGGGTATTTGGCGTAATCGTTGGGAGATTAAATGCTAATTATTTATGCGCGCGGCTGCAGTGAACTGTTTCGGCTTCTTCGCTGGCTGCAGCGACTCGCGACGCACTCGCTTTCTCGAGCGTACGAAAGCCGAGACACACTCAGCGGTATTGGGTTGCGTTTAATAATCGGTAACTCGAGTCCTCGCGTATTTCGAACCGCCGCGACGACTGCACTCATCCGCGCACGAATCCCTCGTGCCCCTCTTCGCTATATCACCGACATATTTAAAAAAAAAAAAAAAAAAAAAAAATTAGAATTTCAACAAACGAAAAATTTTAAAATTCCCTAATTTTAAAGTTAAGGATTTAATTTTTATTTTTTTTTTACCGCCACGCTTTATTGGCCCTTAGAACAAATTAAATGTACGAGCTGTAAATCAGAAAATAAGTATCGAGAGGCGCAATGAATGGCGTTGAAGGCCGTAACATTCATGGGCACTTCCGGTTAAACGGTCGACCATAAAATTTCAAAGAGTCGTGAAAGTCATCGTCCGGGCGAGGCATGAGATTCTACACCAGTTTATCTGGCTATATGGACTGCTATGTCTGTAGAAGTTTATACACAGTCCATACATATATACATTTGTATATATATATGTATATATATATATATACACATGTATATAGTACTGCATGTATAAGAGCTGGCGAGGACGAGCTTCACCGCTGTACTTCCCACTCCGCTTCTCTCGTCCCTTTTAACAACTTCTCTCTTCGGGGATGAAGCTTGAACGAGCCGGCGGAGAGAGGAAGGGGAGAGCTGAATGACATGGAAGACGACGGAAAACGGGCGAGACACTGAGCGAAGGTAGCAGAGTGAGAGCTTGCAATGTATAGAACGTACTTCATTCCCACCCAAACATCTGTGTAAGTGCGCGCACACGTAAACCGGTGTGTTTTACACGTATCGAATATATATCTTAGATACTCCACATTTCTCGTACATTTTTTGCATAAAAATGTGTGAAGTCAATTTTAGATATTTATAAAATAGAAACAAACAAAAAAAAACACTATTTTATGCTCTTGACATTTTTTGAACAATCATAACTATTCGTTTAATTATCAAGTTAAAGGCACCTGCGTAAAGTTTTTAAATAATAACAATATAACAATAACAATAAGCAGGAGAGATGAGTTATATAAAAAAAAAAAATGTAATTTAATTTAATTAAATAGAAAAATAGAGGCGCCCCAGTCACAAGCAAGTCTCATGTGGAGCATTATTAACGTTTACAGATCGTAAATTTAACTATTAAAAATTTTCATAAATCATGGACTAAAGAGCTTTCAACTTTTTCAACTTTGATAACTCATCGCTCTGGAGCTCTCATATTTGGGATTCAATGCATATTATATTCTAGTTGTAAAGGACAAATCTGTCAGATAAATTAAAGTAAACAATTTAACAACAACAACAACAACAACAACAACAACAACAACAGCAACAACAACAACAACAACAACAACAACAACAACAATAATAATAATAATAACAATAATACTACTTCACGGAATTGCGTGAACAATGCCCGAACTTGCATTTAAAGTATTCCAGCGCTTTTGCCACTAAGGTAAACGAGTTTTCGCTGTCGTATTGCGCCGTGCAGTGGATAAAGCGTGCGTACGGGTGTCACACGTAAAGAGGAGGCACGGGTCACCCTCGGAGTTACAGACACGAAGGTGGAATACAACGCACGCACGCGGTCACTATACGTCTCTCTACGGACTCTGCAGATCCCTCGCGGCTCTGTGAATGCGCGTTACACGATACATAAGATATGCATATATAGGTATATATACCGCGGATAGGGACAGCATGTAGCGTAGAGCGGGCATGTGTACATCGGTGAGAGAGTGGTGTACATACATATCGGTCGGCCCTATCGATTATTTTGCCCATGTGGAACTTCCCCCCTATCGGGCGTACGGCTCCCCACTCCGTCCCGCGAAACCGCCTCGGTATAGAGCGAGATATCGACGTTACATCGCCGCGCGCGAGAACCCCCGAGAACCCCCGCGTGCCCGTAGCGCCAGGCTGCCCCTTCGTTCCGGCGAACCCTAGCGAGGGGAACCAAATCCCCCCCCCCCCCACACACACACACGCTCGCAGACGCTCGGCCCTCCAGTGATGGATAACTCGGGTCGCCGTTCCTAGTCATTGCTCTTCTCTTTAAATATTTTTTAATCATAACTATATAAAATAACTTTTTTTTTTTTTTTTAATTATTGCCAAAAAATTTTCCTGAATTTATCGCGCTTACCTGCAGCTGATTTTTAATCATTCAATTTTTCGACTGCTTTGTCCATTTAGAGAAAAATGACTTGGGGTTATCTGAGGAATAAAGAAAGAAATGTACGCTAGAATTGCAACGAAGGAAAAATTAAAAAACTCGATGAAATTATTCAAAGTCTCGTTTGCAGGGAGTCGAAGCTCGTCAGACGCTGCCAGCGAAACCCTTAAAGTTATAGCGTATTCCACGTAACATATGGTTTCCGGCGCACGCGCTCGTCACACTCGCCTCGGCCCGACAAACTCACGCCCAATTAATTCCCGTTCTCGAGCTCTCTCTCTCTCTCTCTCTCTTTTTCTCCTCGTCTTTGCGTTATTTACAAAAATTCTTGTATTTATTATTATTATTGTTGTGTTATCTTTGGAAATATCTTGGGAGATCGGGGCATGAATATTCCATTCGCCGGGCCTGGATAAAACCACCCCTCAGCCCCCGAGGCCGCTCGCGAGCCGAGAACTCCCCACCACAGTTACTCGCAACCCCTGCGTTATCGAGTTCGTTACAGATCCCCGTAGCGCGAGATCGCCGCCGCTCGCCCCTTAACTCCCTCCTCCTCAGCTCGACGACTCACCGTGTCCTGCGCGGTTTCTCGCTCTCGCCCTCTCTGTACGAGCCGTCCGAGCACCCCCTGAAAACGCGGATCGACTCGCGCAACGCCGCTCCGAAACGCGACTGTTTTACCCTCGTGCACACGAAGGCGACTCGAGAAAACGAAACCCGCGACCGTTCGTTCAATTCAAATTTGCATCTTATAAAAAAAAAAAAAAAAAATCACCGACAATCCATCTCGAAAACTATTTCGCGCGGAAGAGCTCTTGCTATAAAAAAAAAAAAAAAAAAAAAAAAAATGAATTAAAACTATTGCAAAACCTTACAAGCCTGTAAAATCCAATGTCAAGGGATTTGCGGAAACAATCAAAGTCAGAAGAATAAGAGTTTAGAAGAAATTTAATCTGAATTACCGGTAATAAAAAAAGAAATTGCATCGAGAGAAAACTACTGATAAAAAAAATAGTTACAATTAGAATGATTCTGGAGTTGATTGCCGCTCGCCGCTCGTCGAACGGCGCTAATCGTGCAGTCGGACGATCGAAGAGTTTCACAGCGATGATTGCCGGACGATAATCGCAGCAGCGAAAATTCCGGTCATTGATTTATATATCGACGCTTCGAGCGTGGCTCTCTCGGCGGCGTCGAGCTTCTGCGACGACTCCGTCTCATCCCCCTCTCGTGTCACTGTATACGCGAGACGCCCGGCAGAGTGTGAGTCGAGTGGTCCGCGGCGGTGTCCCCCCGTGCGTGTGTGTACGCGGAGGGTTGTCGGAGCAGCGTGTGTGTGTTTTCGTCCCCGTCGCGCCAGCGTAGTAACGCTCCCGTGGCAATATGGCGGCGTCGTAACGTCCCTCTTCGGTAGCTCATTGATTCCACGATTGACGTTCGATTTAAGGCACACCGTCGGGCGAGAGCGGGGTTATAAGCGCGGTGTGCGATTCCGAGAGCTGCAAGGCAACCGCGTGCTTGCGGACCTTCGAGCGCTTATCGAACCGATGAGGCGGCCACTCGTTTGCGGGATTCCGTCATCGAGTTTTCGATCGTAAATTGTACGCGGCGAGACGACCGAGACCGAGAGTGTTGAAACACCACGCCACACGCACGGCTCGTACGGTTAACGGTGGTGCAAACGGACAATGGAGACTGGCAGTTGAGATTTTGTGACTGTTAAAAAACAAAAAAAAAAACAAAAAAAATCAACAATAAAAAAAAAGACAGTAAAAATAATATATCAAAGGAAGAAGGAAACTAAACGACGATGTAAAGCTTCGATGGGAATTAATTTATTTTCTTCGCGTGAGGAATATTCTTGTGCCGCATGCGTATCGAATTATGCACGATGATATCTCGAGAGAACGAGTATCATACTTGCGAAGCTCGAGTGACTGATTTGTCAGAGAAAAAAATGGACTTGAACGTTGATCTTTTTTTTTTTTAGTGCGCTTGGGACGATTTCTCGGGGCGCATCGATTGCATCGATTGGTCGAAGTATCGTGGTGTCGGGAAAGTCGGAACGCAGCGCCGTTGCTCGACGATTCGTTATTGCATTGTTTTGCTTCTTTGTTAATTCCTCGATTGGCAATCGAGACGAAGTGTTCGCAGTCTGCGAAAGAGTATACAGATAATAGAAGGAGGATAATTGGAGCGTGAGGTGGGTGGCTCAGGTGTCGTCGCAGAGGGCACGGAGGCCGGACAGCGTGTGTTTATGATTCGCTGTCCTCGTCAGTCGCTGACTCCTCGTCACTCTCGGCAGCGGCGGGTCGCAGTCGTATATATCGTCGGGCATCGAGCGAGCACGGTCACGAGGTATCGGAAAATCGATAGAAACCTGACTGACGCTAGAAGCCGGTAGGGGAAATTCTCAACAGCTATAGGCCGGCGAGAAGCAGTGCTTCGGCGGACGGCGGTGGAGAGGATTCGTCGGTAAGAGGGGGCGACGGAGAAACGACGTCGCGGCGTCACTGGCTATCCCCCCCCCTCCCGCCCCTCGGAGACGCTCCGTCGGGGGGTCGCGAGTCTCCCCTCATTCGGCAGATCCTCGTGTAAATTTCATTTTTTTTTTTTTTTTTTTTTTTTTTTAATCAAAATTCCCTCGCCGTTGACAATTTTTTTTTTGAAAACCCCACGCGAAACGGTGCAAAAAAATCGGTGTAAATCTCGGAAGAGGCTCCTACAACGGAGACGAACTAAGTAATAAAAATAAACTTGAAAACAAAGTAAAAAAAAAAAAAAAAAAACGAAGCAAAACATTGTATCGCAAACGAGAGAAAGAATCGCGCGGGACAAAGCAGGAGAAGGGTTTCGCGCGGGCGCGCGCGCGCGCGCGCTCACTCGCGCTCTTTGGTTTCTGTTCGGGTTGATTTTTTTTTCTGACCCCACGTCGTTCGCGTTCTCTCGGCTCCTTAACTCCGACAAAGTGAGAAAAAAAAGAACAAAAAACCACATATATATATACATATATATATATATATACACATATATGTATATACATACTCGTGAAACAGGACTCTAAGAATCGTGTGAGAAAAGATTGCTCCTCCGCGAGGGAAGTGAGAGAAAAAAAAAAGAAGGGAAGCATCAACGAGTCGCGCGCTGGTACACCTGGACCGGAGCGGAACGGCACGCGCTGCGCGTCGGTTATATAGTGAGAGAGCATCGGGTGTCTCTCGGTGTGGTTGCCGTTCGGTGCACACACGTGCGCTCTCTCGTGCGTGTTTTCTTCGCGTCAAGACACGCGGTCGCAGGGGTCGCGCGTATCGAAGTGGGGCTGTGTGCGCGTTTCGGTGCCTGAGAACTTGTCGCGGACAACGGAGTGTTCGTGCGTGCGCGCGCGCGCGCGCGTGTGTGTGTGTGTGTGTGTGTGTGTGAACAGTTGGGAGGGAAGGTTTTTGCAGCAAGGGGTTGTTCGTAGGTCCGTGGGTCGAGGAGGGAGGTGGTCGGTCTCTCTCACACAGTCCCGCACGTTAGTACTTTGAGAGTTTTAGCGAAGGTTAGATCGAGCGGGCAGAATGTAGTTGTATAGAGGTTATAACAGTGACGCGAGGGCAAAGCCGGGGCTCTATCCTGCACGTTCGGCCGTTTCACTTCGCTCGGCCCGAGGGCAATCGTTCTCGCTCGCTCCTGCGTCCTTCCCGGGTCAACGAGGCCCGCTCTTCGCTATGGTCGGCAGTGTGCTCACTCGCTCCGCGTATGTCACGGACGAACGGTGCTAGTCGAAAAACGACGAGCAGCCAAGAGGGACACGCACGACACGCGACCACAACGACTACGTCGATAACGTTTAATTCGGTGCACTCGAGAATCTTCGGCTTTCGAGGTTATGAGATAATAAGAAATAAATAAAATTAATAAATAAAAAGACAAAGAAACGATTCGGCATAGCTATATGCTGCAGGCCGGAGAGTTTCCGTGGCACTAGACCGGCGAGCGGTCACCATCAGTCGCGCGACGTGCGCGAAGGAATCCGATCGGTGTTGAGTCTCTCGTTGGACCGCGACAGTGCAGTTTTTTTTTTTTTTTCTCTCGTGCTCGGCTCGACATCGACGAGCGTGCTCGATTGTAGCTCGTACATCGGCGAGGTTCCTCGATCGCGTCTCGATATCGGCCCGAGGAGAGTCCCACTTCCGCGTCAGCGACGACGAGCCGTGAAGCGCTTTACGCCGTCGCAGCAGCAGCAGCAGCAGCAGCACCGGCGGCAGCATCCCTCGCATACGTTCCAGAGCCGGCTTGCGCGACGTCGCGACGTACGAAACTCGTAACGGCCGTTACGACAAACCGCGCTGCAGGTCCCACCGTGACACGTCGTATCGCCATACCCGGTCCAAAAGGGCTGCTGCAGATCGCGAAGAAGAGAAAGAGGAAGAAGAAGAAGAGCGAACGTTCGCCTCTCGTTGCCCGTTCGGGTTCTCCCTCGCACGGCGAGCCAGGAATCGCGCTCGTTTGCAGTGATACAAAACAAAACAAAAAAAAAACAAAAAAAAAAGAACAAAAATAAACGTGCAGCAAAGAACATAAACAACAACAACAAAATACGATCCGAAAGTGTCTTCACTGACTCTTCGTTGCTCCCTCAGTGAAGGTTTTTTTTTCTCCTTCGCGTCCAGTTTCGTTGAATCGTGCGTCACAAAAAAAAAAAGTAAAAACACACACACACGCACGCCTGTTACGACAAGCACGAGCCTCGCTTTCGACGGAAATAGAATAAACTAAATAAATTAAATTAAAGAGAAAGAAAAAAAAAAAACCTAAACTACCCTCGCGAACGTAGAGTCGTAGTAACCCCGAACTAGATGTGCGTAAATGGAAGGTATAGGGGACATAACCGATCATCGGTCGCATAGCGAGCAATTGTTGGACTCGGTCGATTCTCCGGTTGCGGTCACTACGCATGGCCGGGGTGGAAGTGGGGTTGGCTCGAATGGGAACTGTCGTGGGATCGGGGGCGGCGGTAGCAGCAACAGCAGCAGCAGCAGTAGCGCGAGCAGTTCGAGTAACATCAGCAGCGTCGGTAGCGGTATCGCCGGCTGCGGCCGCAGTGGCAGTGTTGCTGCTGGAAGCGGCAACGGCTGCGACGTTAGCAGGGGCAGGGGTGACGGTAGTATTATCGGTATCGGTAGTACAGTTGGGAGTGTTGGTGTCAGTGGTGGCGTTAGCAGCGGCGGGCTCGTCGCTCGTATACGTACGAGCACCGTCGTCGGAGGAGGGGGTGGCGGCGGTGGTGGTGGAGGAGGGGGGGGAGTCAGGTTGCATCGTAACCGAAGGGACCACGAGGTGCGCGGCATTATCGGCGGCGGTGGTGGTGGTGGTGGTGGTGGTGGTGGTGGGGGTATCGCGGAGCTCGACGAAGCAGAAGCCGAAGCGGAGGGAGGCGAAGAGCCGAGGGAAGGAGAAGGAAGTGGAGGAAGCCGCTGTGGAGGTGGCGACGGCGTCGGCGGCGTTGAGGGTGCTTGCATCGCCGAGGGTATGTCATCGTCGGCATCGCAAAGTCCCGACATCGCGTGCGCGAGCCTCCCGCTGGAACTACTCGGGGCTGGCGGGCTCGGCGGTGTCAAGCAGGAGGTGGATCACTACCAGCAGCAGCAGCAGCAGCAGCACCAGCAGCAACAGCAGCAGCAACAGCAGCAGCAGCAGCATCAGCAGCAGCATCATCATCAGCAGCAGCAGCAGCAGCAGCAACAACGAGGCGGAGGAGGAAACAGCGGAGGTGAGCATCACCACCATCATCATCATCATCATCAGCAGCAGCAACAGCAGCAGCAGCACCTTGCCGCTGTCGTCGCTGCCGCCGCCGCTGCCGAGGATCTATCGTCGTCCCAGGAAACATCGGGCACCGTTAGGGCAACGAGCGGCCGGGAGACACTCTCGGTTATCGTTCCGCCGCAGGACGTCGACGTTGACTCGCGGGACGACGCCGATTCCGAGCTGCTTAGTCCCGGTAAGCTCACGCCGACATCCGGTATAAGTGTCTCGGTCGCGAGTATGATAGACGCGACGGACTTCAGGGCTATGCAGCCCGAGCCTACGTACCAGACACTAACCTCGGTTGCCGAGAGGATGTCGCCTCCTGGTTTCAGTCCCGGCTCCTCTTACGCCACTCTCACACCGCTACAGCCTCTGCCACCGATATCCACTATGAGCGACAAATTCGCGTACGGTCACACGGGCGGCGGTGTATCCGGGAGCTTCGCCGTTATGCAGAACAACGGTCTCGGCAACATCGGTCTCGGCATGGGTGGCTCGCCTTACGCTTACGACAAACTACCGTCTATGGGCATGTCGCCGCCGCACAATTATCCGTCGCCCGGTGCCGGACTACAGCCAAGCCCGCTCTCGCCCCAGAGTGCGTACAGTCAGAGCGGCTTGAATTCGCCTCACAAGTCCGCCAGTCCTCACTACGAGCCCGCTTTTCTACCGAGATTACAGCAGAGTCCCGCGGCGCTTAGTCCACCGTCGCCGCCGGTTTCGGCGGCGACAAGTTTCGCGCCTTCCCATCACTCGCCCCCGACCCTCTCCGTACCGGCAGCCTCGCCGCCGCCGATACAGAGCCAGCTGCAGCAGCAGCAACAGCAGCAGCAACAACAACAGCAACAGCAACAACAGCAGCAACAGTCGATACAGCAACAGACGATATCGCACACGCAGCAACACGTTCAGCACACGTCGGTAGTGATGAAGACCGTTTCGTCGGCGGGCAACGGCGCCGGTGAGGTCGAGGAGATCAACACCAAGGAACTCGCCCAGAGAATAAGCGCCGAACTTAAGAGATACAGCATACCGCAGGCGATATTCGCACAGAGGGTACTGTGCCGTAGCCAAGGGACGCTCAGCGATCTCCTAAGGAATCCCAAACCGTGGTCGAAACTCAAGAGCGGCAGGGAAACGTTTAGAAGGATGTGGAAGTGGCTGCAGGAGCCGGAGTTTCAGAGAATGTCGGCGTTGAGAATAGCAGGTTAGTTAGTTTTTTTTTTTTTTTTTTGAGTTGCTTTCTTTTCTGGCGCGGTGCGAGAGAAAAAACGCGTCACGTTTCGCACGCTGACTTGTTTTTTTTTTTTTTTTTTTTTTAATTGATATAAATTGGTGCGTGACGAAAGGTGATCTTTGTCCTACGAGACAAAACCTGATATCCGAGATACAAAAAAAAAAAAAAAAGATAACCCTTCACACCGCCATCCACAATTACACTAACCCTGCACCTGTTATTCACATAATCCAGAGGCAATTGTCGAAAAAGAATGTGAAAAAAACATGTATTCATACGATCGTACTTCTGACGATCTTGGTTTCACGAGAGAAAAGAAAATCTTAGACGCTTCGCACTGACTATTCTTTTCGTCTTCGTATCGAATGAAAAGTATTCTCTACCGTCGCAAAAATTATCCATGGAATTAGCGTCCTTCGTTAAAAAAAAAAAAAAAAATTACGCATCGCAAGAATCATATCGACGATCTTTCTCGTCCTCGGAATGATTACCACCCAGAAAAAAAAAAAATCCCCCTCAACGATAAAGATCGTACGTGTCATTAAAAAAAAGAAAAAAAAAAAGAAAATAAAAAAAACTTAAAAACTCGCCCATCGCGTTGTACATCAAGTTTCCCTCGTGATAACAACAAACTCGAGCGCGTGCCGCGACGGCCTCCCCCGTCGGCAGGCGCGGGGCGGGGGGGGGGGGCCTTCAGTTCGCCGGAAGTGGAGTGTGAGTGTGTTATTGTGCGTAAACGCGTGTGCGGCGTTGGCGCCGTCAGGATTTTCGAATCCGGTAGCCGCGAGCGGCGTCGAGGATTGGCCACCGGTTCATCCCCGCGGCTTTCGCCGGAGAGAAGCGCGAGAGAATAAGAGACGCGATGAAACGAGAGGCGCGAAGCGAGAGAGCGGGAGCCAGGGGAACGATACGCGCGCGTTCGGAAGATTCGCCGCAGGAGGACGGGTGAGGAGGGGGGGGGGGTTAGTGGGAGGAGGAGGAGGAGTAGGAGGAGAGCAACGCGCGGACTGGTGCCGCTGCGGCGCACACGTGCTATCCACGTGGAGAGGCGTTCCCCGTGCTCGTTCCATATCATTCAGAGATAGACGCGCGGAATAACACTTTTCGAATTCAACATCCTTCGCGCTGGGGTGGGTTGAGCGCCGAACGGCAGTGCCGCGGGACGAGGCTCGGGGAGGGGGAACCGAGAACTGACGGTCGACGCTGCTGCCGCTGCTCGCCGCGTTGGTCTAACAAGGACGCAACTGGAGCGAGGAGCGGGAATACGACACAGCCGAAGCACGTAGTATTGATCGTAGTGGTCACGCGGTGTTGGCCGCTACGCGCATGCGCGACCTCGGACGGACGCCATCGCCATGCCGCCGAAGCGACCACCTCTCTCCGCTATATATCTCTCTCTCTCTCTCTCTAGCCACGACTCTCTCGTCATCCCAGCCCACTCTGTATCTTACATCCTTCCCGTCTTTCTCGTTTTTGTCTGTTTCCCACGTCGAACACGGCGCTCTCTACCGCTGCCGGACCGCACGCTCTTCTTCCCGTTTCCCCGCTCTTTCGACTCTTCGGCGACACGCCGAGTCGAACCTTATCTCTTGCCGCCAACGGGAACGCGCGCGCTCTTCTTCCGCGTGCAACGCTCTTACGACACTCGATACCCATACATATATATATATATATATCCATATATATTTTATATGCGCATATATATAATGGGAGCCTGGCTCTCTATGTTACAACCCACTTTACGTATTTCTCTCGATATTACGAACGACGCAGACTCCGGATGGTCACATCAACCTCGCGTCTAGCCACCAGCGCGAGAGTTTTCATACTTTCCAGACGAGGGGGATGATGATGATATATATAAAAGAAAGAGAAAAAAAAAAAAAAAAAATGATGCATTGAAAAATAATAGAAATAATTGTCGACTGGGGCTTAGTGGGTCGCGGTCGTTATTGGAGGAATGCTCGTCGTACGTCGAATAAACGTGGGAACTTTTCCCGCCAATTTTTTTTTAAATTATTTTATTTTTTATTTTTTAATGCTCTTTCTTTTCAAGGTATAAAAAGTTTGTTGTGTTTTTTTGTTTTGTTTTGTTTCTTTCTTCCGGTTGTCTGATCCGGTGCGTCTGGCAGATAATCTCGAGTAGTTCGGCGAATGGGCTTCGGGCTCGGATGTCGCTGAGACTATTGTAGCGCGAAACACTCGGGAAATAGTGTATAGTGTTGTGAGAAAAAAAAAAAAAAAAAAAAGAAAGAGGAAAATAATAATAAAGGAGAAGAGGTGACGGTGGCGAGATGCAGCGGCGCACGATAGGTACGCAGGGACACAGAGAGGGACAATGCTTGTCGACAGAAGGGTTCGATCCAGTGCCCTTCAGATTGGAGACCCAGCTAGCGAGAGCTCCATTGTTCCACGTTTTCTCTATCTATCTATTCTCTCTCTGAACACCCCTCCTCCCTCCCGTTCATTTTCGTTCGCGAAGCTTCGGAGGTTGAATCTTCGAAAGCCACATCGACATCTCGTTAAGGGTGTTTCGATCCGGTGGCGAATTGGAAAATACAAATGAACTTCACCAGAAATTTATCGATGTACGGAATTTAAAGGGCATCGAGCGAGCAATATTTTCACCCTTCGATAAATCATTGTCGCCTATTTTGTTAAAGATATTTCTTCTTTTTGCTTCCTCGTGGAGGAAGATTTTTTTTTTTTTTAAATCTTTATCTTTGGTGAGATTCTGTTATTCCTTTTCGTCTCCAAATTTTCGCTATTGTTAACCATTTTGTTTAGTCGATATAACAAACAAACAAAAAACGAAGTAAATTAAATAGCTTTAAGAAAAAGTACAAAATTTAAAGAGCATCGAATGAGCAATATTTTCATTCTTCGGACAATTATTATTTCACTTTAAAAAAATCTTCGTCTTCGGTGAGATTTTATTATGTTCGTTCGTCTCTGAGTTTTCGCTGTTGTTAATCCTTTTGTTTGGAAGATCAAAAAAAGAAAATTATGTGGCTTCAAAAAAAAAAAAAAAAAAAAAAAGTACGAAATTTAGAACATCGAACGAGCAACGTTTACACCCATCAAACAATCATTATTTTGTATTTCGTCAAAGACGTTTCTTTTTTTTTTTTCTTTACATCTTTATCTACGGTGAAATTTTGTTATTCAATGTAATCTCTAACTTTCCGTTGTTAACTCTTTTGTTTAGAGTATATGTCATAAAAATTGTATCGCTTTAAAGAAAAGTACGAAATTTAAAGAGCATCAAACGAGCAATATTTTCACGGATCGAATAATTATTATTTCGTATTTCGTCAAAGATATTTCATTTTTTTTTTTTCTTTAAATCGTTATCTTCGGTGAGATTTTGTTATTTCTCTTCGTCTCTATCTTTTCGCAGTCGTTAACGCTATTCTTTAGTAGGTATAAAAAAAAAAATTTAATCGCTTTAAAGAAAAGTCACATAAAAATTTGCAGCGGGAATCAGTTCGTTGCAGCGAAATCAATTATATCAGTCGGCGTTTATCAATTTTGTTTATTCCCGCAATTGGCGGGATTGAACCGCCGCTGGTATAACTCTTGACGAACTTCAATTACAACCTTCGCGTTTAATATTTTTCCTCTCATTAAAGCACAATAAATCCGATATAATTCTCCTCCATCTCGGAACCCTCTTTTTATTGCGCGTTCTCGAAAGTCCGAAATTATGAGACAGTTTAAGTTTAAAAGGACAGCCGGTCTCGCATTATAAGTGGGAAAAGAACAAATGCAAGGGAGAATCGTGAGGTTTTTTCCCGACAGTTACCGAGCGAGGAAAGTTCACTAGCAGACAATCGAGTCGAGTGTTTCTCCGCGCTGCATGAGAGAGTGTTTGTCGCCAGTCGCGGCTTCCTCTTCCTCCCTCGCGGCCCTTTCTCGGTGCCTTCGTATTTAGTACTCCCATATCGTTTCTCGACGATCGCGTGCACCGTGTGTTCCGCGACGACGGCAGTCGCTTCTCTCCTATTGATCGGCACAATGCCGGGTTGGATGCACCAGTTAGTGAAGTCACGGTGGGGCGGGGGGGGGGGGGGACTAGATAAACTTTTACTTTTACCGTGCGACAGACTCGTAGACTTTATACGAATGGAGGACTGCGCGTGGCCGTATCACCTGGCCTATACGCGCGGGAAAATAAGCACGAAAGAAAAGAAAAAGAAAATTGCGAAACAAAAGTCCGGTAATATTATCCACCTCATTTTTCCAGGCCTGCAATTTAATTTTTTTTTTTTTTTTTGCACATTACAAATCGCGAATCTCCGTATAAAAATTTTTACTGCCATTTCATCCAATTCGACCCGAAATATTTTATTTTATTTTATTTTATTTTATTTTATTTTATTTTATTTTATTTTATTTTATTTTATTTTATTTTATTTTATTTTATTTTATTTTCAATATTTTACACAGTATGAATGCTGGTGCATTTAAGGTGTGCTACACTGAGAAGAAAAAGAAAAATTGGTGGATTAACCAAATTCGCGGTCACGCACGTTCGAAGCTGTTATTTGGTTGGTACAACTAAATAATTCTTTTTTTTTTGAACGATTACTCTCTTCAGTCGTTTAAAAATATTTCAATTCAAACAAATTTTTTTTTTATAATATCAACTAAATAACGCTTTTGAACGCGGGGTAACGCGCCTTGGTTAATCCAACAATTTTCTTTCTCAGTGTAAAGATCAACATTTTAGTAATAAACCGTATTTGATTGACGCAGTGCGGCCCGCAATTAGTTTTTTCATTTTGTAGAATCGCTTTTGAGACAAACGGATTGAAAATTATAGCGCTATATCTCTCGCGCTCATGCGTGTTTAGCCTTCCCTCAAAAGATTATTTATATTTCACATTCCGCGAGCTATTGCAAACAGGCGATCTACCCAAGTTCTTCGGTCATACTTTATTTTATTTTGTCTCGGGAAGAAAATCCACTTTAACGTTATCGAGTCGTCGTGACCTTAAGCGTTGGCGGGTGAAATTTATTGCAAATCAATACCTCGTGCGCGATGTGAGGTCAGTCTCTGCACATGTGATCTTTCGAGCTCCCAAGGGTCGTTACACGAGACGTTCGGCGTACGTAAAAATCGATGGGCGAGGTAGAGAGAGAGAGCGTTCGTCACACCGCCGCGTGGTTTTCCCGCCGCGACCGAGCCGCCCCTTTCCCTTCGGACCGGTAAATAGTGCTCTCTTTCTCGCCTCCGGTATATCTTCTCGAGAAACTAAAGCCAAACATCCGTACGCCCGTCCGCCTCGCTCGCATTTGCGAGTCATAATTTCCGCTCGAATCCGCTCGGGGTTTCGTACGTTACACTCGGCACGACGAAAGTGTGCTGGTGAGCTTCGCCGTGTATAACGTAAGGACACAAACAAACAAACACACACACACACACACACACACACACACACACACACACACACACACACACACACACACACCTGCCGAAGTAGGGTTGTTACGCAAACGCCATGACTAGACCGTGCTACCCTGTGTCAGCGATGGACGTTACGTGCAGAAACGGAGGACGAGGAGACGAGAAAGAGAGAAACCGCGTAAAAAAATCAATACCACTAAACTCCTGCTTCTACGTTATTTTTATTTTTATTTTTTTTTTATTTCATTTTTTTTTTTTTTTTTCGTCTCCCGTTGACGACGTTTCGTTGAACTTTGGTCAAGCTGTACTCGAGGCCTTAATCGGGTATTTTTTCTCAAATTATTATTATTATTATTATTTTTTTTCATTTTCTTTTTGTCGAGAAAAAAAAAGCCGAAGTCATAGAAATCAGCGTCTATGTGACATAAAAAATTAACTATATGTGATAGTTTGACTGCGTCAATTATGTAAAAAAACATTATGGATTATTTATGAAAATTTTTGCAATTAGATTGAAGCGATTGTTTGTAAGCGGATTATTTGTTTAGTGTGGATTTTACATGACTTTCACGACAATTAGGATAGGAAGCGTCATATCGCCCGAAAGCCGTGCACCTTGATCGCAGCTATGTTGAACGTTAGTCCGATGACTTCACGTTTTTTTTTTTGTTACGCGTGAATTCCCGATCGATTAGCGAGTCAGCAGTAATTCATATTTTTTCTCTGTCTTTGATCTAAGTGTGTTAAATCTCGGTTTGAAGATCAATTTCGTCAGCTCTCCCGTAAGCGCCGTGCAAAAAGACCGTTTTTCAAGATCTAATTATTCATTAAAGTGGTCGGTAAAAGCCTTCGAGATTTTGCGCAAGTAAAATTTGATAGTTAAATTGCAATATGTCAAAAGTTTGTGCACATGACTTTGGTTTGCCTTCGCGCCATAACTACCGTAATCGACTATTTTTTTCTTAAATTATTATAATTTTCAAAAATTTAGTTTCATTTTTATTTTTATTTTTTCTTTTGGTCGAGAAAAGAAAAAAAAAACTGTCCGGAACGTCGCTGGGCATTAAGGCTGCTTCCCGGTCGGTAGACGTTCGTTTCTCCTTCCTGATATTTTGTTTAAGTTTGGTCAAGCTATACTCGAGTCCTTAATCGACAATTTTTTTGTTAAATTATTTTTGATTTTTTTTTAATTTGGTTTCGGTTTTTTTTTTTTCTTTATTTTGATTTTCATTTGCCGGGGAAAAAAAAAAAAAACTGTCGGCAACGTCGGTAGGCATTAAGGTGATGTTCCTATCGGCGATTGTGTATAGGCGAAAGCTCCGCGAGCAAGGGCCCGATTGTTCGACGAGCGAACGCATATGTTCCGACGTATAACACGCGACGAGTATAGGCTGTGTCGTCCCGCTGGCGTCCCTCTCGACGCGAAGTCGAGGAGAACTCTCTGGGCTTCCGCCGCACCGAGCCACGACCGGCCCTGTGCTACACACGTCCATGCACACGCCCGTACACTTGGCCGAGGTCACACTCAGACGCACCCGATGAGAATTTATATATAGGAGAGAAACGGGGAAAAATGAGACGGTTCGCGAATGAAATATGACGATCGAAAAAAAAAAAAAAAAAAAATAATGCTTAATAAGAAAATTAGCTGTAATCGTGATACCGATTATTAGCAGACTAATTAAGTACTTAAAATCGCACAATGGTAATATAAAGATATTACACAAGTATGAAATTAAATATCAAATATAAAGCCTGAGAAGTAAAAACGAATGTGAGTTTTTTTTAATGAGGACCTTTTTTTTTACATTTTTTAATGAGGATGCAATTTTACCGATTTTTCACTTGGAAAACGTTCCCTTAAATTCGATGAGTTAAATTAACGTGAAAAATTAGAAAATTAAAAGTTTTCGTTTCTGTTCGAAATCGCGATTGGGGTCGGGAAGAGTCTAGCAATACGGTTCGAGGCCATTTCAGCCATCCAACAGTCGAAGGGTTCCGAGCTCCGTGAGACACGGTAAAATTTTCACTCCCGTTAAGTGGCAACCGCTTTCCTCCCAGTTTGAGCTCAAAGCGTTGTTACCGTCATTCCGAGAGGATTCACTTAGCTCGTCATCCGAAGCATTTTCTCGCCTTTCTACATCATTACGAGAAGATTTATTTAACTTCATCTCAAAATCTACATTTTAATCTTAAAATTCCTTTTTCTCACTCCCGACCGTTGAAAAGCAAGTCCTTCATTACCAGTTTCAGCTCAAAACCTCGTCACCGTTATTCCGTTTTCCTATATAATTTCCTTTAGATTTCTTCAACTTCACCTTCAAGTCTAAATTTTAATCAAAATAATTTTTTTTTTTTTTTTATATCCACGAATTTATTACATTTTAATAATTATTTTTTTAACCCTAACGTAACGGTCGATGTGTCGGATAAAGCGTTAAATGGATTGAAAATTCTCGAAGATTATCGCTGCTATTTCCATGGATATTTCATTTTGCCCCGTTTTTCTTCTTCGCGGAACGTGCGTTTATATTGCCGACGCCAGAATGACGATAGGGCATTGATAACACTATAACGCGGAATAACATTGTACACGTGGACCGACAGACAGAGCGTGTACACATCGTTAAATATAGTGTACCTCGAGGTACCGCGCTCGCGTACACACCTTTGCTGTACACGCGCTACGTACCCAACGAGCAGGCATAACGGCCTACGGCCGTTCCACACACGCGTCTATAGATATCTGTGAACCTATGCGCCTCGGCACCGAATGACGTAGGCAAAAACCTCCGGCCTACCCCGTTCCCTCCCCGGTCCATGCACAGTAGGCATACCCGCGCATCATCTGCTCGGTGTCGGCTATAAACGCCGACCTGGGGCCTATTCGCCATTCCGCCCCGCGCACCTTTCGCGCGGTCCTGCAACGATCACTTTTCCGACACAAAAATTTCAAATTGTGCGAAGTAAAAAAATTTTTTTGTGAAATTGGACGACGAAGTTTCGTAAAAATAATTTGGTAAAAAAATCGCCACACGAAGTTTCATAACAATAATTTGCTAAAATCGAAAAACGAAGTTTCGTAAAAATAATTTGGTTAAACGAAAGACGAAATTTCGTAAAAATAATTTGGAAAAATCGGATGGCGACGTTTCGTAAAGATAATTTGAGAAAATCGGATGGTGACGTTTCGTCAAAATAAATTGGGAAAATCGGATGACGAAGTTTCGCAAAAATAATTTGGGAAAATCGGATGACGAAGTTTCGTAAAAATTATTTGGTAAAATCGGAAGACGAAGTTTCGTAAAAATTATTTGGTAAAATCGGAAGACGAAGTTTCGTAAAAATTATTTGGTAAAATCGGAAGACGAAGTTTCGTAAAAATAATTTGATAAAATCGGACGACGAAGTTTCGTAAAAATAATTTGGTAAAACCGCAAGGCGAAGTTTCGTATAAATAATTATCCCAGGGCTGAAGGGGTTCTCAGCCCTAGGATAATTATTTATTTATTTATTACTTATTTAGGTCGATGGCCCTTTGCCAAGGTGTAAATTAGTATTAGGTATAAAAATTAATATACACTAAAAAAAACTGTGAATATTCACTTTGGCAATAAATCGCTTTTACCACTACTAATTATCCTGAATAAGTGACACTCGGAGTCTGTATATAAAAACCTATTCTTTTATTTCCCATGTCATTAACAGCTTTACTTTGCACTTTTATTTGTTAAACTAGAGTCGTATGGTGGGATCGGAAAATTAAGAAATGTACTGCTTTCTTCGAGCTGTAAAAGGAGTAATCCGTCAATAAAGTATCAATATCAATATCGAATCATAAATTGTGGTCGTTTGTGGAGAATGAGTTGTAAAAAGTATACTTTTTTTACGGAGAGAAAAAAATGACGAAATATCACATTTTCAAGATATCCGAAGATTCAGTGATTTTTTTTTTTTTCTGAAACTTCATTTTTCGCAATCCATGTAAAATGACGGTCTTTCTTTTACCCCGACAGTTCGGATCGAGCGTAACGTCGGAGCTAAGGGCCGCGTAGGGAACATAGCGAGGTGCGCGATAGAGCGGAGCTTTCGACGCTAAGAGCTCCGCTTCAGCAAAAAATAAATCCTTGTTTACTATCGACAGCGACTTGACATCGACGTATATACGAGACGAGCTCGCGAAGAATGAAACACCGTTATTGATATCGTGAAAATTTAATGAAACTTATGTTCACACTGCGCAGCTCGGTGCTGTTTTTTCTTTTACCTGTTGGTTGTATTCGAAATACGCAATGTTCCACTTACTCATGCACGGTGGTCAATGCGATGCGAAACACCGCGCTCGGTAATAAAAACTAATCAATTTGTTTCAATCACGCTAACCATTTGCACCCAAAAGCGAATTCCCTATATTGAATTAGTCATTGATGTTCCCTTCTCGTAAGAATTTCCTTTTCGAACCGGGTACCCGATTATCGTTAATCCGGAGACGTTTTTGACGATATCCGGTTTAATCGTCCCTCACGAAAAATTCCAGAAGTAAATTCGCCGACCTTTTTTCCTGTAAATTCGTAAAGCATTTTCCTTTAAATTCATAAAGTATTTCCCTCTAAATTCATAAAGAATCTTCCTGTAAATTCATAAAGTATTATCCTCTAAATCCATAAAGTATTTTCTTGTAAATTCATAAAATATTTTCCTGTAAATTCATAAAGTCTCTCTAAATTAATAAAGAGTTTCCCTGTAAATTAATAAAGTATTTTTCTCTAAGTCCATAAATAATTTTACCGTGAATTCATAAATCACTTTCCTGTAAATTCATACAGTATCTTCTTTTAAATTCACAAAGTATTTTCCTTTAAACTCTTAAATGTTCGTACTCGAACAGCAAAGCCGTCGTCCGAGGATCGGCGAAGTGTTGCCGCACCGTTGCCGTTTGTGGCCAAGCCGGAAGTCGCAGTTTCGTTTTGGTTCCCGATAGAGTCGCGTTTCCTCGACCGGAAGTTTTGCGGATGGGAGGAACCCCCCAGATAGCCAAATCCACCGCACCGCGCCTATACCGCGAGTGTCCCGACGCGCATGCGCGCGCGCCTTCGCGAATGCGTGCGCGCAACCGCGCATGCGCAGTCCGTGCCGGTGTTCGTTTTCATTCCGTTGTCACAGCACGCGCCACTGAAAGGCGACACCGCGGCTCCAACCCTTTATCTCTCTTTCTCCTCGAGGCGAGGCCCTACCCCGGTTCCCACCTCGTGTGCATACACTCGAGGTGCGCACGATGCTGCAACATCCGCACGCGGTGGATGCATGTCACTTCGTACGTGTATGGCGCTGTAAAACGTCACACGTGTCGGATGGCCTGTTCTCGAGCATCGGTCTCTCACTCTCCGACCGCCGCCTTACTCTCGCTCCAATATCCCTCGGAAACTTCGACGATCCGAGGTGAGGCGGCGTTGTATCGGTGCACCTCACTTCCACGGGATATCCTGTCGCCCCATGGGATTCACCCGAAGTTGACACGCTCTCCTGGCCCGTTCCGTGCCATCCAGCGCATCCGCGAGTTGCGAAACCTTCCGGATCTTGCCAAAGGGAGCGAGGGTTGGTGCTGTTACGGCATACGAGACTGCGCCGGCTGTACGAAATAATAAATTTATATATATATATATATATATATATTACTTTGTACATATAGATACATGTATACACAGACACTGAGGAAAAGAAATGGTTGGATTAACCAAGGCGCGGAGGATACGTTCATAGGTGCTATTTGGTTGGTAGAAGAAAAATGTTTGAATTGGCAAATTTTTGATCGATCGAAGCAAATGATCGTTCAATAAAGTAATACTTTATTTGTAGCAAACAATCAGTTTCATCAACGGCGACTTGTGGTTGATCCAACCGTTTTTCTTCTCAGTGCACATACGTATTTTTTCCTAACGGATCCACGTAAAATCCCGCTTTCCGTTCCTGTGAAGTGTGCGCAGAAAGGCACTTTTGCGCATCGCGTGCGGGAAAACTACTGCGTATGCGTACTAACGCAATACGGTCTTTTTATGGCACTAGTGCGAGAATAATATTGCGCATGCGTACTAACGCAATACGGTATTTTTATGGCACTAGTGCGAGAATAATACTACGCATGCGTACAAACGCAATACGGGCTTTTTATGGCACTAGTGCGAGAATAATACTGCGCATGCATACAAACGCAATATGGCCTTTTTATGGCACTAGTGCGAGAATAATACTGCGCATGCGTATAAATGCAATACGGTCTTTTTATGGCACTAGTGCGAGAATAATACTGCGCATGTGTACAAACGCAATATGGTTTTTTTTTTCTCGCACTAGTGCGAGAATAATACTGTCCATGCGTACAAACGCAGTATGGTCCTTTTCTCGCACTAGTGCGAAAAACTGCCTTTCCGCGCACAGTTCCCAAAAACGAAAATCGTGATTTTTGTGAATTCGTTAGGAGGAATTGTGTGGATGGCAGACTTGTGTGAATGCCGCACCAGCCTTCGGCACGTGCGGCATTTTCATACTCGTCAAGAACTCCCATTCTACGCTCTTGCCATACAAATAACTATTGTTATTTGTATGGCAAGAGCGTTTGTATATAGTATATATAATATTATTTGCTCGATTGTGTCGGGAGAACGGATCGGATTCGACTCGTGCCCGGGGCAGGTCTCGTTGATAAACGAAACACAAGACAACAGTATGTCTTGCCGTACACAGAGAACGATAAGAGCCGGCCGGGATCGTCGCATTGCGTACAAATTTACAAGCAACTTTTTTTTTTTTTTTTACCGTCGCAAGTTTTTTTTTTCTTCGTCGCATTCAGTCGATCGCTTCATTTATGACACTTGAATATATCTCGACCACTATCGTCCTTTTATTTTTTTTCTCATCGGACACCAATACACGGACACACAAACACGCTCATATGAGAGTTTCGAAGATTAAAAGTCGAGACTATGTATAAATGATTATTTATATCATCCAAGTAATTATGATATATATAAACTATATATAAGTGTATTTGTATCAGAGCTGGGCAGTACTTGAAGTACGGAAGTACTTCTTAGTGCTTCAAGTATTTTTTTACAGTTTGAAATTACTTTGCACCTTTTTTTAAAGCCTAGGTAATCCTTAACACTACGAACGTAATTGCGAAAAGTACTTGGAAAGGCTACTTGAGAGATACTTCAAGTACAAAAAGTGTTCGATACTTCGGGTAGTTGTGATACTTTGTGCTTTGTACTTGAAGTATTTTTTGGTACTTTGCCCAGCTCTGATTTGTGTCGTACACGAAAATACACACTGAGAGAAGGAGTAAATATGACTATATCGCTTCAGAGATATTACCATAGCACACAGTAGTAAGGAATTAGGGCGCCACCTATGACAGGAGATATTGGATACATAAGAATTTTTCGTAGATATTATTGTAAAAATTCTTGGAAAAATTCTTGGAAACATTTTTGGAAACATTTTTGGAAAAATTCTTAGAAAATCTGAGACTTTCTAGGTGGGCACACTCGTTGCATACTAGCATGGTCATTTTTCCTAAATGACCGATAGTTTTTACCAAATCCTTCTCTCAGTGCACGCACATAAGTGCACTAAAAGACAATAGTCGTCAACTTCGAAGATGAAAGAGCGAAACCAACAATAATCTACACGGAAGATCGCGAGAGCCCGAGGACGCATCGACCTGCAAAAACTTGTATCGATAAGTCATGCATTCTCCATTATTTTTTTTGTCTGACATTGAAAAGAATCTGGAAAATAAAAACAAGAATTTAATGAAAAAAAAAATAAAAAACCAAACGGATAGACAAATGCACCGAAAATCGTGACGGTTGTGTAGGACAAAAAGAGATAATTGGCACGGAGGAAACAATTGAGAAAACGATAAAGAGAGAGAGAGTTTCAAAAGGGAAAAACAAAGTGAGAAAAAAAAATCATTGATATTTCGCTGCGATTGGACACTCTGGATTTTGTTGGTTTCCCTTGTTTTCATTTCAGTTGAGTAGGATTGAAACGTCCCCGTTTCCTCGTATCGATACATTGCATCCGTTAACCCTCTCCGTCCGTTGAGCGATTTTTTTTTTTTTTCCTATCGAATACCGTCTGTTGATCTCGTTTAAACCCCGTTTGTATCCCAGTCGTATCCAAAGGTACTGATTGACGAATCGACGGTGCAACGTCATTGGCGTATTATCCTCTTAAAATTGCAATTTGAAAATAATACAGCACTATCGGCCAAACACGTTGTACAATCGTTACTAATTAATTCAATTAATTACTTTGCTGAACTAAAGTCAATTGCGTGACGTTTTTTCGTATCTGTGTGTGTTTTTGTGTGCCGCTATGACCTGAATTAATTTTTATTGTTTGTCTTATTTATCACTCGCTAAAAGATCTTCCGTTCAGTGTACTCGTGTTATAATTATATTTCTTTGATCGTATGTGTCGTATCGAAATAATTGATATTATTCCAGTATAGCTTCAATAAATGCGATCGCTCTCGCGCCGAACTTGCTAATACTGTGCAGCTGGGGGCTCTTTGTGATTTTTTTTTTTTTTTTTACGATGCGGTCGGAACTGCCCACGACCGGATAAATTGTAATTCGATAATAGCAAAGGGCTTCTCTTTGTCCATACTTTTTTTTTTGTTTCAAAATATTTTGCCCGTTCGAAACGAAAGGTCATGCGGTCAAATAAAAAAATAAAAATGAAAAATTCTGTGAAAAAGAGCTCGGTTTCACTGTGCAGAGGAGGGCGGGTTTGGTGCGGAGCGAACTATTCGAAACTGATACGCTTCGAAGTCGAGGGACTGAAAACGGAAAGATTGAACGATAAAAAAAGAGAAAAAAATAAAATTAAAAAACAAAAAAAAAACGAAAAATATTCTGAATTTTAGTGAAAACGCAAGGTGTGTGTCTATCGGTTTGGTTTTAGCCCTGAGCAACTGCTCTGAGAGTGGCGGCGACCCGGAAGCCATGCTGGATATTCATCACCAAGGAACCGGAATCGACACTCATCATCAACAGTTTCACAACTCATATGGTAATATCAAAATCAATCATTACACCTAAACCGACCGTGATCTATACCCAATCTATATATATATATATTTATCCATATATGAAAATTGCTTATTTAATTAGCGACATAATTATTGCTGCCCGTCGATCACCGAACTTGATTCCTTTGCTTGTAAAGGACAATTTTTTTTTTTTTACAATATTTCCATTAGCTTAAAGTCGCACATTCTTCGAATCGATTACCTTTCTATATCCACGAAGAAGAAAAAAAAACCTTGTCCACTGTAAAATACGGTGTGTGCTTTAGAGCAGAGTGAGATTTATTCGAGCACCAACCCTCTCACGCCATAAACCACTGTGTGCGATTTGTACAAAGAAACAAGTCGGTGATGTAATTAGTATCTAGGCAATTTATTATTTCAGCCACATAATCAAAAAAATCTATAGCATCGTCGTCGGAAATTATTATTTTGTAATTAAAAAAAGGGTTTCACAGCGACAAGATTATAAAACACGAACTTTCCCGGGCTTTTGGTTCTCAACCTCTTCTTATCATTTTTGTCGTTCCGACAAAGATATCGTTATTCCCGCTACTCGAGACCATTAAATCATCCCCCGAAATTAAAAGAATCATGCCCGAACAACCGCCCGAAAGTCTCGCCTTATATTTCGTCCCAGCTACTCGAAAACTATCCGAAAGCCATCGATCGACATTCATAAAATGGTCTACGATATTCCCAGCTGAATTCCAAGTAGCAGAAAAAAAGTAACAGCAATTCCAATCAGAATTGCCATCGCCCTAGCTCGGCGCCCTAACAAGCAAAAGTTCTTCGACGGTAGATCGAAGTCAAGTGAAAACTCTCCTCTTCCAGCGGACAACCGTCAACATCGAGGTTTCGGGCACCCGAGCCGGGGTTGAGGACGGAGGAACCGATATAGTAACCGATATAGTCACCGAGAAGCATTAGGGTTTTGACCCAAGTTAGTCTTCCGCGCTATTTTCCGCTCCCCCCCTCCTCGAGAACTACCCAGATTACCTCGCCCGACTTCTTCTCCTTCATCATCCCCCGACACATAGTCGAACCCCCTTCTATACACTCCACACGCTAAATTTCAATCCCGACGCGTACAAAAGTCTGGCTCTAACTCCGTCCTAACGGCAGAATTCCGCGTTTCCCGACCAGGACGACTACGACAAGTACGAGATACCTCCCGGTTATATCCGGAAGCCGAGGAAGGAGAGAGAGAGCAGTCAGCGAGTCCACAAACTGCGCATACCCTGCACGGGATGCTGCGCTTCCCTCCGTTCTTCTCGCGACTCCTCATCCGAGGCAGCGGTCCGTTTTCTCCGGGTCCGCGACTGGGACAGACGCAGTCGCCGGCCAAGGAGCGAGCAGACCCGTTGCAGCCGTTCAGTCCTTCCCTCCTCGCCCTACCGCGAAGGGAACGCCGGCTCCTTCCACGGGGCCGCCACCCCCCTCGGTGGTCCTTTCGCTCGAACCGTCTTCCTCCTTTGCGCGCATTCCCTCTCGTCTCTTTCCGCTCTTCACAGGCATCTTCCCGCGCCCGCCTCTCCCCGCTGTCCTCCTCCACCTCATTCTCCGATACAACGGCAATAGGTATCGGTTTGTATACAACTCGGCTGGGTTACTCTCTCTGGTTCTTCTATAGCTACCGCTAGGAAAGTCTGCAGCACTGTGCACCGCCACCACTAGAAGCGTACCTAATTAAACTTGGGTGGAAACGATACCCTCCCCGCAACTCCGGCTCATCCGCCTGTGTCTGTATATATGTCTATGTTTGTGTATACGTATGTGCGTGGATGTATTGGATGGCGATTTTCATTTGCCGCGGATATATACATATATATGCATACACATATATATGCGCATGTATACGTATATGCATGCATACACATGTATATGCGCATGTATATGTATATGCATGCATACATATATATATGCGCATATATATGTATATACATGCATATACATGTGTATGTGTGTTTATGTACGTATGGGTATGTGCGTGGATGTATTGGATGGCGACTTTCATTTGCCGCGGATATATACATATGTAGATGCATATACATATATATGTATGGCGGACTATGAATCAGCCATAGCGGCATCGTCCTTTTCCAAGAGAAACTCCTTCCCAGCGAAATTTAAGGTGATCGGTCGCTCGAATGAGTTATACTCGGTTTATCGAACGGAGGAGGGGTCTTGTCATGTCGGGAGGGATTCCATTCTAAATTACCTCTCGCGGGAGGTCGTTACGGCTTGTCGGTAAGATTTTTTTCGGGTAAAGGGTTGAAGAGCACCTCTTTTCACCATTTTTTCTTTCTTCGCCCGTAACTGAATTCCTCACGGACTCTGGCTGTTAAGAAATATTTTGATAGGGAGGGTTTAAGGTCATCCGAGTAGCGTTCACTTCGCATAAGTTTCAGAGCAATGAGAGGGAATTGCGAATACTGGATGGTGTAAAAATCTGAAAAAATCAAACATACTCGAGGTGTGAAAAGATTAATTTTGCATAATAATAATTCCAAAATGTTATTAGCAAATTGGTGTAAAGTAAAATTGGTCAACAAATCTCCCCGAAATGTAACTTTTTTTTTATGAAAATGATTCGTTGACTTCAAAGTGAATTAAAAAATCTGAAAAAAATGCATATTTATTCAGAAAAATGAACGAATCATTATCATGAAAACAGAACTTAGGTTTCCGAGAGATTTATTGAAAAATTTTATTTTTCATCAATTCGTTAATAACATTTTGGAATTATTGTTGTGCAAAATTAATCTGTTCAGCATATTCAACCCCTTTACTGCCAGCAGCACTAACGTATGCGAAAATACGTTTTTCTGACAGGGAAACAGTTAATATGCTTGATTTTTTTTTTCAGATTTTTATACCATCGAGAAGTGTTTACAATTACCTCTCATTTCTCTGAAACTTAGCCGAAGTGAACCCTTCGCAAGGACTAGCTTACGGTCGGAGCAATTTTGTCAAAAAATGTAATAACAATAACATCGGAAATGAGAAACTGTGCGCAGGCGCAATTAAACATTTCTCTTCGGCTTTCCCGTAAATAACAAAAGAAAGTTTTTCGTATTAAAAGTCGTTTTGTTTTTAAATACTATATTACTTAAAAAATGTATGATTATTTGCAATTAACTGGCTGAGAGATATTTCAATATTGATTACTGCTCTTTAATTTTTTTTTTTGCGTTATTTTCGATATTATCGGGATCGATCCAGCAAATTATTTATTTCACTTTTGCCGAGACGTCGGAACATTGCCCGAAGCGATTTTCCACCGTACTACATTACCGAGAGAGAGGAGATATAGAGGATTCTCGATCGTTTCGGGATAACGAGGCAAAATATCGAAGTTCTTCGACGCCGCGGGAAGGTTGCGCGCACGGGAAAACTAATTATAGCTTCGCACTAATGCAATTAATGGGTATCGTGGGTTGTTCCTTTGGGTCTTTGATGTCGCGTTGCTTAAAATTCCGTTAGAGGCGATGCTGCCGCCGTGTGCGGTAGCAAACAACGAAACCGTGCCCGGGGAACGGTTTCACTTCGATAGACTCGATGCACCCGTCCGTGCCAGAAATCATCTTTGCAAACTAGCGTCGTAACAAAAATATTTTCATAATTCACCAATAAAAATTGTATAAACCTACCCGTCACGGAAGTCATCTTGGCAAACTAGTGCCGTAACAAAACTATTTCGATAATTGATCAACCACATTTGTGAAGCTGCCCGTGTCAGAAATAATCTTTGCAAACTAGTGTCGTAACAAAAATATCTCGATAATTTACCAACAAAATTGTGATAACCCAACCTATGACGGAAGTCATGTTGGCAAACTGGCGCTGTAACAAAACTATTTTGATAATTCATCAAATAAATTTGCGAACCTGTCCGTGCCGGAAGACATTTTGGTAAACTGGCGACGTAACAAGAATATTTCGTTAACTTACCAACAAGTGTGTTATCAATCTGCCCGTGCCAGAAGTCACCATTGCAAACGAGCGGCGTGACGAAACTTTTTCGGTAACTTACCAACAAAATCCACCCAATGCGAAACTCGATGTTCATTTTGAAATTTTATCATCCCAGTCGCTCTGGACGAAGTTTTTCGCTAATATGGACGTTGATAAAAATAAAATTCTCCGCTATCAAAGAAAGTACACATCGAGGTACCTCTTGAAAATCTATCCGTAACTTCTCCCCGTCTTTGTCGCTGAACGACCGGTTCGAAGTTCCCAGTAGACAAATTCTCACACCTCGCTAGATCCAGTGCGAGAAGCGTTAAAGTTTCAGAAGAACGCTCACGAAATAATCAAAACTCGCCATCATTAACAACTCCTCCTTGAAACTTCGTGCCAACAATTTTTTTTTTTTTTATTTCACTAGTTTGACAATATTGTAGCGTCGGGACTGCCTCAAACGTTACCCGAGGATCGCGTTGTATCGCAAAACTTCTCGGGGAGCGAACTCGACGCGGTTGATAGAAATCACGACCCTTTTTCGTTTTGTCCTGGCAAGGTTTCGAGTGTAAGGAATCGTCGGAGTGGAGGTTGGGAGGAAAACGTTGAGGGAACGATGAGGGATCGGAGGAATGTTTTTGGCGAGCTTCCAAGTGTACCCTGCGCCGTCCCTAATAAGATCAATTTCTCGATAATGAAGTCGTGTATACTGTTCGGGCGTCTAGCGTGGAAGACAGTTTCCCGGAGTCGAATGCGAAATGGCGATGGAAGAACCGAAGAAAAAAAAGAGAAGGTTCTTGAGCGAGAGGTCCCCGGCGTGGGAATCTCGTTCCCATCGACTGACTGTTTTAAAATGTTTTAAAAGTCGTTAATGCCTTTCGAGTGTCTTCAGCCGGCCCTGTCTTCAGTGCAAACTTCTCTCCCTCGATATCTCGCGGTTTCGGGCGTTGAAAAATAAAAGGCTCCATCCAAGAAAGTTGGCATTTGTAAAACGTTATCGGCTATCGGACCTCGAACGGACGGTGAATTATTATCCGGACAGATTGTCGTGGTTAAGTTAGAGGTACAGATAATCAGTTGTTTGAGAAGTTTTCGTACATTTTTTTTTTTTTATTCAAAGTAATTGATAATTAGGAATAGGATTTAAAGCGTAAGTTTTCACTTAGTGGTTAAATTAGAGGTACAGATTCTTGGCGGATTAGGACCGTCAAGAGATTCAATCAGTAATCAGCCAGTCAGGGTCTACTTTTAGTTCCGTCCCATCCGCCCGTCTTAGAACAAAGCTCCAGTAAAATAATCGGTTGTTTGTGAAGTTTTCATACATTTTTTTTATTCAAAGTAATTCATAATTAGGAATAGGATTTAAAGCCTAAGTGTACGCTCAGTGCACACAGCAAAAAGTTTATTCCGATCAAAGAACATTTATTAAGGACGAAGAAAGATGTTTATTTGCTTCCCAATCGAATTGAGCGTTTATTAAATGCTAATATATTTCTTTTTTTGATAGCATTATTCTTATTAGCTAATAATAATTATGTCATAATTTGTTTAATTTTTTTCGTGACGGATCTGGTACTTTTTATTGTACAGGAATAATGTAATATACGAGTGACGCAGAAACGATTTTTTTTTTTTTTTTTTGAATAAGTCATTTTTACTCACTAAACATCAACAAGCAATGTTTTATTATTAAATATGCATACATATCCGTTATCGACATATGATTTCACTGATATCGGAGTTGGTTCTTCGAGGACTTATTACACAACAACAATTTGACCGTGGTAAACAGCTTGAAGTAAACAAATTTTCATAAAATGAAACCGATGAGTCGCCTCTCTATTACACTGTAGCGGTTCGTCGTAAGGAACTATTATAGTCTTGCACTGTCAGCGCGACATGTTTTCAGACGACTGATACGATGCCGATTCTCTAATGCGCGCTACCGGATAATAGTCGCGTTTGCCTTGACGTCAAATATATGATTTCATTGGATTGAAAGCATATATTTGATTTGTACTTAAAATTGAAATCACATATTCAAGTCTTGCACTTTAAAATAAACATGTATTTTAAAGTACAAATCTTTGTACATTTTTTTTTTTTTTTACTTACACCAAAGAATCGCCGTTATTTGAATCTAGTAAGGATTTCGATAAGGCAAGCAAACATTTCTTTTATTTTAATAAACGTCATTTAAAGATCGACATTTATTTGATTTTAATAAATCTTTTTTTTTTTTTTTGGCTGTGATTATTAAATTCGTAAAAATCTGGAACACCGAGGTGTATAAATATTGAATATGAACCGGAGCTAATTTTGACGATTAAGACCCGTCGAATCTCCCCGATGGATCGTCCCGAGAACACACAATTCATATATTACCGTTAATTGAACGTCTCGTCAGCTTTCTTTTTTTTTTTTTTTTTCTTTCTATTATCCTCAATGAGATTAAGTCACTCCCGCGCTAAGAATAGAATAACGCTTCTCGGTGTGAAACGGTCGTTGAATTATTGTTAGAACTCGTAGCGACTGTACATTACATGTCTGTTTACGAAAGTTACTCCGCCGCCGTCTGTCCTGGTTAGCCGAATAAATTCTTGAATTGGCGAGAGGAGCGAAGCGTCAACGTGGAGTTATAACGATTTGCCCGACTTGGGCTTAATTCTCGAAGGCTGACCCGTCCCGACACGGCTGCGTCCCGAGCCAAAGCGGAGTTACCGTGTGATAAGTGGCACTTCCGGCTCTCGTTATTACGACGATCACGACCACCGGCTTCCACCGACCCGCCGCCCGGACTTTCGCGATTATATTTGTACAATGCACCTTCGACCGCGTTTTGTTTCACACCTTCGCGCCATCCGAATTTAAGCTCTTATCTGACTCGCTTCAGTGAATACAAGTGCAACGAAACGGATACAGTGTAAAATACATTCGGGTCATTAGACCTTAGACATGAAATAAGAATCCGATTCTCTCACCGCGCCTCTCCGGGCATGTTCGTCGAAATGTGGCGTCCATAAATCCGGCAATTTGTCCAACGGCGGGGGAGAGCGGGGCAAAACGGAACCTGCCCAAACCGAACCGCGACCTCCATTCGACACGAATAGTATTTTATGTCCCTTCAGACATTTCCGAAAATAATCCCGATTGGCCGGGTTTCCGTTTTAATCTTTCTTCAAATTGTAATGAAATATATTTTTAACCCTTTAAATTGAAATTAAAAAAATTATCTTGGTGATATTTTTTCATTGTCATGATTCAATAAAAAAAAATTGTTTCGGTAGATTTTCTTGAATTAAAGAACACTGAGTCTTAACAAAAATACATACACAATAAAAATTAAAAATTCGTTTTCCATCTTTGGTCAAATTTTCTTTAATTGGAAAGTGAATCTTTACAAAAAAAAAAAAAAAAAATATACGGTTCTGTAGATTTTAGACATACAATATGAATTCGATTCTTTCACAGCGCAAGCTCTTCCGGGCATGTTCGTTCAAATGTGTCGTCTATAAATCCGGTAATTTGTTCAACGGTGACAGCCAGCGGGGCAAAGCAGTACCGGCCAAAATCGAACCGTGACCTCCATTCGACACAAAAAGTCCGTTCAGGCATTCCCAAAAATATTCTCTCTTGACCGAGTTTCCATTTCAATCTACTTTCCTCAAATTGTAAAAAAAAAAAAAAAAAATGTTTTACCCTTTAAATTAAAATTTAAAAAATGATCTTGGTGAAATTTTTTTATTGTCACGATACAAATAAAAAAAAAAATGGGCAGATTTTTTTGAATTAAAGAACATTTGTTTTCCCTTTGTTTTCAAACTTTGGTCAAAATTTATAAGATCGGAGGAAAGTTAATAAATGAAATGATGAGATGAAAACGAATTTCATCAAAAATTGCCCAAATAAAATAAATCTCGATCGAGGAAATCGCGAAGTGACTGCGCGGCCTCAAAGCAGCGTGTCTCGCGAAGCGTTGACTGTTATCCCTTCGCGTCCGCCCGTTACGTTCCGCGACTACTCGCGTTACGCCCGACTACCGGCCAGAGGCGCTCCAGCACTGTAACGCACGCCGGTGTTCTCGGTGTCTCGCGATTCTCCTTCGAGTTTCTCGTCCTCGTCGTCGCAGCGACGTTGCAGTCTCCTGCAGCGGCGTGTCTCCTCCGGCTCCGCGGTAGTGAGCCGCAGCGAGATGGAGGGAGGGGAAAAGTCGCGCGGCTGGGCATAGCGGACGGCTCGTGCATGTAACGAGTTTCCGATAATGGCTCAGCTGCGTCACCGCACGCTTGCTCGCTCCCGCGTTCCTGGCAACGATTTCGCTGCGACGCTAAACCGCCCCTGCCACGCCGAGCTCGCGCGACGGGCCGCAAGAGTCGTGACCGAATCGTGCTCTTCTCGCACACTGAGAAAAAGACTATTTAATGTTATCGAATCTTTCGTCGGATATGCCCAAATAAATATTCATTATTTTTGATGAATTAAATTTTATCTGATTCGACTAAAATTTCTTAACGACATACGACTGTTGTTGACAAATTTTTGTCGAGTTAAGGATAATTTAATTCATGAGATAAAGACTTGTTGATCATTTGATCGTAACGAACATTTGGCTCAAGAAAAATTTGTTAACTTTTAGTCGAAGCAAGTCAATCTTAATTGATAATGAAACCGTTAAATCATTTGATCGTACAGAAGAGTATTTGGCACTGCTGAAATTTGTTAACAGTAAATTATTGTTAACAAACTTTAGTTGAGTCACGTTAAAGATTCGATGAAAAAGGAATATTGAATCGTTTGTTCGTAGAAGGGAATATTTGGCTGAACAAAAATTCGTTAACTTTTCGTCGAATCATTAAAAAGTTAAACGAAACACAAAAAACTGTTGCATCGTTTGATCGTAACGAAGAATATTTGGCCCAATAAAAATTTGTCAACAATAAGTTGTTATTGCCAGCAAATTTTAGTTGAGTCAAGTGAACTTTAATTGCTCCAAGAAGCTATTTGGTAATAAGAAAGAAAAAAATTGTTTGACTCGACAAAAATGTTGTAGCAATAAGTAAAGATTTATTTTGCCGTGCCCGATAAAAGATTCGTTAACGTTAAGCAAACTATTTTCTCAGTTGCCACGCGTGTACTCAAATGCAACCCTCACGCTTCGCGCGAGAGTTTCTCCCTTTCGTCCGGATTCGCTCGCATCACCCTCGGGACCAGAAACTCGCTTTTCTCGCGATGTTCGAACTCCCCCCGAGGATTCCGATAGAGACTATTGGATTTGACGATTCGCGCGTTAGATTACCGTTCTCCTTGCCCGGCGCGCGTTATCGCTATCACTGTTATATAACGTCGTCACCGGAGAAGATACTTTTCTCATTGGAGCCTCTTTGGATAATGATAAGCTCGCGAGATACCGCGTGATTTGCGAATTCATTCGGCTTTGAGGAAAAGTACGTCGAAGTTGGACGTACGAAGAGTTCAACTCTACGAGCGCCTGAGCCGTTTGAGGCGATGGGAAAGAGTTCCAGGCTCGGTCGATAAAGAAAATTGTAATCCATTTTTTTTTATTTTTTATTTTTCGATCACTCGAAAAGTCTGCGACTATTTCGAGTGATCGAAAGTTATCAGTGTCTTCGTTCGACTGATCTTGGACAAGTTTAGTTTGAATTAAAAAAAAAAATTGATTGCAATTTTCATTGGCGACCTGACGGGGAGGTTTTCGGATAGTTTCGAACCATTCTCATCGTCACTCTTTTTTCATCAATTGACCAGATATTTACCAAGGACGTTTTCTTACTTAAACCTTCCACCCAAGTGCACTTTACCTCGGAAAGAGGGAATACAGGACCAAAGTTTTCAGTGTTTCGTATTCGCTAATTTTATCCTACACGAAAGCACGAAGGTCTTATTTTCTGCCAGAAAGGTTGTACGGCAAAGAAACACCGGTACTCATCGTCATCCTTTCATCGTCACTCTTTTTTTCATCAATTGACCAGGTATTTACCAAGGACGTTTTCTTACTTAACCCTTCCACCCAAGTGCGCTTTACCTCGGAAAGAGGGAATACAGGACCAAAGTTTTCAGTGTTTCGTATTCGCCAATTTTATCCTACGCGGAAGCACGAAAGTCTTATTTTCTGCCGGAAAGGTTGTACGGTAAAGAAACTACCGGTACTCATCCTCACGGTCTTTGCACTCGGATCCGCGTCGTCGTTCGTCTCTTCTCTCGGCCCTTCTCGTCGTCTTCGCTAGTCGCTTTACTTGTTTCCCAGGTAGTCAAGTTTTCTACCTCGCGTTGTATGCCCCCTAGTCAACATTCCGTATCCTCTCGCCGCAGAGTACAAGTAGAATAGTCCATGCTTCAGCGGTACTTGACTGTACCGTCGGTGTTTCAACGAGGTTGTATATATGTGTATATATATAAAGAGGAGCACGGAGGGTGGGTGGAAAGCTCCTCTTCTCGTAGCTACGAACAACTCCCAGGGAGGAGTTTATAAAACCGTGCCTACAGTACTCGCGGCTCTTCTCTCCCAGTGGTCCCTCAGCGACTGTTCTATATCCAAGGGTGACTACCGGTAATACACAGGGGCACGAAGAGCGTCTTATTCCGTCCTCGGTGCGCCTCGGAACACGCTACCAACCGAAGAATTATCGATTCGTCAGCTCCTATCGAAGTGTTTTAGTCTCTCGAACCCCTCGCCAATCATATCTTAGGCTGATAAACTAAAGGTCGTTCGCGTTTCGGCTAATCGATTGGCGAGGCGGTGTTATTTTGAGAGAGACTGCCAAAGATTTGCCAACGATACGCATCGGACGGTGTTTTTTCGACGGGAGACCACGTGAAAAAATATTAGATGCGAAAATAGGTTCTTCTTATAATAAATATTAAAGTGCATAGCTTTAATATTTATTAATAGCGAATATATTTCAATATTTATGGGAGAGAACAGAGCTTGGCAGCACTTAAAGTATATGAGCAGTTATTTGGTACTTAAAGTACGTATTTAAAGTATCAAAGTACTTTAAGGTACTTCAAGAGCATGTGAAACACTGGAGTGTGAGAGAGATAGCATCAGTGGCGGACTCGACCGAGCGAGAAGGACACACTGGGAGTGTGTTTCACACGCTTTTAAATGCTATTACTGAGTAGAACCCAATATTTTTCATTTACATCTCAAAAATACGATTTTTCGTGCATAAAATCGAGATTTTCAATGTCTCACTGTACTTTAGTTCAAAAAACGCCAACGGATTCGTGTTCAGCGGGAAAAAGTACATCGAAATACGTGGCAGTTCATTTTTAAAAAAGAAAAAAAAAATTTCGTCAATAAATTGCAAGGCTACCCCTTTCGAGTTCTTTTTCCGCGTTTTTCAACGTTCTGAAACTGCCCGATAAAACGCCTCTAGAACTTCGGACAAGACCTTATCTTGTGTATTTTTTCCCGTAGAACACGACGCGCATCTCGGATTTTCCCCAGCTCCACTGGTAGCCGAGATATCGACCTTTGAAAATCACGAAAATCGACGTTTTTTCAAAAGTGGCTCGAAAATTGAAAAATCGTTGTTCATTCGATTTTTTTGTTTTAAGGCTGGATTCAACGTATTTTTTCTCGCTGAACACGAATATAACAATTATTTTACTCCCAGCCCAATATTTTTCATTTAAATCCCAAAAATACGATTTTTGATGTATAAAATCGAGACCTTTCTCACTTTCGGCCACTGTACTAGATCCATAAATCCCAGATTAGTTGTTATACATTCCGTCGACCTCCACTCACTGCCCCAAGATCCCGTTGTCGTAGTCCAGTCGATTAGTCTGTTACCAAGGATTGGAAACGAAGAGTTTGGATGTTACGAAAAAATTTTAGCTCCGAACAGGGCAGTTTGATTTGAAAATTCTTCGCCAAATTTGGTACTTGTGGAACTCCGCCTCGGGAATAAAATTGTACTTAAAGTACTTGCGATATTTGGTACTTAGTACTTTAAGTACTTTTCGGTGCTTTACCCAGCTCTGGGAGAGACTGTCAAAGATTTGCCAGCGATACGCATCAGCCGGCGTTTTTCGAACGGGAGCCTCGGGGAAAAAAATTGTATGCTGAAATATGTTTTTTCGTCTATTAAATATATTTTAATATTCATTAACAGCCAATATATTTTATTTTTAAAGAATATTTTCGCGTATATGAAAAGTATATGATTTATATACGGAACATATTTGCGCGCGAAGAATGGCTTATTTTTACTAATATCAGTTTAGGCGGATACTTTCCGTGCGGGGGGGGGAGGGGGATAGTCGATACGGGTGATCGTCGATGGTCATATTATGAAAATTTACGAGGGTACTGGCAAAAGTTGAGTTTCTGCCTCCCCTCCTGGGGAGCAACGTTTCATCCGGCAGGCAACGTCGTGTGCAACGCGTAGGGTCAGTTTATATCGATTTCCACTTGCCCACTCGCGCTGGACTGTTGGGTTAGTCCCATCGTATACAACATCCTGAGTACCATGTGACCGATCATGGGGATCCTTACGTTTAACTAAATACGGTTCTGTTAAGGCGATGTAAATTACCGCGGTCGGTAATAAAAACTGTAATCAATTTTTTTCAACTATGACAACCATTTAAGTTCGAACGCAAATTCTTTCATGAACATGCGTCGATGTCCGCTTTATGTAAGAATTCCCTTTTAAACGGAAACCGTTCTGTCAAGGCAATGTGCTTTACCGCAGTCGATAATAGAAACTAATACATTTTTTTTCAACTATGCCAACCATTTACGTTCGAAAGCAAATTCTTTCGTGAACATGCGTCGATGTCCGCTTCATGTAAGAATTCGCTTTCGACCGGCAATCGTTCTGTTACCGTAATGTAAATTACCGCGGGGGTAATGAAAACTGTAGTCAAATTTTTCCAAGCATGCCAGCCATTTAAGTTCGAACAGAAATTTTTTTCATGAAATGCGTCGATGTCTGCTTCGTGTAAGAATTCGCTTTCAAGCGGAAATGGTTCTGTTAAGGCGATGTGATTTACCGCTGTCGGTAATGAAAACAATCCTCCAGCATCTCGAGGATTGTCTGAAGGACTTGCACGGACACACAGCCAGAACCATCCGGAAGTCGAGCTTTATTTATTCGTGTAAGAATAAATAAATCCGTTTAATCATTGAATAGCGGTAGACGCATTCCGTATCTTCACCGATATTCCGTCCTCCAGGGCGATTGTAGACTTACGTCAGGATGTTTGGCAACTCTTAAGCCTGACATTTTTCTGCTTAACCACTTTACCGTCGGACGAATACGCGAGAGCATTGTGGCGGCATAAAATAATAATAATAAAAAAAATATTCGTAACGCGCGCCAAGCCCCTTAATTATCATAACTAATAGCAGCGGAGGTGTCGTGCAGGAGCCAGAGGCTGACCAGAGCCTGGCCAGAGCCTACGTTATGGTGGTAATATGCACCCCAACTAGTCCTTGAGTTATTGCCCTAATCAATAATCTATATGTAGTACCAACATGCTGCTTATATACATATATATGTATATATCTATATATGCATATACAAGGTACAAGCCGGAGAGACAGAGCGAGAGAACCCGGTGTTCGCCTAGCCAGGAGCCCCATTGGGTAAGCTCCTCCGGTGAATATTGCAGCTGTGCCATCACGATCGAGGGAGACGCCAGCTCGGTGGAGAGGAAGATCTAGCCACTGCTTAATTTACCAAGGAGAAATCGGTGATTCTAGTGCGCCTTTAACGTTGTCCTTTAACGTTGAAAATATACGGAAATCCCATAGATCTGCCCGACACGTCGTAGCGATAATTCGTTCTAAACTGTGGACAGTAAAAAAGACGACTGTAAAACAAAAATCGTAATATCGGAGTGCCAAGAGTACATCGTTTTTCATTAACGATTTCGGTGGCAAAGATACCTACAAAAACGGATCGTTTTTTCGACAACGGATTTAAATGAATGTAAAATGTTTTACCGCGTGTTTGTTTCTAGTTGATGAATTTTAATTGACGGAGAATACAAAAACGACAAATGGGTTGAGAACTCGATGCAGAGATGGGTGAGAAAATTGAGAATTGAGTGAGAAGATTGTGCCACATCGATAAGAATTTTTCAGGAAGGTGACACTTTGCAGCGATGATTTACTTTGGACGATAGTTCTTCTCCACTTTGCAAATTCAATTGGGCGTAAGTTGTGGGAAAAAGGGCAGTAGCTTGAGATTACTCTCTCGAGGCTTTGCTCCGCTTGATCCGATAATAACTGATTTCTCTGGAGAAAGACAGAGGAGAGCGTCATCCTTGAAGCGCTGTTTCCGCAATCGCGTCTCCTAATTCCGCACAGTCTTCTCTTCGGCCTCCCTCTCGAACCTCCGCGAAACTATACTTCTCTCCACTTCCCGCTACTATTTTGGGCGTCTCTGCACCGATTTCCGTTCGCGATTCTGCATCAGCCACCGTCGCGTTTGTTCTCCGTTATTGATACAATTATATCGATTGCAACGAGACTGAGAGAGAATAATTGGGCTTCTCCGGGCGTCCCTTAAAATTTATATCGAATTAGTGTTCCGTCGCTGTAGAACTGTGTAACTATTCACCTCTTTCGACTAAGAGGTCATCGACCCGTCGATTCTTCCAAAACTGACTGATATGCCTGGTCTCTCAGCCAGGAAAATTTCTTAAGACCAACGATCGAACGTATAGAGTCAACTTGGTCAAAACAGGACCATGGGACAAAACGGTCTGGCGTCCTCGATCTGAGATCAGAAAACCTCAATCTCCGGCAAAAGAATGGTCAAAATAATTGCTATGGAACCGTGTAAGTCTTCATCCCTTTCGCCCATAAGTTCATCGACCCCGAGATTGTTCCGAAACTAAGAGATATTCCTAGTCTCTCAGACAGAGAAACCTTCAAGACCAAGGATCGAATGTATAGGGTCAACTTGATAAAAAACGGACCATGGGGCAAAACGGTCTGGTGTCCTCGATTTGAGATCGGTATACCTCAATGCCCGGCGAAAGAATGGTAGAGATAATCGCTACGGAACTTCATAAATCTTCATCACATTCGCCTATAAGTTCATCGACCCGTCGACTCTTCCAACACTGAGTAACCATTCCTAGTCTCAGACAGAGAAACTCTCAAGCCCATTGATGGAAGGTATAGAGTCAACATGGTCAAAAACGGACCATGGGGCAAAACGGTCTGGAGTCCTCGACTTGAGATGAGAAACCCTTAATGTCCCGCGAAAGAATGATAAAAGCAATTGCTTTGGAACTATGTAAGTCTTCATCCCTTTCGTCCATGAGTTCATCGACCCTGCGATTGTTCCGAAACTAAGAGATATTCCCAGTTTCTCAGACAGAGAAACCTTCAAGACCAAGAATCGTACGTATAGAGTCAACTTGGTAAAAACCGGACCATGTGGCAAAACGGTCCCGCTCCCCGGATCTGAGATGAGAAACCAATGTCCCGCGAAAGAATAGCAAAGATTCTCATTTTGCCCCGCTCTTGTCTACCACCTTCGATCCCGAGTGCGAACCCAAACCTGCCTTCTCCCGCTCAACCCACGGATCAAGAGTTCGGCAAATCAATTTCAAGCTCATAAAAAATAAAGACCCGAATCTCGCCCGACCGAAGTGCGTGTCCTTTCCTCGTGGTCGGGTGTTGCTCCGCTCCGGGTATCCGCGCACAGTCCCCGTTCGGGAGTCGGCAGTACCACCAGTGCCGGAGTACCAGGACAGCCTAGCCTAGTGGTAGTACGCTCTGGCAGATTAAAGAGAAATGGCTACACGTTCATATTGATTTTTGTCCTCAGTTCGTGGGTGGACGCGGTGGCGGTACTGGAGGGTGGTCGTCGAGGGGGAGACCGCCAATCTTTACAGCTCCCTCCCACTCTCTTTCGTACTCTTCCCTATAACTTTCTCTCTTTCTATCCTACTCCGCCTCCTCGTCCTTCTCTCTGTTTTCGTCCTTTTTCTCTCTTTCTCCTCTCCATCCTTCGCCATATTCGACCGTCTCGCTTTACCCTTCGTTCGTCTATACCTTCCAACCTGCCGTGCGATTCATCTTTCTTCTCGCTCGTTCCACGGCACCACCGGCAGCAGCAAGAGAGCACCAGTGCCACCCACTTTCATCGCGCCCACCTATAGCCGTCTATATTCCTATTTTTTTTTTCTTCTTCTTTTTTTCTTTCTTTTTTTTTTCTCTTCTCCCGTCCTGTCTGTGCTCGGCCTCCTGTCACTGTTTCCTACCCTTCTCTCTTTCCTTCTCGATGCATTCACTGTACGAATACTCTGCCCCGAGTAGCGGCCCAGCCAGGCAGCCCGAACGCAGCTCTCCTGCATCCAGCACGGTGAGAACGGGCGACTTCGCAGCCCTTCCACGTCATTCCGGTGCCGGATCGTTCGCGGCATCTCCGTCTTTCTGGTCGTTCCACCGTTCGCCGACGATATCGGGACGCAACACGCCCGGTGTACCCAACGCTGGAATATTTCTGGGCGTCCTTCTCGGTTCTTCTGATTCGGATCGTTAAAAGAAATGCGATCTTTTTTTTTTTTTTTGCTTTCACTGGCAAACAGGCGACATGACAATGGCCGAATGACGTCCTGGATATCGATGGACAGTGCTTGTAATGCGATAAGAAAGCGGTGGATGTTGACTATAATCGGCGGGTGGAGTCTCGGTGCTAGGAACTCTTGAGAGAGGGGGGGGGGGGAAGTCCCAACTATCGTATTTCACGCCTCATTATCAGTGTGCTTAAAAAAGATGTACATGCAATAATATTATAGATAGGTATTGATAGATGTATCTATAATGTTGTAGGTGGTATTGATAGGTGTAGGGGAGAGCGGGGCGAAATGGGACATCGGGCAAAACTCAATTTTCCCATAATTTTTGGATGCCCCATTTTGGCCCAACGATACATCTGGATCTTCAAACCCGTTTTGCCTCATTTACCATCACCGCCACCAACCAAAAGTTATTGGAAAATTGCGCTTTGTCCGGTTATGCGGTTTTGCCCCTGTCCCATTTTGCCCCGCTCTCCGCTATCTATAATATTTTAGTTGATATCGATAGATATATCTATAATATTGTAGTTGATATTGATAGATACATCTATAATATTGTAGTTGATATCGATACATATATCTATAATATTGTAGTTGATATCGATACATATATCTATAATATAAAAAGATTTCGCCGCGACCGCCGCTGTGTTCAAGAATCGCGAAGGCCGGGGTCAAATGAAACACTTTGACAAGGATCAAATTAAACAGGGGTTTGCAATTTTCCAAGTCCCCCTGGAGGGGTGGGAGGGGTTGAAATATTCCAAGTCCTCTTGGGTGGCCTCTCTGCCTGAAATATTGTAAGTTCTTTCGGAGAGGAAGGGGGAGGTCGAGAAGTGTCGGATCGAGGAGTAACTGAACTGTCACTCTACACTGATAAAAAAATGTGGTTGAATCATCTAAAGATTCGGGCAGGGACGTTCAAAAAAATATTTGTTTGGTGCAGCCAAAAAATTGATTAATTCAAGAATTTTTTTTTAATGATTTTATCAAAATATTTTTTTCCATCAACAAAATATTTATTTGAACGTCCCTGCACGAATGTTTAGTTGATTCAGCTAGATTTTTTTATCAGTGTAATTTCGTTTGTCAGTAACTTTCCGGAAAAATGCTATGTGGCTTGGGACTTCTGCTCCTGGTCTTCGTTATTCCAAGTCCCCGTTCTAAGTAACTTTTGAAGACACTGAAAGCGAGCGCTCGAGACGACCCACCAAAAGCCCTGGTAATATATTATAATATTACATACAAATACAATTTATTATTTACAATATTTATTATCTACTATACATAGGGTAAAAGTGGTGAATGTGACCCAGTCAAAATATCACTGAACGTACGTCGTATCGATTCCACTTTACAGTTCTTTCACTTCGCTCCACCTCCCCCCGTTCGCCGCGTTCACTTAGCCTCCTCGATTAAGAAACTACCGGTTTTCATGAGCGTTACAGAGCGTTCTCCCCACACACTTTTCAACCCTCCCCACGGTACAGCGAAACAGTACCTGTGCACAGAGAGGGTCCTCACAGCTGTACGATTGTTAGGTCGCGCGGTACAACTGCGGGTCGCCAGCAGCGAAGAGACGATTCGAAAGGGATTCGCGGGGTTCGAAAGGCCGCGAGTCAGGCTGGAAGAGGGTGGCGCCGGGGCCAGCGCGGCTCGATGGAATAAACCACAGATACGCGAACCGTACCGAGGCCGTTCTATGTGCTCGAGTGAGAAAGTATAGTGAAAAGAGAGGATTTTACCGAGGTTTCTCTGCCATCCCTGATATATACATATATACATATATATATATATACATACATATCCATATATTATATATATAATATATACATATATATACACACCCATCCATAGCATAACGTTCTATATATAGTCAGTGGCTAAACCAAACTGACGGAATGCCAAAACTTTTTTGTAATTAAATTTTTCCGAACAGCGGTAGTGAGCGAGAGGGTGGAGGGCGGGGGTGGGAGATTGGTCGGAGGTGCAGCGTCGCTCCCGAGGAGGCAGAGATCGGCAGGGTGAGAGGAGAGCGAGGAAAACGAGCCGAGTTACGCGAGCCATTCGGGGGTGGGCGGGGGGGGGAAGTGGGGTGGTCGGGGAGGGACCTTTTCCACCCTCTATAACGCTCGTCGTCGTCCACCTACTATTCCTCCTCATACCCCACGACTCAAACCTATACGATCCAGCTAGGCTATCGAGCCTCAATATTTTTAACCATCCATACGTCCAACGCCGACGTTATTCGCCGCGCGCTATTTCTCCCTCGTATACGTATCGCCCGTTCTTTCGTCGGTTTCCCATCGCTCCGCGGAGCACCCTCCTCTCTCACCCTCGTACATCCCTCCCCCGTACGTACATCGATGCAACTCTTTCGCCTCTCTGGCCTCGTCCGCGGCAGCCGCTCTCGTTCGTCGTCGCGGTTGCGCGGCCAATTTTTTTTTTTTTTTTTATTTTTATTTAAATTTTTTTTATATTTTATATCTTTTTTTTTATCATATATCGCTTTGCTTCTTTTCCGTTTTTACATATACACGGATGAAAAAAATGAAAATAATAATAATAATAATAATAATAATAAAAACAGACGGGGTGGAAACTGCGGTGGGTTAATATTGGAGGGAGTTGAGACGACGATATTCGTGGATTAACTTTGGACGGTAATGACGGACGGTAAATATGCGATAGCCTCGCGATTTTGTTTTTTATTTTTGCTATTGATTTTATTATCAGTAAGACGCGGAAACGAATCGTTCGGGATAGTTCGAAATTGCATTCTTGAAAAAATAAACGAAAATAAAAAAGTCTATCGGGTTGGTAGAAAATTTACATCCGTCGAACGAATTTCGTATGTTTTGCGGCGCGGACGAGAGAGGCGAAAAACCAATTTTAACTGATTTTGCGGGAGATACAAAAAAAAAAAAAAAAATGATTTTCCGATCATTTTCATTATTGTTAATGTGATACATAATACATCGTGGATTAACTTTGGACACTAATGATGGACGGTAAATATCCGATAGCGCCTGGGTGTTTTTTTTTTTTTTTTGGTTTTTCTTTTTTATTGATTGTCATCGATAACACGAGGAAACGAATTCATTATGCGGTATTGTTCGAAATTAAATTCTTGAAAAAAAAACAAATGTAAAAAAAAGAGATAAAAAAAACTTCATCTGTACGGTAGAAAATTTATATCTGTCGAACGAATTTCCTACGTTTCGCGATGCGGACGAGAGACGCGCAAAAAACCAATTTTAACTAATTTTGATGGGAGATACGAAAAAAGAATTATTTTCCGATTTTCCGATGTGGTAAATAATAAAAGGAAGCGATTTTCGCGAATTTCGAGAAGGTCTAACAATGTCACGTGCATGAAAAATTTATAGTTGCCTTAAAAACAAAACAAAACAAAAAAAAAAGTCATCGCGTTTCAAAATCGCAAACTTCTCGATTGAATATTCAACATTCCGCGATACAGACGATACCAGCGATAATAATTCATCCCTCGAAGCTTACGTTTTTGAAAACGTGCTCGATAATTCTTCGCGGCATATCAGCGACCACCAGGCTCGACACACATTTAAAAACCGATTCTACATCGACGAATAAAAATTTTGTTCGCACCAAGTCATTTGAATTATTATTCGTCCGACAAATAAAAAAGATGCAGTAAAGAAGCAAGTAAAAAATATAACTTAAAACCTTCAAAATAACCTGTAAACCTTAAAAAAAAACTTTAAACCCTTAAAAAACTGTAAAATCTTAAAACCTTCAAGCTTTCAGTCCTTAAAATCTTCAAACCTTAAAACCTCAAAAAACCTTTAAAAAAAAAAAAATACAAAAATAAAATAAAAAAACCTACTTCCGTTGAAATAATCTTCAATATATCTCGGTATCCAGACGCGACGATGATAATTAATTTCTCGTCGCTGGCGCCCCCGGTCGCCGGTGGTCCTTCGCAGCGCATCGGAGGGCAACAGGCTGAGCACGTGCTGTCGCGGCCAGTGACGTAAAATATAATATCGCAAAAGTTTCCGATTGATCGGCCAGCAGGGGGATCGATCGGGGGGGGGGGAGAGGGGGTGTTCCGTCGGGTTCGATATATGCCCCGGTGGTCGTAGAGGCTCGAGGGAGGCTACACAGGGTTACGCCGTAAGGCTCTCGGGGCAGTGCGAAGAGTACGTGTATACCTGGATGGCGGTGCATCCGCAGGCGTGTCTGACGGGAATATAGCCTGGCCTACCCAGCTAGCTTGTCTTTATGCATCGGCGGTACTTACGACTATAAAGCCCTTCCATAGCTGCCGCGTGTCCGGGGTTTCCGGACGGGGCGATGAAAACGTTGCCGCGGATGGACGAACGGGGAAGGTCGACGGGTGAACGGAGTAACTCAATTTTCGGCCCGAAAGTGGTGACACCCTTCCTTCCTATCCGTATCTCGCTCCCGCCTATCGGGGCTTGCACTCTGCGCCCGTACCGGTCGGTTCTCTACACCACGAGGCTTCCATCACTCGCGCAATTTACATACGGCTCCATGCACGATACCCGGGCCAGTCAAACGTGTACAAAGGACAGTGTATTTTTACGTGGGTGAGCCACTCGACGTGGTCTGCGGCAGTAGCATCAAGCGGCTTACACAAAGAGGGAGACGCCGTCGTAGCCTCGGTGAAAGAACCATTTGCGGCGCCGCTGCGAACTTGTTTCTGCACGCACTCCGTTCTGCAAACTTTCGAAAAAAAAAAAAAAAAAAAAAAAAACAAACAATGAAAAACAATGAAATCCATCCCATTCTCGAGTTCGAAGCCTCTTCGGTCTTAGGGGAAAAAATAAAATAAAAATTGAAAATAATTTTCTTAAAAACCGTTCGTCGAATTTCTCGACGAAAGGTTTCACGGAATCGAGATCGAAGTCCCTTCTGTTGGGAATGAAAATAGAGTATTGGCTCCGTTAAATGCTCGACGATTTAAAAAAATTGAGTATTAGTTCCGTTAGATGTCCGACGATTTTTCGGACGAGGATGTGACGGATTGAACGAAGAAAAATGCACTGAAATTTTCTCGAGGAAAAATGGCAAAGGCTACGGTGACATTATTTTTTTAAGAACCTTGATTGGGATGCTTTAGTGGTTCACAGCATTTTTTGTATAGACAAAGTGACGAAGATATTTTCGAAGATAGATGAAGCATTGTCCGAATTACTTTCAGTGAATTGAGCGTCACTTTGGAAACGAACGTTTCGCGAATTCCGGCGATACTACGAAATACGTTTGTTTATTGTTTGTTTCGTCACAAAAAAAAAAGAAAAAAAAAAGACAAAAGCCGGCGGATAAAAATGGTTTCGCAAATAGATTCCTGCAAGTGAATATAACGACGCTTGATCCGGCCCACGATTTCCTCTCCGGGGTCTCTCTGCGAACGGTGAATTTCGTCGGCGGAAATACCATCCGTCCGAAACAACGTAAAAGCATCGTGTAAAAATCGTCCGTAACTCCGTTAAAATCCAATAACTCGTCAGTCGTTTGCCTCGTCGAAAAATTAACGTTTATCTAACGCTACAACGAGAAAAAAAAGAAAAAAAAAAAAAGATAGAAAAAACGTAATATTGATTGAGAAAAATTCTTTCCTCCTGCAATTGCGAGCCATATATAGCCTGATATAATATTGGAAGAGAAGCGAACGCGAGAGATAAAAATCCCTCCTGAAAATGCCGTTGCGAGCTATATCGTGGACGGGCGCTACGAAGAAAGAAGGAGGGGGAAGGGGGTAGAAATCCGGCGATGCGGCGGAGGCTGGCCGGGTGGTTGAAGAGGGAGGTGGGGGGTTCGAAAGACCGTAGAGCTAATAGGTAGTACGGAATGAAAAAAAGAAGTGAAAGAAATGAACTCGAAAAAAATCCACGGTGTGCTCGCGCCATTCGCTCCACCCCCGCCTCCACCCCCCCCTCTTCGACCGGTCGCCCCCCTCGCGCCGCGCCACCCCGTCGAGCCACCGATAGATGAAAAATATGTAATTTTTATTAATTGTACCTTTATTAATTTTCACGTTGCGGGCCACCCTCTCCAACCTGCCAGTACGTTCTCTATCGGTATATGCTGTCATATATATAAAACATATATGTATATATATATATATATACACGATATTTCTATATGAGTGTATATATATATTTTGTAGAGTTTAAGCCCGAACGGCGCACTTGGTACGAGTGACGGTGTGAGGGTTCGGTCAGGACCGCGGTGCACCACTGCAGGTCGCGCGTCCGTTGCGCTGGCTCGCTTCCTCCACCCCGTTTTCCAACCCTTGGACTGCGAGCGTTTTCGCTCACCTCCTCCTCCTTCTGCTCGGCCCCTTCGTGTATGCAGCGCATATGCACACGTACACGGATGGGCAACACGTATTTATGCAGGGGGCTGTGTACGTGCACGTGGTTATAGTCGCTGTCGCGGGGATCCTTTGCGTTATTATTATGTACAAGTATGAACGTTAGCTCGCGAGTAGAGCGAATAACGGACAGGAACTCGCACGAGGAGCTCGGACGTCTCGGTAAGCGTAGACACCGTACATCACAGCGTTTCCTGCAACAGCGGCGAGTGCTTATTTTTTTTAAATATTTCTGCGACTAGAGCGACAACCCTTGGGCCGAGAGAAAGGGCAATGTTTCTTTTATTTAATTACACTTTGGGAGGATCTTAAATGAATTTTTTGAAAATACTTTGGTTCTGCAGCGTTTAGGGTTATTCCGGGTGATAGAGCAATTTTTTAAAAACGGAGAACGGAAGTTTATTGTATGATATTAAAAATTGCTATTATTATTATTATTAGTATTATTTTTGTTATGTACGAGCATAAATGTTAGGTCGAGAGTAGAGCAAATAATAGGCAGGAACATGGACGAGGAGCTCGGACGTCTCCATGAGCGGGAACACGTACATTATAGCGTTTGCTCTAATATCGGCGAGTGCTTATTTTTTATATTTGCGCGACTATAGCGAGAACCCTTCGGCCGAGATAAAGGGCTGTGTGGAGTTGTAATGTTTTTTTTTTAAATTTAATTCCATTTTTGGAGGATCTAAAGTCAATTATTCTAAATACTTTGCGTCCGCATGAAAAAGGAAGTTTATTTACGATATAAAAAAAAAAGTGCAAAACTGGCACTGAGTGGGTAATCAATGTTCGACAAATTGACGGAGGAACTTCGATGCAAAATAGTACAAAACGACAACCATGATAAAAAAAAAAAAGAAAAAGATAAGACTTCATCTTTGTTTTGTATAATTTTCTATTCGTTATTTAAATAATAAGGAATATTTGAACAAAACAAAATTGCCTCTTTGCTCTCCGACCAGTCACGATGACAGTTATCTTGCTCAAAAGACACTTTTTAAGGTCGCTTGTGTCGATACTTTCACCGTTCTCCGATCGCGCCGAGGGAATTAAAGTGCGCAAAAAAAAAAAAATCCAAATAAGAAATGACAAACAACAAAATTCACTCTTCACTCACACCGTCTAACTTCATACTTAAATTAATGATTCGTACTATTTATCCGCCCGTCAAAAATACCCCTCTACCTAACAATAATCGACCAATCACCAATACAACAAAAATTTCTATCCACGGTCGAAGAGACCTTAATTTTTGCAACCCTTTCGGGTTACCTCGAATCCGAAGGTATCCGTCACTTCCGCTCCCGCAGACGCTTCTCCTCTGCATCTCGCGCGTCCCCGTCGTTAACGACATAACTCAATAACGATCGATCCGATTCCATCCACGGTCCGGCAGAAATGCTCGTCTACATACGCCGATGACGGAGTCGCAGTGCAAGCCGGTCCTGCGGTAACCGAAACCGGAAGCTCGTCTAAATGAGGAAACCCTACTACCGTGGCGCGGACTGCCAGGGCAGATGGAGAAAGAGAACAAGAAAAAAAAAAAAAAAAACAATGTACTCTGGGGAAGGGTTAGTGACGTCCAGCATGAGCATCGACAACATTCTCGTAATACATACACACCCTATACTATCTGTCACAGCGACCAGACGCCCACGCGTTACGAGCGAGAAAAAAAAAAAAAAAAAAAAAAAAAAATGAAAAGAAGTCTCGATTCTCCGGTTCTCCGTGAGTTCGACGTGAGAGGCGTTGTCGCCGCCAGGACAGAGATTCCCGCGTGCTCTGTCATCCCTCGATGCATATTAATCACGTCCGGCCGCAACCCCATCATCCCCCATCAGAAACTGCATCAGCGACGCGAATGCAACCGAGCCCGAAGCCAGCGCCCTAGCGCATTCATCAAATCAAGGGATTTGCAAAAAAAAAAAAAAAAAAAAAACACCACCACTAGAAAATAGAAAATAAAAGAAAAATCGAAAAATCGCACGTGCGGGCAAATTAAAAAGCTCGGGTTTTGCTTTTCTCACGCACCTGCCTTTGCTTTCTTCTTTTTCCCCACCGCCTCTGCTCCGCGTTTCTGTGCTCCCTCCTCGCCCCTTTTCGACATATCGAAGCGCCGTTCGGGAACAAAAAGAATGAGATACCCGAGAGGAAAAGAGCGAGGACCGATCGGGAATATAGTGTTGACGCGCATATCGCATCCTCCGCGATCTCCGCCTCTTCCCACATCGGCTCGTACGCGACCATCACCGATGCGCGAGAGCTCTCGCGGGTTCATTCATTTACCACCCGCCCGTCCACCCTCTCGCACCCTCGTCGACGGCCTCGACACTCCCAGCCATATTTTTATTCGCATAATTAGATAGCCATCAATCCTGCGGCTATCCGTTTCTCGCGTGGAACTCGCTAGCACGCGGTCCTCCCCCCTCCTCACCCCCGTTCCAACTTCGGATATTCGCCGCATGCCGCTACCCGCCGGTATGCATCAGTCCTCGATCCTCCCTCGTCATCCGCCGAGCGACCGCTACGGTGAAACAATTTTTTAATTTTTTTTTTTTTTTTTTAATACACCTTTTTCATCTGCACCAGTTTCCGCAACGGGGATGCTCCGTTAAATATTATAAATTATTAATGCCCGAGCTTCCGATGATAGCTGATCGAGCTCCTCTCTTTCTCTGTATCTCCAGCTTTCGTTCACTCGCGCATAGTCGGGCGCTAACGCGATAATGAACGTATCCGAGGGCTCGAATAGTTTATCAAGAAATTTCTTTCTCCAGGTAGTCCGTTTTCGGATTTTTTTGGTATCTCGCCGATGTATATAAAATTCGGAGTGGGTCATTATTGGTCGACTTGGGCTGAGGGAAAAGGCAATGTTTATTTTTTAATTTAATTACATTTTTGGAAGATCTGTAATCAATTTTTTTAAAATACTTTGGGTCTGCAGTGTTTAAGGTTATTCCGGCTGATAGAGCAACTTTTTTATTAGTTTATGATGTGATGTTTGAAAATTAGTATTATTATGTATTAATGTTATCTCGAGAGCTGAGCGAATAAGACGGACGTCTCTCTGTAAGCATAGACACGTACATTATAGCGTTTGCTGTAATATCGGCGAGCGCTTATTTTATTTAAATATTATACATTAATATAATATTAAATATTATAAATTCACTCGAATAGTTTATCAAGAAATTTCTTTCTACTGGTATTCCGGCTTCGGATTTTTTTGTATCTCGCCGATGTATATAAAATTCGGAGTGGGTCATTATTGGTCGACTTGGGCCGAGAGAAAAGGCAATGTTTTTTTTTTTATTTAATTACACTTTTGGAGGATCTGAAATCAATTTTTTCAAAATACTTTGGGTCTGCAGTGTTTAGGGTTATTTCGGATGATGGAAAAACTTTTTTCATTAGTTTACTATATGATGTTAAAAAATTATCATTGTTATGTATGAATGTTATCTCGAGAGCTGAGCGAATAACACGCGGAAATCGCGCGGGGAGCGCGGGCGTCTCGATAAGCACACACCCAGAAAAAGAATTCATTTGACGGCCACCGTTTATTTAGATTATGTAAAATATTTATTTGATGTAAATAAATATTTATCCAAATCGAATAATCAAATAAATTATTTTTCTGAGTGTAGACATTATAAATATAAACTAAAAGCTAAATTGTAATATAGCGTTTGCTGAAATACCGGCGAGTGCTTATTTTTAATATTATATATTAATATAATATTAAATACTATAAATTATTAATGCCCGAGCTTTCGATGATAGCTGATCGAGCTCCTCTCTTTTTCGCTGTATTTCTCGCTTCCATTCCCTCGTGCATACTCGGGCGCTAACGCGATAATGAACGAATCCGAGGGCTCGAATAGTTTATCAAGAAATTTCTTTCTCCCGGTATTACGGATTCGAATTTTTCTATATCTCGCCGATGTATATTAAATTCGGAGCAGATCGGGCAATGTGGGTCAAGTTATTCGGCGACAATCGTTGTTCGGTTATTAATCTGGAATTTGTCGAAGTCGTCGAGACATTTTTATTTCAATTGATTTTTAAATACGCCGAAAAATCGGCGATGCTCGTTGCGTTTATTTTTTTAATATTAATACCAAAAAAAAAAATCGTATATTTCGTATTACCTTATTTATCCCGAAGTTGTATTCATGTACATGCGTACTTACCGGTCTAAATCGTCGATCTCAGTCCAGCCACGGACCGGCAACTTAACTGGCTTAGTTGGACGGCTTAGTTAACTGGCGTGAATTATTGATCCTTAAGCTTCGACTTTGCCAATGCGTGCTCTCGTCTTCCAGGGCCTCTGCATCTTTAATCGCTGACCGACTAATCGTCGTAGTTCGATGCGGAGCTTCGAACAGTTCGGGAAACAAAAATTTATACCGGATTTCCGGATTTCATCGGTTTTTCGTTTTTCGATTCGCTAATCGATAGCGCGGACGAAAGTGCCGGGCACTCGGATTCTTTTCGTCGTCTCTCCGTCGCGTTGACGAATAACCCGTTCGATCGATTCGCCACGTTAATTTATTTTTGAAAATCTAAAAAAAAATATGCAAATAGATAAATAAATAAATAAATAAATGAAACGGTACGGAATATTAATTTACTCATCTGCACGTGTACAACTTGTCGGACTGCTTCTTTTTCAAGGTAGACTGTGAGATATTCGAGAACACGAAGCATCCATACACAGTGGTAAAAAAATATCGCGAATAAATATTTTTCCGCCAAGCACAGAAATGAAGAATCAGAGTGGGACTTCCGATACGTATACGTGCAGCCTATAGAAATCCCGCCCGCGTTTTTCCCTGTTCGGATTACCTTTCGCCGGGAGGTAGTACGACAAAAAAAGTCTTCTTCACAGTAGAGAAAAAAAAGAAGAAACACGCTCATCTACCCGATGATCAAACGCGAAGTACACATCAGAAGCGTTGACTCAAAAAATTTCCGTATCGAATCCGGTACGACGATAATAATGATTCGCAGCACCGAGCTCGAATCGTTATCGTCGCTTCGCAGAGATTCCTAAATATATTAAAATGATTTTATAATCTTTGAAAATTCATAAAAAAAATTAGATTGAAAATAGGTTTTTCCATAACTATTCAAGTAAAAAGAGAAATTAATTTATACCATAAAATTTAGATCGACATAATCATTGAATAAAACAATAATATAAATTTGATAATATAAACGATCAGGTATATTGTTTATGTTTTTACTTCTATAGATTAAATGTTATTTTTAATGAAAAACGATACGTGTCTATAAATAGTCAATGCAGTGGCAATAAAGCAATTTTTATGTAAATAAAAACCAAAAAGGAATATAAACCAGGCCATTTGTCTCAATACAATCATCGAATGAAACAATAATATAAACTTTATGCTATAAACAAGCAGGTATTAGGTTTTTCATTTATTGATCTTTATAGATTAAATATTATTTTCTAAGAAAAAAAGATCCACGTCTCTACAAATAGCCAATGCAATGTTAAAACAACAATTTTTACCACACGACTGTTAAACCCATATCCTGATTCACCCGACCGAACTTGGTGAACCACTCCGGCCGATCAGACTCCACTTCTTAAGCGCCAACCCATACATATCCAAAACGCGACTCATCTTGCCCACGCTTTTTCCGACCATCACCAAAAAAAAAATCACCAAAAACCAAAGAAAAAAAAAGATCTTAATACATATACCTAATGCGCCAGCTAATACACCCCCGGCATGTAGAAATTTCAGTTATAGATGGACGTATGCATATACCGTGAGTATTGTGCCTATAACCAGAGCGCCCTCGGGCTCGAGTCCTGGTCCATACATACACGGATGTTCGGGGGTTTGGATTAGCTTCGGCTTCGCCGGACGGTTCTCTCTGGCTTCCTCCTCCGCTCTCCTCCCCATCGCGCTCGGTGCTCGGTATAAAATATTCACGTACGTAGATATTCTGACTGGCTGCTTCCTCTCCCGTGTATGCACCGACCGCGAGGAAAGAGTGTGAGCAGCTTGCACATACAAGCAGATCGAACTTGTCCATAGATCGGCACAGACACATACCCGAGCGCGCACACATCCATCCGATGGCTTGGCACATACACGAGCTATCTATGTGCATCTCTGTACGTGCGCCTCAGTCCACCGAGAGGATCGAGGTAGGAAGGTATTGTGTTTATATGCATATCGAACCTCCCGAGTCTCTCCTTCCCTGGCGTTTCCTCCCTCTCGGGCCCCACCGAGCGTTTTCCTCTACTTCGGAACCATCATGCCTCTCCCGCTTTTCCCGGCTTCTCCGACTCGGCATTTTCCAATATTCGAACCGAACTCTATATCCCCGTCGCTCTCTCATCTCCTCTCTCTCTCTCTCTCTCTCTGTACCGCGAGCAACGAAAGCTCCTGGCCTCTCGCGATCGCTGCCCGTACACGCGATATACCGACGTCCGCCGCGCGGCCGCTACCCACTTGTACATCCGACGTATCGTCTCTCTCTCGGTATCGCTCGCGGACCGTTATATTTGGAAAGAATCGAACAGCGGACGAACGAACCAGCCGGGCTGTGCCTGCTCGATGGCGAGCCAGAAAACGGGCCATGGGACGGAGGAGACGACTGGAGAGGAGAGCGGAGAGAGGAGAGTACCTCCACCTAAACGGTGCGCCTCTCAAACATTTATTATAAGCTTTAGCCCGGACGGAGGCATTATTTTTCGGAATAGCCGGGAGCCCAGCGGAGCTCTCTCTCTCTCTATATCCTGCCATATGCAACTCGGTCTCCACCACTCGGTCCCCTCCCACCTCCACCCTGCGATCCACGACCGAATTCCCTGTACTTCACTGTGTCCGTGCCTAAATTCCGTACTCGCGCGAGGCTTCATCGAGTTCTCGAGGGTCCGAGAGGCGGAGATATCGATATATGTGTATACTTTACGTACGGGGGGAGCTTTTCGCTGCCCGAACTGGATTCGACGTAGAGCCGTTCGACTGGACACTCGCGGATGACTATTTTGTCCTTATTTTTTTTTTTTTTTTTTTTTTTTTTTTTTTTTTTTTTTTTTTTTTCGTAATGGAAGTTTCCGAAGCGTCTCGATAGGTCCGGTGCTGAAAACTGTCGGTATTCGGGAGAGGGTCGGCGTACGATCAGCAGTGATCTGACTGTCCATCACCGGTCATCCCCGACTGCAGTGCCAGGGAGAGCTTAGAGGATGATGGGGCGAGATGGCTCGACTGATCTTTTGCATGAAGATCAGTTGGGATTATAAGATGCATTCAAAGTGATTGATATAGCGAATTTAAGCCTATATAACCGATGGGACAGTATAGGACGCGGACTTGGCTTATGAATTTACGTCATTGGACACCCAGGAAAAAGTATAAATGTACCGTAGTGGTCAACGTCGCTACAATTTTAATTATATTGAATTTAAGACTACGCTGAGAGAAGGATCTAGTAAATATGACTATGTCACTTAAGAGATATTACCATAGCACATAGGAACTAGTGTTCCACCCATGGTAGGAGTTACCAGGTTTATAAGAATTTTTCGTAGCTATTATGGTAACGATTCTTGGAAAATCTGAGACTTTCCACCATAGGTGGCGCTCTAGTGCCCTACTAGGCTAAACCAGCCAATGAATGGACACTCTCCATAAGAGCACATGCATAAAAAACGTCAATTCATTGGCTTTTTCGTCTGCTTAACTGTCCATTCATTGGCCGGTTTACCTTACTATGTGCTATGGTAATTTTTCTTAGATGTTCGGTTGTTTTTACCAGATCCTTTTCTCAGTGTATCTAACCGATGATGCAGTATAGGACCCAAACTGAGCCTGTGAATTTATGTCATTGGATGGCCAGGTGTATCCGTGCCTAAATTCCGTACTCGCGCGAGGTTTCATTGAGTCCTCGAGGGTCCAAGAGGCGGAGGTATGCATCGATATGTGAATACGTACGGGAGGAGCTTTTCGCTGCCCGAACTGGATTCAACGCCGAGCCGTTCGATTGGACCACTCGCCGATGTCTATTTTGTCCTTATTTTTTTGGTTTCTTTTTTTCCTCAATGGAAGTTTTCGAAGTGTCTCGATAGGTCCGGTGCTGAAAACTCCTCGTACTAGGCAGAGCATCGGGCGTATGGACAGCACTGATCTGACTGTTCATCACCGGTCACTGAGAGTTTAGAGAATATGTGGCAAGATGGTCCGACTGATCTTTTGCGCGAAGATCAGTTTGGACTACAAGATGTATTGAAAAAGATTGATTGGCGCGTTGCGATTGGAGATTCTAACTATGTTAGGTTGAGTTTTCGATCCGTTGTCGACCCAGTGGTTGCCATCGACCTTATCCGAAATGGTGTCGTGCGAGGCAGGCGTAAGTGATTGTCAGATCGAGAAAATGTTATCGTTTTGCAATTTTGCATTACTTTTTTTGAAGTAATTTCAACGAATCCTCGAATCATCTGGGCGCGTTAATTTTAGCTCTATCGAAATAGATCCTTACAAACAGTAAAATAGCATCTATAAATTTAGACAAAATTACATATTTCTTCTGTTTCCCTGAAAACTTTTAAATTTACCGATTAGCCCATTGACAATAAAAAAAAAATGGTCAGCCTCAACGACTGAGACTTAACGCACACCGCGCAATTTTTTGCATCTGTGCGTCACGAGCGATTGACGTTCTCCGTTTTGCCCCACCTACCGATGCGCCTCGCCGGTGCAGTCGATACGGATAGGTAGGCTTATCGCTCGGCCGTGCTCCGAACAAATCGTCCAAGAGACCCGAAGCGCCCGTTCGACCCCTCCTAGCGCGAGCTTTACGGTCTCCGAGAGGTCGAGGATTCCGTGGTCTATACAGTAAAAATTGGTGTACAGAGTGAAAAAAAAAGACAAAAGGTAAAAAAAAACAAAAAATCAACTCGACGCTCCATACCCATCCGCCGTAGAGGCCTCGTGCTTTTGAGATCGAGTTTTATCCATATACATGTATACGAAACCCCTCCATCGAATAAATTAGCCGGCTCGAGTTATCCAACTTCAGTGGTGAGCCTCTCGACGCACAGTGGTTTCGTAAATCTCCCTAACATTTACATATCCGCAATGTTAAAAGTCACTGTATGCATACATCGATAACGAATCGGCGTTTCATCATTCGACAATCGATGCCCGAACCGATTCTCAGAGACGTTTTGCGCGCGTTTCCCCGAATGGAAAATACCGAGTCGACGAGGCCGCCGACGAATTGAAACGAATAATATGTTATCGATACGCTGCGGCCTCCTCTATCGGGCGAAATCTCTCTCTCTCTCTCTCTCTCTCTCCATATCCACTTATCCTTTGCTTTCGTCGGGCCGGAGTATCAATAAATTTCATAGACAGGTTAACGAACCATCGACGATCGGAGAATTTACTTCGCGTGTACGACTGACTACTGTCTCCGTCCTCTCCCCCGCGACTCGCGCGCGATCGAACACCAGAGATAAAAGATGAGGACGGAAACAACCGGTCACAGGTCCTTCTATCGTGGTCCAAAAAAAAAAAAAAGAAAAAAAATAAACACGTCGACTTCAGGGGCTTTTAATTCGCCGATCAAAGGGACGATCTCGTTACGATTCCGATGTTGCCGGGCTGTGTGTAAGCCCTCATGGAACCTTCTGTGCCGTCTCGCTATCCTCCACCCCTTTCCTCCTCCCCCCTCCGGGCAATCTATGCGTGCTATATCGTTCGAGGACTCCGATCCTTCGAACCCGACGACTCGACGTTCAAATTACTTTTTTTTTCGATTCTATATCAAGACACTCGGGAGCGCATACCTGTAATAACGCAAAGGGCTATCCGGGAGCGCGTGCGACAAACCCTTTGCATTGCTACTCTGCGGTACTCGACTTCGATTCGTGCGCGCTTTGTCGCTTCGACTCATCCCTCCACCTTTCGTGACGTTGCGGATGCGAAGGGCACGAGGCAGGTTTTACAGGGTAATCTTTAAGTTTTTTTGCTTTTTTATTTTCTTTTTTTTTTTAATAAAAATATTCTATTTCAGAGTCGATAACTGGGACGAGAGAATACGAGAGTGCGAAGCGGACGATTATAGACGCGAGACGTATCTTCGAAATTTTTTAGGCCCCGATCTCAACGCTCTTTGCGAATTTCATCGAAACTATTGTTCTGCGATTCGGTACTACAGGCAGATTTTTCCGAGTCATTTTTAACGGATTTTTTATTGTTATTTTACGAATTAGGTTTAGGGTGAAAAGTGGCGAATATGGCCTAGTACATGTGTCGTCGATATTCATGTTTAATCGCGGTAAATTTTCAACAGTTTTACTCCATAGCTACAGCAAGTCGATCAGTAATAAAAAATATATATATATATGTATATGTATACAGTAGAGCCCCGATTGATCGGGAAGCGGATTAACCGTTCGTCTTCCGAGGTTCTTTTTATTTTCGGACAAGCTTACGTACTATTAACAGAAAAAACCTAAAGCTTTACATTCTACTTCACACTATTTAACCATTTAAGCAAGTTGTACCAAATGTCTAACTAGTCAAAATAAAGTCGTATCGTTAACCATTATTGACTTGAGTGCCTCAGCTCTGTGGTTCGGATTAACCGGGATTTCGCTTATCCCGAGACTCTTCGGTCCCGAGCCTCCCCGTTAATCGGGATTCTACTCTACATATATTCATACATTAATGTATTTTTAAATCGATTCCATCTCGTCACAAAATCGAGAATTGCCTGGAATCAAGAGCCTTTCAACACCACCTTTACAGACAATCCTCCCGAACGATTAAATATCTTTCCCTCGCGTGATTGCGTATGACCAATTGTTCGAGAAGCTCGGTCACATTTCAGGTCAATCGGGAGCCCAAAACGCTCTCTGGATATCGACGATCTATATATAAATATATGCATCAATCTCACAAGAATAATCCTCTTCTTTTTCAGGAAAAAAAAGATAAATTAAAGTATATATATATATAAAAATATAAAAAAAAAAGAAAAAAGGACAAGGGACATATATAAAACGCCTCGAGTACCCTCCCGGCGAATTATACAGTCATTGTGTGCCCCTTTGCCGTGTATAATTAAAACGTCACGCATCCCTGCGAGCGTTCAATGCGAGCCTTGAGCGGGATACCGCGGGATTCTCTCTCGGCTCTCCTCGTCGTCGTCGTCGTCGTCGTTTTCATTATCGATGCCGAGCAATGCAATCTTTCCCCCTCCGCTCCTTCGCACTCCGTCGGCCGTGCTGGATGTGCATCCTCCTCGGCGCGGTTCAACCTCCCGGCGCCTATCGTTATCGCCGCCCCGACGCCCGGCGCTTCCTCCTCGCGCCTCGGAAATCCCATCCGCGCATGTGTGCGCACACACTCGAATATTCGCGCGCGCGCGCGACCCTCTCCTCGTTCTAATTAAACGATACGCCTCGATGCGTCCGCGACTTTATAATTTTCTCTCAATCATTATTGTCACCGATTTCTTTTTTTTTCTTTTTTTTTTCTCTTTCCAATTGTTCGTCACCATTGGCGCTTCCGGGATGCTCAAGAGCTGTCGAGAATCGCGCTCCGGAAGTGTACTCGAGGCCTTTTTTTTTTTTTTTTTTTTTTCCCCGATGGGGAAAATCCACCCGACGCCGGCAAAAGACGGCACGCAGACACGAGACTGATCTCAACGAGCAATGTTTCGACTCATATCGGCACGCTAAATTTCGCAGTTACCCTCGGGTGAATCGGAAAGAAAAATACTAAAAATGACCATAGTATATTTATATTAATATTTACATTAATATATAATTTATAATAATTTATTGTAAATAAAACCTAATTTTATGATTAGTGTTAAAAAAAAATGGAAAAGATAATTGACGAATAACGGACAGCGAACGACACCGGTCTCGTGATCGCCAGTGCCGTGTTCCGCCTAACTCGCCTAAAAAAAAACCGTATATATATATATATACATATATATATATTTTCGTTTCGAATTTAGAGTGGACTCTATTCGTAGTTGGCAACGGGGTAAGAGAGCGACAGGTTTGCTGACGTAGGCTGTTGAAACAAACGTGAATGCTCTTAGAACGAGTCCCTTCGTCGAGGAGAAAAAAAAAAAAAAAAAATGAAAAAAAGTTGCGCACAATTTATCGAGACGAAGAAAATTAGCGCCGGTCATCGAGCGCCACGAAAGTATGAACAAGCGGATACTCTGGGTTTGAGATGGGTTCGAGAATAAAAAAAAAAAAAAAAAAAAAAACACAAAACAGGACAATAAAAGAAAAGAAATGGTGACCAACCTGTCGTTTCCGAAGGCCGCCCGTTATTTGAACATCCCAATGTGTTTTGCATTGCAGACTGCCAGATGCGCAATGTTAACGTGAGATCAGTCAACTCTAAAAGAAGGAAAACACCCTCCTCTTCCTGCTTGTGAGTCTCTCAGTTTCGGTGTTCGTAATAATTCCATATAACCTATTAATAATAACCAATTAACCATTTGTTGTAATTAAATTGTTCGAGGATTTATGACATATAATGATACATATGTTATACATTATTTGCCATATTATATATATATAACAACAAAAAAAACTACCATATATATATATATATATATATGATATCTTTTTTTTTTTAATAACCTGAAACCTCTATACTTTGTATAATTGCCGATTAACTTATTGCCTTTGCATACTACTGTTACTACTACTATTAATACCACTAAACTACGCTATATACTACTACTACTGTTATACTATATATATATATTCCGTTACGGTTCCGTTTTTCGTTCGAACTCTTCATATATTGGTTAATTTTTTTTTTTTTTTTTTTTTTTCATTATTTTTGACATTTCTTTTATTGAAATTTGTAACAATGATGGATGGATCGATCGATCGACTCGTGCACAAAACACACAAGCACAGAACCACGAACACTGCATCTCCGTTCTGTATTAATCGAAAATCTATATATCCATCCACACACGCTCGACACTATGGTGTATACATGGATTTTTTTTTTTAATGTGCAAGCAACGTCGCACAGCCGAAGAAAAGTTCGGGGTAATAAAAATCAAAACCGATGGACGATCACTTTCATTGGCCCAAAATTTTCTTTCGATGCAAAAAAAAAAATCGAAAAAGCGCTCGTGCGCCGATTGCAGTGGTCTCGAGAACGAGCGGAATTCGGCGAAAAAATTAGCGAGTGAAGTACTTTTTTCAGTTCTGAGACCCACTGAGCGGCGTGGATCGCTCCACATACAAAAATTGTCGAATAGTAGAAGAAAACAAAAAAAAAAAGAAAGCCTAAAATGTATACGCATTCCTATGTAATACGCTTTCCTCTTTGCCCAGTTTTTCCTCTGCACAACCGTGACGATAGTTTCTCGTGTCGAATCGTCGATTGCCGCGGTAAATCGCCCACGAGACTTTTCGTTTGAACAGTCGCGTCAATGTCGCGCGAAAACGTTCGAGTTGCCGCCTGCGCAGACGTACGCTGCGCATCGCTGCCGCTCGAACGATAATTTTTTTTTTTTTTTATTTCGCGGTTTTTTTTTTTATGCAGTACATTCACTGTGCGTATTTCGTCCTCAAGCGGAAATCGAGAAACGCGGGTAGCTCGTGTACGGAGTTTTCGATGTCCTACGAGCGCAGGCCTCGCTCGCAGGACATCTCGACTCGACACGCTGCGATCCTTTGGCGCATCTCGTCCGTACCGGGACTTTCGGGCGTTTTTTTTTTTTATTTTGATTTTTTTTTTCCCGAAAAAATGAATCAATATTTTTGAATCGCGCAATCGACGATTTGACCAAGTCGGGTAATGATTTTTTTTTTTTTTTTTTTTTAAAGATAAAAATCACAGAGGCGTGAGAATTCGGTAAATAAATACGAAGGAAAGCTCGGATCTGTTCGCGATAAATCGCCGGCCGATAGACGAGGCGAATTGATTATAAAAAATTCGGAATTCGCCGGTGAGTGACGCATCCGGTCGGTACGATAGCTCGGACATAAATCTCATGAATGCGCCATTCCTGGACGATAATAGTGGTCCGCGGGAGCGAGCAATAATTGAGGACTCTTAGAGGCGACCTACATTTTTTAGTTACTTTTCATTCGGGTCTTCATTGAATCTATTGATCTTGCATTAATCTTGAGCGAAGAGATCCGTCGCGATTCCTCACGAGATTTCACGTCAAGTCAATTCTTACGAAATTACAAAAAAAAAAAAAAGGATTTTAAATGTTTTTTTTTTTTTCGTTGATTCGTACTGTAATTTTTCATTCGAGACTTCATTGAATTTATTGATCTTGCATTGATGTTGAGCGAACAGATCCGTCGCGAATCCTCACGAGATTTCACGTCAAGCCAATTCTCACGAAAGTAAAAGAAAGTGCACTTTAAATGATTTTTTTCCGTTGATTCGTACTGTAATTTTTCATTCGAGACTTCATTGAATTTATTGATCTTGCGTTAATCTTGAGCGAACATATCAAGAACAGAACACGTCAAGCTAATTCTCACGAAAGTAACAAAAAAAAAAAAAAAAATGCACTTTAAATTATTTTTATTTTCCGTTGATTCGTACTATAATTTTGATCGTCGGCAAGATTATGAAAAAAGAAAAAACACAGACAAACACACACGAATCCACGAAACACGATAAGATTCCCAATGCACGCTCGCTGTACCTTGTATGACTCGTATATACATTTCATAGCCTATTTATCTCGCATAAAACACGTACTTTTGCTGCTGCTGCTGATGCCGCTTCTTTATACGTAAGCTTTAGATTAATCGAGAAAGAGAGATGAGGGAATAAGGAGAGGAGAGAGCCACGAGGGAAAAGAGCTGAAATAAAAATCTTGAAGCGTTACAAAAAAAAAAAAAAAAAACACGGAGGCATTTTATTGAGAAGCCGCTCGTTCACGAAAGTTCGGATCTCGCTCACTCCGGACCGTCTCACTACCTGGGTAGAAAACACTCTAAATTCGAAACCTGCATTGATTTTAAAATCGACCAAAAATTTAATATCCACGACGAAGGCGACACGTTGATCGTGTGTTCGGATAAAGCGCGTACCGAGTAACGCAAAAGCTTTCCATCAATCGCCCAGATCCATCGAAAGTCGATTGCATTTCTGGCTCTCTATTGGAAGACATTCGACGCATGCATATAATTCTTTGAAGCAAAAAAAAAAAAAAAAAAAAACCAAAAAACCCACAAAAATGCTCCAATTTTTAAACTTTCATTTCACAAATCTATTATTTCAACATTAGTAAATTGGCTCAATTAATCGAACCATTAGATCGATGCGTTCTTTCAACAAGCAATCGCAAAGACAAATTGCCTTCAAAGAATTAAAGTAACTCGCAATTCTCTCGAACGATCCGGAATTACAATCGATTTCCGTAATGTCATCAAGGCAACGGCTCGCTCGGTTCTCTCGAGTGTAGCCAGTCTTCCATATATTGCACAATTAAATAATAATTTTATTTAAAAAAAAAAAAAAAAAAAAAAAAACAAATCAGCTAAGAATTTAAGAGGGAAAGAAAAACAAGAAATCGTGAAAGAAAAAAAAGAAACAAAAAAAAACGGAACTGTAAGGGGTCAGCGTCCTGGCGGATCGAGTATGGTGTTCACGATTAACTCTAGAAGCCGTACCAGCGCCGGCGGCACACGTTATTTTTCGTCCACCCTCGATGACTCGTTGTGTCGAGATACCCGGGGTGGGTTGTGGTAGCACATATATATATATATATATATATATATATATATATTGTATATATATATATATATATATATATATATATTGTACGAGGTCACGAGAACCTCGCCGCTTCCGGTTGGTCGCGGTGCCGGTTCTCACTTTACGGACTTCCGTAGCGGTCTTGTCGACCCCCCCGGTCGTCCGGCACAACGCGTTGCCAGTGGATCGTGCTCGAGGCTCGGCTTCTGGGGTTCACCGAGTGAGCGCAAACTCAACGAACGGACGGTCGAACCGATGTTTGTCTTGTTTTCTTTTTCCAACGACCCCAAAGGTGTACAAAGAGTTAATGGCAATGTTTATACAATGTTAGAGTAGTGTTAAAGAAAAAAAAAAAAAAAAAAAGTAATATCAAAAGAGAGTTAACAAATCATTGTTTCTGGAAGACTCGACTACCTTTACGATGAGACTCGCCCGTCGATGTATTTCAAGGCAGGCGAACTGGCGATCCAAATTTGGAAAGAAAAAAAAATGACGAGAAAATACAAAATGAAAATCTATACCGATTAGAATTAAGAAACGAATTGGCATATATATATTTGATCTTGGGCGACGGTTCTAGGGGGAGAGCGGGGCAAAACGGAACAATGGGGTAAAAATGGGCCAATGGGGGGTAAAATGCAATTTTCCAATAACTTTTGGATGGTGGCAATGGTAGTGAGTGGGGCAAAATGGGCTTGAAAAATTCGGATCTTATCGTAAGGTCGAAAATGGGGCATCGATGAATTATTGGAAAGTTGAGTTTTGCCCCCCACTGTTCCGTTTTGCCCCACTGGCTCCATTTGGCCCCGCTCTTCCCTAGTGCGGTTATATCCATCGCTCCGGAGCGCGTCGCACATTTCGTCGTCTCGGACAATTGGCTTACAGTGAACTTTCGCGAAGAGTCTCGTTGTTCGCCGTACATACACACCGTCGAATCTCCCTCAGCTTCCACGATCATTACCATCCAAATTGATGCGAATCTCAAGGAGGCAACCCTTGCTGTCGCACGACGAGAGAATCGGAGAGACGCAAAGAGAAAGAGGAAGGGGAGAGACAGAGAGGGAAAGACAGAGAGAGAGAGAGAGAGAGAGAGAGAGAGAGAGAGAGGGGGAGAGGAAGAGTACAGAGAGAGACATAACAAGAGACGATTGAAATACATCGACGAAGTTTATGTTTCACCGAACGTGCCATTGTCTCAATGGCAGGGTCCAAAAGCTTCTCCTAAGTTCGAGACGCTCATGGCACTCGTTTCATTTGGTGAGAGATATTCGAAGCAAAAAGAGGGGGGATGGATGCAAATACGGTTCAAATAATCAAAAAAAAAAAAAAAAAGAAAGATTTATATTTAATTTCTCAATAAAACGCCACCGGGCTCGAGTAGATGCATGGCCGAGGTACCAAAAGATAAAAAAAAAATTGAAAAAAAAAAAGGTTGAGATGAAAGTTGGAAAACCTTAATTTTCCAAGACGTTTCTTCAACTCTCCCCGATAATTGGCGTCTTCGCGTCATTTTAGCGGCGTCGACGCCCTCGGAACGACATCGTGTTGGGATTCGCTTGATTGTCCATGAAAAAAAAATAAAAAAAAAATAAAAATAAAAAAAATAAAACAGTAAGCAAAAAAGTTCGATCGCAGCGACACGTCAGTGCCTCGAAACGACACGAAGACGTACACGGGGAATGGAGAATAAGAATTAGGATTTTCTCGAGAAGCTCGAACATTAGCGAGAATCGTCGATCAGCGGCAGAAAAAAAAAAGCGATAAAGCTTTTTTTTTTTGTTTTCATTGTTATCTCCCGATCGTTCGAACCGGCTCGCAAATGTTTGATGCTGAAAGAAAGAAAGAGAAAGCGCTGTCTTACGAACGTGAGCATCTTGTTGCGATATCAGACCCCCCTGGCAGAAAAATCCCACGCCTGTTAACCCCGAACAAGCCCGACATAGCTATGTTGATTGACTCGAAATCCTGTCGCAGATATACGTACTGATAAATACTATAATATTATAACGTTATATACATTAAATTTACATATCTATATTTATTTTTAATATACTAGAATAATAATGATAACCATAATAAAACCCATAGACCCTTCTCGCCCGCCCAGTACCCTTAGATCGAGCCCCGTAAAACGAAAGCATGTGTGCATAATTATACCGTTATACAGTTGTACTCGTTAAGTCAGACACTCCATCATCGATATATGACAATATATCACCTATATATAACTCATCAAACTGAAACAACAAAGATATTCACTTTTACAACTATACTGTAAAAAAAAAAACCATCACCACTCCGAAATCCCCTCGACCGAACAGTAACAGCGGATTCTCGGATGAAAAGTCCGGCCGGAATAAAAAGAACCGTCGTTTGCGGTACGACCGCGCAGATCGACGTTTAATCGATGTCGCCTACCGGCGCATATCGCGTGACTGAAATCCGAACGATCTATCTTCTATGCTCCCACATAGCAAATAGGCCCTTTCGATTTTAATCGAAAGCATCGCGGATCCTTATTTTTATTATTATTTTTTTTTTTTTCGAGAGAGAGAACTAAAAAACTGCATTTTACGTTATGAAACATCCGCCCGTGCAGAAAGACACCGAAACTGCGGCCGGTAAGCGGAAACGTTTCAAATACTACCGAAAAAAAAAAAAAAAAAAACGAAGTTTCTTTTTCGCCCGATGCGAAACTTCGATCAAACGTCGATTTGCGCGGTCGAACCGCAAAGGAAAAGCTTTTTTTTTTGTTATTTTATTTTTTAATCAAGACCAGTGTCCGTTCGCCCACGATGACACGTCCGTACGAAACGATATTCCGATTGCGCGCGGTAAATCGCCGCGTACGAATAGCGAGCACCGAAAGGGAACCAAAGAGATTTGGGACGATAAAAAAAAAAAATGATATCGAGAATGTAAAAAAGGTCGCAGTTGAAGATGAACAGTCTCGAGTAAGCCCGTGAAATTAGGGTGGTCGGAAGCGCGGACGTCCCCGTGTCAGGCCAACTCGCTGTCCGGAAGAGAACGTGCGCGCGCACACACACACACACACACACACGGTACGAATCGCGACTCGGGAGTTACCGGAGTTCCTACGATCCGGATACACGTGTTCGACGTCCGACGTCATCTCTTACTCTTCTACTTTATATTATTATTGTTATTATAATAATAATATAATGTACCCACATATATCTATATATCTATATATTTGTATATCTATATAGACATGTGTGCGAGTTTATCGTGGGCTATTGGAAGCACGTGACGCCCCCGCGGCTCTCGTACATCGGCCGGAGAACACCGGTGCATAACCCGTGTCCTATACAAGCCGCGCAATCGTTTTTGAGTTATTCTAAACAGTACACGCCCGGCTGGTTCCACGAGCGAGCCGCGCGAGCCGTTTTCCTCAAACCCTTTGCCTCGTTTCTCATCGTATTTCCAGACGAGAGAAAAGCCCGAATACCGAAAAAAAAAAAACGAATCTCCGTTCCTCCCGCAGCCCGCCAGACGGGCGTTGTGACAAACACGATTTTGATGCTCCCTCGACCTGGAGAAGACACCAATACGGCTTTTTACTCGGTGGCTGACAGAGATGGGCATTGGAAAAAATTAAAAAATGAATCGCATTTCGAGGATCGGATCGCGGAATTTTTGAGATTAAAGGACGGAAGGGTGAAAGGGTGGACCCTTTTTTTGTGACTTTTTTTATGGGATTACCCCACTTTGTAGATGTTCGGAGGATCAAATTTAAATTTGTAATGATTTTTTTTTTAATTCTGTAAGGTCTGAACATGAAAAATGCCTGACTGATTGATTGTTCTATAATAATGCATCAGTCAAGCAGTTTTCATATTAAGGCCTTTCAGATTTTTTTAAAAATTCATCATGAAATAGTATTTTCCATCTATATGGAAAAAAAATGTTATTTCGGGTTGGGATTAATTAATATAGAAAGTCAACTACCGTGCGAATAATGAAATGGCCATTTTCATGTAATATTTGCGATTAGTTTAATGCACATGGGAGAAAAAATTTGAACTCGGAAATATTTTCTCATGAAAGTAACAATTTTTTGATAGTGCAAGCTAATCGATTGCGATCCATGTGCAGTCCGAGGAATGCGATTCGGTAGCGTCCGAAGTAACGAGAACGTCTTTGATACCTTTTGTTGGTCCGGAGATACCAATTATAGAAGTAAGCACCGAATTATTAATTCCGCTTTCGCGTAAGGACAAAGCTAAACGATTTGCCAATCTCTGCCAGTCGTTTCGTACAAACGGCATTTTTTTTTTTTTTTTTTTTCAACGCTCCTCACCTCGGCTCTTCATTTCAATCCAATCTTTTTTTTTGTTCTACGATTTACCGTGTTTTTTTTTTTCATTCATTTACCCCGCCGTCCAGACCTCGGTAAATGGGCTTCGATTGCCATCGGGTTACCGGGGAAACGACGGCTGCACGCGAGCGCGCGGGCCTTTATAGTCAGTAATCGTCGCGCAATAAGAGCCGACGGGTGACACTCGATTTACCGTGAGCGGAAAAGAAGAAGTCCAGCAAAAAGAAAAACGGAATAAAAAATCGTAAAGGCCGGCGACAATGTCGTCGAGAATTTGCAAAAAAAAAAAAAAAGGTCCACTCGCGTTTCCGTTCCGCGCTCAGCGGCAGATCCCAAAGAGAAAATTAATCGGTTTCAATGCCGAGGGCTCCACTCCGTTTCATAGACGAATCGTGGGGAAAAACAAAAAAAAATTATTATCGTTCGAAAAATTCGCGATTCACGCATGATTTTTTTAAACCCACATCAGCACATTATAAATAACCACATTTACAGAATATCATAATCAGTCAACAACTCGACCTCCAACGCCAACAAACATATTCAACATCAACAATATATATATATATATATATATATATACCATTTACAATATTTACCAATACAATACTATATAGTTCGCCCCCCCCCACCCCCACCCCTTGTATACCCTTAGTGGAAATGTTTGATAACCGTAGTTTCAAGTTGGGATTCGTTTATGCAATTATCAGTTATATCTTTATAATGGACTGTACATGTTATGTTGTTAATGTATATCTGTATCTAATTAAAGATTAAGTTGAATAATCACAAGAAAGCAAAAAAAAAAAAGCTCGGAACATCGCAAACGCGACGTTTGATAGCGTCTCGTTTTAAGCGCCGATATCGTTCATGTCGACTTACATCCCTTTTCTTTTTCTGTTTCCAGCTGCACAGATTCCACAACGAGGAAGTAAGTATAAAAGAGATACTTGTCTCTGATTTCATTACAGTCCATTCAATTTTCGTGCAGTAATCGATGATACTTTTTTTTATCGCACTTAGTTTGGGGTAGATAATATATATATATATATTTTTTTTTTTAAGATTTGACAAGAAAAATGAATAAAAAAAAAATTGGTTGAGATCACGGCTTGGTCTAGAGGATCTATTGTAACTCTAAATATATTGAGGTTTTTCCATGTGTATTAATCGTTGAAAAAAAAATATAATAATTTCAGCATGCAAGAGGAAAGACGAGATGGCGACTCAGGCAGAACACCAACAGCCCGCGCCCAAGAAACCACGACTGGTTTTCACAGACCTTCAGCGCCGTACTCTACAGGCTATTTTTAAAGTAAGTCCTAAGCTTTTGCGTCACATTTTGCAGTTAATCTTATCAATCAATGAAAGAGTATAAAAAAAAAAGGAAAGAAAGAAGGCTCAATGTTTTATTAGAAAAATCCGCGCCCGAATCTAAAAAGATTAACTTTTTTTGTTTTCACTTTCAGACTGAGACATGGATCTAGTAAAAATTATCGATCATCTAAGAAAAATTACCACTGCACATAGCAGTGGTGCACTAGGACGTCTCAGATTTTCCAAGAATTTTTGCCATATCTACAAAAAATTCTTATAAATCGGATACTTCCTATCATAGGTGGCGCCCAAATTACCTGCTACGGTGTGCTAGGGTAATATCTCGCCAGCGATATAGTCATAGTTGCTAGATCCTTCTCTCAGTGCATGAAATGTGAAACAAGTAGGCATTAAAAAAAATGAACATGAACATCGAGCTTTCGTAGGTCGGTGGGGGTTTTCATCGAAAAAGTCAATTATTCATTGTTTCTATCATGACAAGTAGTTTTTAATATTCAGTCCAGACATTTCGCCTAAAGTGCTACTTTCGTACAGTGTAAAAAAAAAAAAAAAATTCTATGAAATTTAATCCACTGGCACTGGAAGTATTTATGCATAAAATGATATATACTAAATATAATGTAAAATCGCGATGAAAAATTAACGTACAATCTCTTACTTATATTTTACGACAAAAGTACTTTAAATCGAACAATGTACTTTAATTTCTCTGCGAAAGTTAATTAATTTTTTGGTGCAATTATACATTAACCCTCCGCGTACCGGATCCTTGTTCAACGAGGACCTAGAATTTGCCGATTAGCATCCGTCGAACGGCAAGTCAATGCGCAAAAAAAAAAAAAAAATCTGTAAAAATTCACAGACGTACCTTGAAGTCATGTTTATTTCGTAACGCATTTTTATGCTTAAAAAAAGGCATCCTCGCTCGCGACCGGCGAAAAATCCTCGGGTACTTGAGAGTTCGTGCAAAAACCAAACCTACCAGTTTTTGCCTGAAAACTTCCAGTCCGTTCTACTGATTTTACAATTTTTTTTTTTTTTTTTTTTTTTATCAGTCTATGATATTTCGGTGTGTCAACGAAGAGGGGAGTGGCGCAAAGCTGACGGCACAAACGCACTCGTCGGGCTTCCAATGCTCCGTCAGAAATTCGATTCACCTGTTGCTCTGGCACACGCCACTCTCGTGAACAATGTTAAGCTATGCGACACTCCAACAGCGCGCGCTGTACATCGCCCTCTATGCTGCCGTATCACACGGTCCAGAGAGTCTGAATTCCTTCCAAAATTGTTTCGCATACGAGATCGAGCCGGGCTTTCCGAATTGGCCCGACGGTAACAATGCCCGTGAAATCGTCACGCTTCCTTCATTTTTTCGAATAAAAAGATGATAATGCCAATTGAAACACAAAAAGCTCTTTCTTTATTGGAGTTAAAAAAAAAAAAAAAAAAAAAAAAAACAACGAAGATAACAAACAACAGAGCTTGAATTCAATGCCCGTAGAAATGAGTCATCGTATTCGTGCTGCATAGACGCAGCGGCGCGGGTGAGCTCTCCCCTAGCACACCGGCGTCTGACTCAACCCGCGACAGTTACTACTGGCTGATAACTAATTCCGCAACCACAGCGCGCGCGTTGCTTCGCCGCCGACCGGCCGACACGCAACGGCTTCGGGTGTGTGCCGCAAAGGGGGGAAAAAAAAAACGCGAACCCTCGTTATAAAGAAAAAAATTTTAATAGAAGAGATAAAATTCTGACGACCACCGAACGCTAATTCGCTCACCGTCGAACATTTGGTCTGACCCCCGATCGTTTCGGGGCGGAACATTAAAAAAAAAAAAAAAAAAAATCCCCACTCTCTAATCTCGAAAGGGGGGATATTCGATCGGTTCCCGATTGAAATTGTGGGCTTGGAAGGACTCTGGTCGGGTTTAACACGTACGCTGAGAACAAAAAAAAATTGGTTGGATTAACGAAAACACGCGGTGACATACATTCAAAGTTGTTATTTGTTTAGTACAAAAAAAAGCATTGTTTTGTTAAACGATTATTCGCTTCAATTTATTCAAAATTTGTCGTTTGAAACAAACATTTTTTGTTCCACCAACAAGATACACCTTTGAACGTATGTCACCGCGCCATTTGCTCAATCCAACCATTTCTTTTTCTCAGTTTAACCCCGTTACGGTCCGATCGAATCGAATTTAGACACTACGAACTCGTTCACACCAAATTTGAGTCATTTTTATGTTATCTTAGGTTATTTTATGTTTTTTTTTTCGTTTCGCATTTTTCCTCCGTTTACAGGCATTGTCTGTGTAGAGGTTTGAGGAAGCTATGCCCAAAATTGTAATAAGTGAGTCTCACTGTACTGCAGCCCAAAAAAGGCCAGCGGATTCGTGTTCAGCGGGGAAAAAATACGTCGAAATGTATAGTAGTTCATTTTTAAAAAAGAAAAAAAAAAATTCGTCTTAAAATTGCAAGGCCTTTCGAATCCATTTTTCGCGTTTTTCAACGTCCTCAAACAGCACGATAAAACGCTTCTGGAACTTCGGACAAGATCCTATCTTGTGTATTTTTTCGCGTAGAAAACGATGCGCAACCTGGATTTTCCGTAGATCCACTGGGAGCCGAGATATCGACCTTTGAAAATCACGAAAATGGACGTTTTTCAAAAGTGGCTCAAAAAATGAAAAATCGTTGTTCACTCGATTTTTTTTTTTTGTTTCAAGGCTATATTCGACGTATTTTTTCTCGCTGAACACAGATATAACAATTATTTTACTCCCAGCCTGATATTTTCGATTTAAATCACAAAAATTCGATTTTTGATGCATAAAATCGAGACCTTTCTCACTTTCGGCCACTGTACTAGATCCATACGTCCCAGATTTAGTTGTTATAATTCCAGGCGACCTCCACCCCACTTCCCCCAAGGTCCAGTCGTCGTAATCCAGTCGATTAGTCTGTTACCAAGCATTGGAAATGAAGAGCTTGGACTTTTTGAAAAAATTGTCTCCCCGAACAGGGCCGTTTGATTTGACAATTTCTCTCCAAATTTCGTACTCGTGGCACTCCGCCTCTTCCTATTAAGAAGAAAAAGTACTTTGTTTTTCGTATTTTATAAAAGTACGTCAAGTACGGATATTACTTAGTACTTTGAGTACTTTCCGGTAAAAATACCGAAAGGTACTTAAAGTCCAGCCCAGCAATGCTTTTGACTATTCAATTTTTATTTTATTTTATTTTATGTAACAGTGAGAAAAATAAATGGTTGGATTAAGGAAATGCGCGGTGACACACGTTCAAAGGTGTGTTTGGTTGGTGCAACAAAAATGATTGGCTCAATCGACGAATATTGAATAAATTGAAGCAAATAATCGTTTAACGAAACAATGCTTTATTTGTACCAAACAAATAATAGCTTTGAACACATGTCACTGTGACTTTTCGTTAACTGAACCAATTTTTTTTTTCTCAGTGTACCTTTTATTCTCAGACACTAATGATGTTACTACTTGATTCTACTAAAACCATTATATTTACATTGTATTTTCATTGACCGGTAGTAAAACTAGAGCGTAATAAACATGCATACATGCATGCATATCTGGAGCTATGTTTCGCCTATATTTTTCGAACTCTCGACCTGCCGATGCTTTGGTTTAGAAGCGAACACGCTAACCACTGGACGAATGATCCTGTCACGTCATTTTTCTTTACATGTTAATTGAGCCTCGACAGAATTTTTCGAAGCCAGTTAGTTACCAGTGTAAAAAGTACGTTACCAGTTAGTAAAAAGAAAACTCGACTCACTCACTAGTCGTTTTACTTTGCTGCATAAAATATCAAAATTTAATTGACGTCATCCATTTGTTATTCGGAGCCGTTTACGATCTTTCCGGGATCGTTGAACCGCGTTATTTTATTTTTATTTGTCAGTTATTTTAAAAATTTCTTAATGAACTGAAAAGACTGATTCAACGTATCGACCAATTGGCGGAAGTTTGTTTACCACCCAACCTACATTAATTATTTTTATTTCATCTTACATTATATTATTCACTGGTCGGTTATGTGGCTGCAGAGAGTATTACGATTTAATTTATCTTGTCGATTTGCTATTCGGAGCAGTCTACGATGTTTCCGGCACCGTCGAGCCGCATTTATATTTTTATTTATTCTCAGATTTTCTTAATGAACAGACTGATTCAACGTTCCGATCAATTGGCAGACGCTTGTTTATGATGAACTCTATTTTATTTATGTTAATTTCATCTTGCATTACTTTACTTCAAATCTTAATTAAGTCTCGATAGAATTTGTCCAACCCAATTAGTTTCTAGTGTCAAACGTAGATCGAGCCATTAAAAAAAAAGACGGCTCACTTACTAGTCGATTTACCTTGCTGCAGAAAATATAAAAATTCAATTTACCTCGTCGATTTGTCATTCGGAGCCGTCTACGATGTTTCCGGGATCGTCGAATCACAATGTTATATTTTAATTATTTTTTTTTAAGTTCCTGGAATTGCTTAATTGACAGACTGATTCAATGTACCGATCAATTGGCATATGTTTGTTTACCATGAAACCTATATTATAAAAAAAAAAAATACCCCCATCGTCCTTAGTTAGAAATTTGTTCAATGGCCTGGGACACTTTTCGAAGATTTCCCCTGCAATCGAAAATCCACTAACATAGCCGGTATACTATAGTTTTATTATAGTACGGTAGTTTTATCATTCATGGGATAATTATTGAGTGATTCGCGAAATCCTTACTATCGTTACTGCTCGCTAATTCACATTCTTCTTATAGAGATTGGAGTTTATACTATCGAGAATCAAGTACAACTTGTCGCGAAAACATTATTAGAAAAATGTACCCCGATGGTCTTTAGTTAGAATTTTGTTTGATGGTCCGAAACCCTTTCGGAGGTTTCCCCTGCAGCTGAAAATACACTAACGTACTTTCTGTACACTATACCATTTTTTTTTTAAATTAATGAACGGTATTGGAAACTCTTTTACATAAACTGTTTCTAAAATTTCAAACATGTGCGTTGCAATTTTACAGTACATTTTTTATTTTCAATGCAAATTCTTGTAAATTTTGGGCATAAGTTTTATAATTTTAATATCTGGTATTATAATTTTTACAAATAACGTACGTTAATATTGAATTAATGTAAGTAACGAATGCAAATTTCGAGTTCCAGTACATTAAATTCATAATTTATTTATAGTCAGTAGTACAAATAGATTGTAAATTTAATGTACTTTTATCATTCATGCGATAATTATTTACCGATGCCCGAAATCCTCGCCGCTCGCTAATTCATTCTTCTTATAGACAGCGCAGTTTATACTATTTAGAGTCGACTGCCAGTCATCGCGAAGAAATCGTTGCAGAGGGAGTCGGCTCCGAAAATATTCGAAATTTGTTCGATGGCCCGAAACGCTTTCGGAGCTTTCCGCCACAGTTGACAATTCACAAACGCGCCCTCCGTACTTTTGTCATTCATGCGATAATTATTGTATGATACGCGAAATACTTACCGTCGTTACTGCTCGCTAACTCATTCTTCTTATAGACAGTGGAGTTTATAGTATCTAGAATCGAGTGCAACTCGTCGTGAAGAGAGCTCGTCGCGGAGAGGGAGAGAGCCGGGTCCGACTATCGATCGAGGCTTGAATAATTTCGCGAGAAGCTCTTTACCAACGCTGCACATTTCAGTTACTGATTGTACGTGAACGTGAAGAGCTCACGACGGTGTGCCTGCAACTTGCTACCGGGCGGTGGTGCGGTATCATCTCTCGATTCGCTCATTACTATTCAACGTAACCCAGATCGGAATAGGAGCGCTCGACCCTATGCTGCTCTCTCCCACTGTCTCTATTTTTTCAGTCTGATCAGTTTGACGCGTGACACACGAGAATGATAAGAGACATCAAATTCGGGACGGTGATGTTTCGAGACAAAACAAGATTTTTTTTTTTTTTAGATAGGGCTTTCAAATAATTTATACGGGGAATTGTCTTGAAAAATTAATTTTACTATCGAAGCTGATCAAAATACGTCGGGGGCTCTGCACAAGCCGAAGAGAGGAAATTACGATTTTTTTTATTTTTATTAAAAAGCGTCTGGATGGAATTATTTAAGAGACGGCAGTCGAGATTATTTTCGTGATATCAACACGACGAATATTTTGTACGTGATCGATTCAGGGAATCGGGAATGTCTGGTGAATTATGGATGGAAATTTAATTTAAGGAAAACCATTATCAGATATTGATTCGATGGGATTTTGTATTATTTTTTTTTTTTTTGCAAGAAATCTATTTCAGTCGCACTTTATCGAGTGATAATTTTGTATTAAATTAGTCTGCTCCGAAATTCGAAATTCGTATGTAGTTCTCGTCTATAAATTCAATTTCGTATATTTGCTGTTAAAATATTGTTATGTTCTTGTGGAATAAATAACGCGCGTATTTGGTTTTGAGACTGATATTATTGAGTACAATCGCAAGTAAATATCTCATTGAAAGTCCCAGCACGAATAGTTTCTAGCACCAGATTGCAGCATCTCGGTAGCAGAAATGCAACACGGTTTCTATAAGTTGATTCCTTAATCTCCACAGCTGTGAAAGATTGGATTGGATTTTTAATTTGTTCGAAAATTGTGTCAAATTGTGGGTTCGTTTAGTGACGATATATTTTTCTAAAATAGATAGATACATATATAGATTCGTTTATTTCGTGTTCTGAGGCATAAGCCCCCTAAAAACACCGTGCATTGAGATACAAAAGATCCTTACAAGGTAAAAAACTACAAATTAATAATCATAATAAAAAGAATAGAATATAAAATAGTGCAAAAAAATATATGACAATGAAAAACATAAGAACAAGAAAAATACAATAAAAGCAAATGTAATAAAATTTAATAAAATATGATACACAAATCGATTAGCACTAACGATCCTAGGAATTGAATTTTTATGAGAATCGATGCAGGCACTTCAATTTTATAAGAAATCGATGTTTTTTTTAAATTGCACGCAAAATAACCATCACTCAAGTAAATGAATCTTCGCAGTGACACGCAAAGCACCAGCAAGCATTGCTGACAACTTGCTGACAATACACAGTAAAAAAAGTTTGTACTTTTCACAACAACTTATCGTCCACAAACGTCTACAATTTTTTATTCGTTAATTTTCCGGTTCTAGTTTCACAAACAAAGCTACAAACTGAAATCGTTAATAACATGGGAGATAAAGGGTCAGGTTTGTACACTCAAACCTTAACAAAATGAGTTTGTCACTTATTTAACAAAATTTTTATTGGAAACATTATTTTTGACTGTGTATGCTAAGAATTTTCGACATTGAATGCTGACAAATGCTGACAAAAAAATTTGCCGGCGAGTTTTTGGCAAAATGGTGTCTGTAATATTTTATCCTTTTGCTTTGTACTAATCTTAGATAATTTTTTATTTTTACAGGAGACGAAGAGGCCGTCGAAGGAGATGCAGGTGACAATCGCACGACAGTTGGGCCTCGAGCCAACGACAGTCGGTAACTTCTTCATGAACGCGCGACGACGCTCGATGGACAAGTGGAAAGACGAGGATCCGAAAAATCAGTCCGTCGACGAGGGACAATTGTCGCCGAGCCTCGGGATAAGTCCTCGCCAAGCGACCGACGTTTTGTGACATACGTCCGACCACGAGGAATATCACGACGAGTCACCCGAGGAGGATCTTCCCTTCTCGTAAATTATTTCTTTCGTTTGCGTCGAACGAAACGTCGTCGGGAAGTTTCGCATTGGCAGTGAATTCCGATCGATCGAGCAGCAGCGAAGAAAAAACAAAAGAGAGCGAAGCGGGAGGCCTTAGATTTCAGGTTTTTTACACGTTCGTCAGAACAATCGCAATAAGGAGCCTCTCCGCATGCTGTTCGTAAGAACGAAAAAAATAAATAAGAAACATAAAAAGGTCGATCGGAAGACCACGTTCAATGTTGAGCTCCGAGCTGCCACGAAAAACTGCTCGTACATTTGTAAATCTCTCGAGCGAACGAGAAAGCTCTCGATCATCTCGATGCCACTGAAGTTACTAGAGTAGTGCCATAATTTGCCATAGTAGGCTGTGTAATTTTAATCCTCGTACTGTTCGTCATCGACTCGTGACGACGAAATTGTTTTACGTATCGTTCTAGTCTGTACAGCTCTTTTTTTTTCTTAATCGTCACCGGTGATTTTCTTTTTTAATCGTCGGATCGACGATCACAAACATGTTCTAGTCAAAATTCGATTAAGACGTTCTTTGCAGTGGTTGCAATTTTTCAATTCGCGAGCGGAGAGGATTAACGCGTGGTTTTTTTTTGTTGTTGTTGCGGGGACGCGAGCATATCCGGTAGTTCCTATATACGACGGGTGGAGAAACTATTGACAGAGCGGCGCGAATTGAAATAATGCCGTTGTTCAGCACGCAATAATTATGAAGTTTTAGCTTTGCATTTTTTTTTTTCTTTTTTTTAAAGTAATTTTCTTTTCGCGATAAGCCTAGTTGTCCGTAGTCTTATTTGTATAGTTCTGTTTGTTACGCATGCGAACGATGGTCGGGAGACGCAGAGAGAGATGTGTGAAAAAAAATGGTCGAGCAACCAGTGGCAGCGCGCGATATAAACGAAAGCAATAAAAGACTCGTCAATTCCTCGCTGGTCACCCAACACAGTGAAAACAATTATATAAAAAAAACAAACAAACAAAAATCACACGTGCGATCACGGTGCTACCACGGACATCGCACGTGTGTAAACCAAGTGATATATTTAAAAAAGATACTAATTTATCAACGTGGACGCTGCAAGGTGCGAGAGTTAAATTTTTAATAGGCTCGCGAGTGTTGACCGGTGAGAGACACTGCGCTCCTCGCTCCACCGCACTCTTCAGCATAGTGTGCCGGTGCCATGCTGTGCTATTGTAAATACCAAAACTTTTATTACGTAAAAATAACGAAACAAACAAAAAAAAATAACAAAGAATTAACAAATGAATGAAACGCGGCGTTGTTGTTTTAGCTAGATCAAAGTACGAATGATGAGAAATTATTACGTACGTAACGGCGGCATCGCCCCGAAACGGAGTGGCATGGCTCGTCTGGAAGCACAATTTTTTTTTAATCGACTCAATTCGCTCCGGAGCAAAAATGACCACAAAAAAAATGATCAATTTTTATCTACCGCGTTACGAATGTTAATTTGATTTCTTTAGATAGTTCGAGTTTATTTTTTGTAATCGCTAGTAAGTTCTTGTCATTGACGAGCATTTTTTTTTTTTTTTTAATGAGAAAACGTAATGTCCAGACTGAGTCCCAAGCTTCTGAGTCTCGAGGGTTGATGACGATACCGGTGAATATCCGATGAAACGTGATGGCCGATGCTCGTGAGAGTGGAATACTCAGTATAAATAAAAGTTTATTAAATCGTTCGCAGCACCAAACCAAAGTCGAGAAGAAATCAATGAGAGCGAAGAGAAGAAGAGTGTGCGAATTGAATAATGTTTGAATATGAGCTGTTTTGCATGGTTGGATGATGTGGTAAGAAACAAGCGAGACGGGGATCGTCGTGTCACTGTAAAAAAAATAATAATAATAAAAAAAAATAAGACAAGAAAACAAAATTCATCGTACCAAAACGCGGCCGTCTTGGCTGACGGATTAAGATCATATATAGTACAAAGTAAACATATACTAATTGTAACGTTGGTTTAATTAGTAATAAGAGACAGAAATATGGGCGGGTCGTCGCTGTTCGTGAAGTTGTGAGAGAAAAAGAAAAACAAGTGCGATTTAACGAAGACAACGGAATTTCGGATCTGTGAACTGGGCTCGTTCGTTGTAACGACGAAACTCATGGAAAAGTGATCTTGTAAAGACGAATGGGTTATCGGTAGGAATTGAGCAATAAAATGAAGAAGATAAGGCAAGCTCTGTGACGAGTCAAGAAAAATATTGCCCTGCGGTCGCGTCGTGTGCCTCGCTTTCATTTACACTCGTCAGTATAGCAAAGTTGCATACATTTTTATTTTAATCGCTAAAACTCAGTTCCACTAGACAAGTCGTTTATTAAAAAAAAAAAAAAAAAAAAAACAAAAAGAAATAGATTTTCAATTCAATTTTTAACAGAGCAACGTTCCTTGCAAATGCTGTTAATATGTATTCGGTCAATTTTAACTTGGGAGTAAAACAACAAAAAGACATTTGCATGCCACCTCCTATTAGCACGCAGCCCATGTTCGATCGAAGTTGATCGAGACCACGAGCGCGCGGATTCATAACGCGCAAAATCCGGGATTATAAACACGATGACACGCACACGGAAGCGTCGCGTGTGACTCAATTTAGTAAACACGCAACCACACACAGACACAACGTCACAAGGACATGATAACTAAAAAATAAAAAAATAAAACGAAGAGAAAGGTCGCGAAGCGAAAAATGCGGCGTCTCGTCGCCTCATATGTAATTGTATAATATTCTGTAAATACAATTAATTGCGAGAAAGAAGTTTATTATTATTATTATTATTATTATATAATTGCGAATATTATTGCCATTATTACTATTATCGAACGATCATGATTAATATATAAATATATATTAACACGAGATGTTTTTTGTTAAGTGACAAAAAGATTAAACGTAGGTAGTTCAACACTCCCGACACACGTACATAGAGACTCGAAAGATTACACGAGAGAGACGCAGTAAAAATTGTAGAAACAGATAAATAAAAATCTTGTATTAACTTATCGACAAACTGGACACACACACACACACACACACATACACACTTAGATACGCAACATAAAAGTTAAACGACAAGAAAAAAAAACATAGAATTTAATATATTGATAATGATTAATATATAAATATTAAATGAATAATATATTAAATGATTATATAAAAACAAACGACGGAAGGATGGATGAGAATGGTGAGGATGGACGAGATAGAGACGCGTCGTGCCGATCAGCCATCCTTCGGGGGGAACAGATTGACGTGACGTCAACAATTAATTAATTGAACAATTAATTAATAGTATTGATTACGTTGTAATAAAAATTGATAATCTATTTATATATATTATTGGTAAAAGTACGTGAATCACGTGAGGGGTTTGAAAGAAGTGAAAGAAAAATAAAAAATAATTAACGAGAACAAAAAAAAAAACAGAGTTTCGCGAACGGGAGCTCGGAACGATGATTGTTTAGTCGACGCTCCTGGATTTCATAGGGGAAAAATCTATTTCTGATCCGTGTGTGTATACGTGTGTTTTTTATATGCAATGGGATATATAACTGAAACTTATTATTGCCGCAAATTTTACGACGGAGATAGAAAAAAAGAAGAAATGAAAAAAAAAGTAAAAAAACCATAAGAACACTAAGACTTAAACGCCGAGGTTTCGACATTGATCGTCGATGACGTTTGGTCGCGTTGCGTTTCACTGTTCGCTAAATCACCGGCTGCTAAAATCATTATTACCCTAGGAGATTGACGAATTTAGAGAATTACAAAAAAATGTTACAATGACCTTTAAGTCGTTATATTCCAGGTCGAAAAAAAAATATTAGTAACAAATCTCTCATATCCGGGCATTTGCTCATGTTCAGATAGTTTATGGTCCGATATATAATTCAATTATTTATAAACAGCAAGTTTCGTAATACTTTTGCTTTATTATCTTCGAAAGTAAAAAAAAAAAAAAAAATCGTACAAGAAAATATCCCAATTTCTCTTCTCTGTTCTTCTCTTTTGTATGCGAACGAAAGTCATTAAATTTGAGCGATGTTTGTTTGCAGTGCGATTGCAGACACTCACAGACAGATAGAGGTGGATCGTCAATTAGTAAATTGTCTCATCGATATTGTATTCGTTTAAAAATACATTGAAAATTGTTGTTTTCCCGTCTGTCCGACGAGCAATACCGAAAGTCCCTCATAGTTACCTTATGAGGAGTCTGTGAGTGTCGAGTGATGAGAAAATATTCGTCTATGATCAAAGCCCATATACGATGTAATTGAACTAATTTTTTTTTCTTCGATCTTGAATTTCGACGATATTTTAATACTCGCGATCGATTAGGCAATACTTAAAAAGCTTATCGCATTCCAAGAAACGCTACATTCCAGTATGTGACTGAAAAAATAAAAATAAAGTGTTTTAATCATTTACCGCGAATTTGATGATCGTTTTTATTTTATCATTGTGCGGTGGTCTGTACAGTTATCCAACCGCGTTCCGGACAATACAAACGTTTTGAGACACAGTTTCTCGATGCTTTGTATTATTCGTGAAGATAAGATATTTTTCTAAGCTCGTTGGTTCGCCGGTTAATTCAATCTCCATCTGTTCAATGAAAACTCGGCTCCGTTAATCGATGCATGTAAAAAAAAAAAAAAAAAAAAAGAGAAAAAGTGACAACAAATTGTAAAGATTAAAGGTATATTTATATTGATACTTAAACACATATCCAACGGATTAGAGACTAACGACGACAACGTACAATGCGATTTTTCTTCGAATTGTTAGAATCCGCGTTTTGTATCGCGCAGATGTTCTTTTCGTTAATTATTCCGGGACACGGTCAATGTTTTTATTTTTATTTTTTCTTAATTTCTCACACTCGTCACCTCGAATAATTTTAGATCCAATCGAGCAACAGATTCCTGAGAGAAAGGGGTGTGCGAGAGTGGATTGAATGAGTTTGATGAAATGGAACAAAAAAATAAAAATAAAGGAGCAACTTGACAGACCGGAAATTTCGAAATGTCGCTACACTCGGTGTGCCGTATTACACGTGGTATAACATTCGGTTTGTAGATCTTCATTGGAGCAACACGGCGGTAAAACGAGGATAACAAAAAAAAAAAAAAAAAAAATGAGAAGTAACAGTTCGCACGACAATAAGGTATCGAATAGTTAACGAGAGGAAAAAAAATAATGTAAAATACAAATGCAAACCAAGGTATACATTATTATATTTATTATATTACGAGAATCATCGTACAGACGCGCAGGGCGATGTATGCGAGGGGGCTGTTGAGACGAATGGACGAAGAGATTGAGATTAAACGAAATACAAATGTGAACTCTTGTGCTTTTCGCTTGCGATCACGGGCCATGACAAGTGTGGGATACTGAAAAACTATCTCTCTTTCTCTCTCTCGTATGTGTTGAAAGAAAAAAAAAAAATAATAATAGAACAAATGAAAAGGAGAATGAAGAACACGAGCAAAACGACTCGCTGTAGATTTATAAATAAAAACAAAAAAAAAACTATAAATAAATAAATACTAGAACGCGACAGTACCAAAGAATTTGCGAATGGGTGACTGGCCGTTTTAGTGGAGACTACACACGGTAGGCGAAATCGAATCGGTGGAGAGTTCACGTGAAGAAAAAAGAAAATACCAAAGGATACATAAAAAAAAAGTAGCGTACTCGAGATATCCATTATTTATTATTGTTTGTATGAATTGTCTACCGATGAGAGAACGTGGTTATGAACCAGGCATTTATTAAGAAACAAAAACAAACTATTATTATTATTATTATTATTATTATTATTATTTCTTGTACTTAGACGAAATTTGTACATGCTGGAATCGGATTAGAAAATATTTGTTCATTGAGATTATCATTCGGAATCGATCATTAGTAATCTCGAGTTATCTCCGAGTCGGGAGAGTCACGGCGTATCTCAAAACTATTTTCACATAAATTATGATTTTTGAAAAAAAAAAAAAAGAAGAGAGCAAAGAAAATTCTCTCCTCACTGTCGTCGACGTGAGAGAGGAGAGCTCGTCAAACGAACGCGATGACTCTCCCGTGAGATTAACGATTTCGATTCGATTCCAACATAAATAATGTGTACCTATGTAATAGACACATTGATGAATTCAAGACGTGAACAACTGTAAACTACTGTAAACTACAATGTTACTTACGTTTTACGAAGAGCTTATTGTAGTCAAGAATTATTAAACACAATTTAAGTCGTAAAGGTATATTTGAGTGTAGCACTAAACAAAACAAACAAGTAAGCGAAAAAGAAAAAGATAACTTGAAAAAAAGAAGAAAACCTCTTTACACTTTTGCACGAAACGTGTGTTGTACTTAACTGAACTATTGACGAAAGAAAAAAAAAATTGTAATTAACGTTTTATTACTTAGCAATTAAAACTTAATTTATTTATGATTCGTCGAGTCGCCTGTGTTACGCCCTTCGCAATTTTTATACTTACTTTTCCGCTCTCGTTTTTATCAGATCATTTTTTATTGCCGGGATGTACGAATCGTTTGGGCAAGTGGTATCGATGAATATGTAACGAACGGAATAACGATAACGATTTTATTTTCCGAAGCCCTCGTGACAACGTGTATTAATTTTTTTTAAAATACGTTTGTGGATTTTTTAAATCGGGACAATTTAATTACGATGATTCAGCCGGCAAATGCGGGAATACCGGTGATCGCTCTGCCGAGAATTAGAGCGTGGACGTCGTCCGTTCCTTCGTAGGTAACGACCGATTCCAAATTCGTCATGTGTCTTATTATGTGGTATTCGTCGGAAATGCCATTCGCGCCGAGCATTTCACGCGCCACTCTTGCAATATTCAAAGCTTTGCTAGCTGAATTTCTCTTTATCAGAGATATCATTTCTGGAGTTACTCTGAAAGATAAAATACATTTGAATATTAGGAATATACTAAAATAGCACAAGATCTGCAATTTCGATACATATTTAAAAAAAAAATAATTTTAGTTTAGACATTGAATAATTTAGATATCGAACGTGTACCTTCCCTCGTCTTTGAGCCTTCCGACTCGAAGACACGCCTGGAAACCCGTAGCTATTTCCATCATCATATCAGCCAATTTTTTTTGCACCAGTTGATTCGCTGCCAATGGCCTGTTGAATTGTTTTCTGTCGAGAGTGTATTGCGCCGCCAATTTCATACAAGTTTCCGCCGCTCCCAGAGCGCCCCAGGCGATCCCGTAACGTGCGCCGTTTAGGCATCCAAAGGGTCCCTTGAAAAATTTCAAACAATAATTTTACATCTCGAAAATAATCATTTTACATCTCATGAACAATAATTTTATGTCTCAAAAATAATAATCTTACATCGCAAGAATAACAATTTTACATCTCATGAACAATCATTTTAAATCTCAAGAATAATAGCTTTAAATTTCAGGAATAATCATTTTGCATCTGAAGAATAATAATTTGACATCTCAAAAATAATAATTTGACATCTCAAAAATAATAATTTGACATCTCAAAAATAATAATTTTACATCTCGAGAATAATAATTTAACGTCTCAAGCACAATAGTTTTAGATCTCGACAATAATCATTTTACATTTTTTGAATAATAATTTTACCGCACCCTAAATATTGTAACAAATTGTATTGCAGTGACTGGTATTGGGTAGATGTGATGATGGACTGGTAATGAAAGACACAGTCGACAGTGTCTGACTAAATTTTGTTTGTAGTCTCAGAGGATTGTAATTTTAGTTTGAATATTGAATTGCGGAGAGCACGTGTCAGCGACAATTTGATGTCGGATAGTTAGTGTATTGTATGGTACAATTAGAAAATTGTCACTTGCTTTCAGACCCTCGACATTGGGCAAAAGATTCTCAACCGGCACGACGACGTCATCCATGAGAATCATTCCGGTCGTCGAGGCCCTTAAGGACAGTTTTCCCCGAATAACCGGAGTGCTCAGACGATCCCCGCATTCCTTTCGCTCGACGATGAATCCTCGAATTTTTCCGTCCTCGCACTTTGCCCAAACCACCGCGACGTCCGCCACCGGAGAATTCGTGATCCTAAAAAATGTACAAAATTTACTCTTTACTCCAAACTCCAGTGAAACAATTTTATAAAATTTAAATCTATCTATAAAAAATAATAATAATAATAACAATAATACTAGCCATGTTTTGCTGCCACGGAGTTTGTAGATTTTTTTATCGGCGTCGTAGGTAGCTCGACTTTCCATGGATCCGGGATCGCTGCCGTGATTCGGTTCGGTAAGTCCGAAACAGCCGATCAAATCGCCGCTGACTAAATTTCATTTTTTTTTTTTTTTTTTTTTAGTTACATTAACCGAAGTATTAAATTAATTTCTTGAATAAATTTAATCTCACTAAGTTTCGGTAAGAATCGCTCTTTCTGTTCCGCGCTTCCGTACGCGTCAATCGCATGGGCGGCGAGCGATTGCACCGAAAATGCGGATCTGTATCCGCTGTCGACCGACTCGACTTCCCTCGTGAGCAGACCATAAGCCACGGAGGAAACTTCCGCCGAGCCGTATCCCTTTACAGTGCTCGCCAACACGCCCAATTGTCCGAATTCCTTCATTATCGACTTGTCGAAAAATTCGTTCCTGTAACCTTCGGTGACCCTCGGCATGAGTTTCTCCTGGCAATAAGATCTGAACTGATCCCTGACCATAATCTCCTCTTGAGTTAATTGTCCCTCCATATTCAGCGGGTCCTGCCAATCGAACGTACCTGCAATCACACGTCGATCATTAGAACTGTGCAAACTAAAGATTTCTACCTTACCGACGGATCTACGAATCACGAAAACGGCTCGATCGTCGCGCCGTCTGCAGGCGAATACGCTCGGTCTTCACAAAACTCTCGACGTATCGTCGAGAGATAAGAGGCACTGCGTTGCAAAACCCGCAGTGGCCTCTTTGTTTTCGTGGCGATTGGACCGATCAAACAATGATCTAGAGATAACCCCCAAAAAAAAAAGAGGAAGTTCTTAAACGATTCGACTTACTTTTTCCTCCGAGGCGAGTAGATACCGAGATCGCTGATGGGCCAGACGAGACATTTAAGAAAAATATCGTGAGAGTGAGGTTCGATCATGTTGTCAAAAGTATCGAAGATCCCATGGATCAGACGATTGTTCGTCGATACTAAAAATTTAAACTTTCACTGTCTTGTCTGTAAAAATCTAGATATATATATATATATATTTTTTTTTAAGGATACATCTCGTAGATTCGAGCCGGCTGATTTTTCCGAACTTCAGCAGCAAAGCGTGCGTACGTAACGCCATGTTGAGGCCAGAAAACGTGTCTAAAGGAATCTCGTCGCTCGTCGGCTCTTATCGTCCCGGCGCTTCACGAGAAACTGAACAGTCTCTGCGGGCTCGACGCAACGATCGCCGCTATCACATGACCCTCCGAAACCTCCGGATTGCGTTGGTGTACGTCAGTTTTGATCGTTGTTAACACAGGATTACACGTCGTATCGCTACGGTAGACACTTTCCGGCGACGGCGATCAAACAAGAGTCGAACTAAGTCGACGGCATTAAAATAGCTGCTGGGAAAGAGGTTTGGAGAAGGGAAAGAGCGTGAATAATTCATTTGGAAGGCTCGTCGATAGTTCGCGCTTCTGCAAAACACTATTTTTTATTTATTTGTTTATTTTTTGCAGATTATAATAACACTGATGAGGAACAGCATCGAATTTCGGAGTTTCAGTAATACTTGAATTTCCGGAGTCTCGTAATTTAATCTTTTAATTAGAGCAGTAACAATAAGCTCCGGGCATGTTGTAGAAAAAAAAAACTTTTTTTTTTCTTCCCGAGTTCGTTTGAATTTATAATTGGATTTCGATCCGGCATATTGCCCAGGGAGCTCACCTTTCCGTTTGATGTCATTTACATCAACAACACGGAGATTATTATCTACTCCCCGAGTGGATTCAACTGCCGGCGGTATACTGCAAAACAGAGCGACGTTTCTTCTAATTAAAATTGTACCTCGCCGCGAACACTCTTTAGCCTTTGTATTCCCACGACAAATTCATGATAAAATAACATTGGGATATTGCGCGCGATCTCTTGCGAAACGCTTGATTTAGACGGTCGTCTGCGAGTCGCTGATTACATCGAGTTCAATTACGACTTTCGTCTGTTGTAATTAAATATTCTATATTGTCACAAATACATTTTCTGCAAATTCTCAATGGAATTTAATAAGAGCACTGTGATTGCACCGTGATTTTTTTTGACAAGATTTTTATTACGATTGATAGATCGTAAACGGTCGCGAATCGCTGATTACATCGAGTTCAATTAGAGCTTTCGTCGTTGTAATTAAATATTCTGAATTGTCACCTATACATTTTCTACAAATTCTTAATATAATTAAATAAGAGCACTGTTATTGCACTATGGTTTTTTTTTTTTTTTTTTACGAGATTTTTATTATTACGATCGACAGATCGTACCCGGTCGCGAGTCGTTGATTACATCGAGTTCAACGACAGCTTTCGTCTGATTTAATTAATTTTTCTGTATTGTCACCTATACATTTTCTACAAAGTATCGATAGAATTGAATAAGAGCACTGTGATTGCACTATATGTCGTTTTTTGGACAAGATTTTTACTATTACGATCGATAGATCGTAACCGGTCGCGAGTCGCTGATTCGACTCGCATCGAGTTAAATTACAGCGTTCGTCGTTATTTTTTTTTTTTTCATAATTAAATGTTCCATATTATCACCTATACATTTTCTACAAATTCTCAATAGAATTAAATAAGAGCACTGTGATTGCACTATACTTTTTTTTTTACAATTAATTTTTATTATAACCATCGATAGATCTTAACCGAACTACGTGTATAATCACAACAAGTATTTTGCGGCTGGCAAATTAGGCAACGTTGGTACTTTATAGTCAGACTGAAAAATAAGAAGTTTTTCCACCAAAAAAGTTCAATAGAAAACAGAACCTACAGGCTTTCAAAATATCGATCGTTTCGATTGCCCTACGATCGATAACAAATCAATTTGAGATTGTGACAGTAGATCATTTTTTACTCGATATATAGATTCGCCTAAACAGTTAAAAATAGAGATTATCGCCCATCGTGCAGACGAATGAACTACTTTTCTAGATATTGCCATGTATTATAACATTTGTACAGCCATAAACGTCGGACGCTTGGATCGTATGCGCCCGTAGTGCGTGGGTCGACTGCGCATTCTCCGTTATCGATCCTTCCTCGTCGCGTTCGCGAGCCACGAGGAAAATTAACCAATGTTCCTTTAGGCACACGCACGAAGGGCTGCCGCGGACACGACGGTACACTTTAACTCTTTGTTCCAGCTCGCCGCACAGTTGTCAATGGGAAAGAGAGTTATTACGGCCTTATCGCGAGCGTGTACGTTTCCACTTGCCAGTATTATTTTTTATTTTTTTTTGTTGAACACGCTCATGTTTATTTTGTGATCGATTCGACGATATATTTCGCCTACGCGCCGATTCGCGAGCCCTCGAAGTACATGCGGTACGATTCAACTCGACTGTGCAGAAGCCCATACGCCATTCCTGCGAAATTTCTTTCACACTATTAACGCGTCGTCCTTCGGGTCGGGTCCATCCGGCAATCGTTGACTGAACACCCGAACGTTGTAACATAAGTATCCCAAACCTTCCGTGCAGGGTCGAACAATAGCGTGGACGAAGGCCGTGAAAAATGTTCTCGTTGCAGCGCATGTGATTTTCCAGACACGCAAGCACGGTGCCATGCACCATATATGCTGCAATTAATCAATTCATCGATTAACACATTTTATATGTCATAAAATTATAATTATAACAATAATTATTTAAAAAAATTACAATCATAATGATAATTACAAAAATTACAATTATAATGATAATTACAAAAATTGCAATTATAATGATAATTACAAAAATTGCAATTATAATGATAATTACAAAAATTGCAATTATAATGATAATTACAAAAATTGCAATTACAATGATAATTACTAAAAATTGCAATTACAATGATAATTACAAAAATTATAATCACAATTATAATTATAAAGATTGTAATGACAAATTATTTATATGATTCGGGTAAAAGTGGTGAATACGGTCGAAGACGATTATCGTATAAATAAATTAGTCGCCGACCGAGCCGTGTTTCACGACTTTAACCTTGTGAAAAAAAAAAAATCGCCTGTACGTTCGATACGATACGAGCAGGTGGCATCTCGACTTACCTGAAACGACAGACAGGCGAAGGTGCAGCCGAGAAAGAGCGCCAACACCGGTGCGATGAGAACCGACAGGAATATGTAGCAGCATCCCCTCGACAATCTAAAACAGTGGCTGCTCAGTCGCCAGGCGCACTCGGGACTGCGAATTCCCTCAGGTTCGCCGATGACGTCATCCCACATTACCTGCTCAGGATTTAAAAAAAAAAAAAAAAAAAAAAAAAAAAAAAAAAAAAACAATATAGCGTAAACAATACTTTACAGCGCACCTTACGATGTCTAAAGTGACAAAGTAGCGTAATATTTTTGGTAAAAGCGCGAAAAGTCCCAGAGACGAAATTGTCGTTTTTGCTCCGTTTTATCGAGCGAACGTACCTGCAGATGCTGATTGAGATTATTCGGATCGCGATCCTCGAGATCGACGGCGGTCTCGGCGCCCGTCGATGACTCCGGCTTGTCCATAACTCGACGATGAAAGTTCGCGAACGCTGGCGTTGCGCATGAGAAAACATTTTTTATACGACCGAACATTGTTACTCCGTCGACGAAAAATTTTAAATCCCCTATCGATAATCGATCTTTCTTAATGTAAATTTATGTTTTTTTTTTTTTTTATTTTCATTTTAGAGGGTATCAGTGAAAAATCGCTCGCGACAAAAAGTCCACGGTCATCGCGAACGGTCGACTGGACTACGCTCGGTGAGAGTGTCTATAAGTCGTGAGCGTACGAGGCCGTGGACGTTTCATTGATTGGGCCATGCATTAAATAATAAAGCTCATATGGCCCAACCCACCTCTCTTCAGAATCAAACGGTATGCGAGCAACTTTGCACTTTAATCATAATGTTTCGCGGTGGCTCACGAGGTCGTGGTTATAGGCTTCGTTGGCTGACGATTGGTCGACGAATTTGCACTTTTCGTCGTTTATTTACGCGCACGAGGGAGACAAATATACCCTTGGATGAAAAAAAAAAAAAAAAAAAACCTATTAATTATCCCTCAAGAAGTTCATACGGAAGTTACGTAGCTTCCGTTTACGACTATTACTTTCTTTGCTACATTGTCATAAAAGTTTGTACATTCAGTCTTTGAACTGTGACGAATTCTTAAACTTTGTCGCCGTGTGAATTCTCAGTTCCTCAAAGTAAACAAAAAAAAAAAAAAAAGATAACAAGTACGTTCGTTTCACTCATTATTCATTGGCATTTCCGATTAATTATGCTCGCAGGCAAGAATCTTTGGATTTCACTTTAAAAGAGTTCATTTTAAAACGTATTTTAAAATGAAATCTTTTAAAATGAAATGCAGAGAGAAGTTTAAAAAAAAAAAAATCGTAAGTTTTTTTTAAAAACATCTCTCTTCACGAAGAGTTCATTTTAAAATGAACTCTTTTAAGATGAAATGCAGAGAGAAGTTTAAAAAAAAAAAAAAAAATCGTAAGTTTTTTTTTTTTAAACATCTCTCTTGTAAAGTGTGTTCATTTTAATATGAACTCTTTTAAAATGAATTGCACAGTGAAGTTTAAACAAAAAACTCGTAAGTTTTTTTTGTAAACTTATCTCCTGTAAAGTGTGCTCTTTATTCTTTTGGTCACGATGTCTTGAGTTTTGAACAACTGTTGCCGGCAAAAATAGACATATCAATGTCGATGTCTTGCCACGAAGGAGATTTAACAGAACGATCGAAAAGTCTTTTAAATGGTGGTAAAGTACGAAAAGAAAAAAAAAAAAAAAAAAAAAAAAAAAAAAAAAAAAGACACGTTTTTATTTCGTGCCTCTGAGCAAAGTGCACTCACCTCTATCCTCGATTGAATTTCACTATCTTCGTTTTTCCTCGGTCAAAATACCATTGAAAAGTTGACGATTCCTTACAAGTGGCCGGATATTTTTTTTTTTTTTTTTTTTTTTTTTTTTCTTCATCTGTTTCAAGAGTACTTCAATGAAATGAACTTAGGAGCGCAAGTGCTGTAACTTTGTTCTTGACGAATGTCAGTAATGAGCGGTTGGCTCATTGAGTCCGGACGTTCGGTGAGCCGGTATGGGCTGGAAGGTCCGGCAAAGGTGGTACAATTTGGTCAGCGGTCAGCGCGGCTGCGCGTTCGAGGGCGTACGCACGCGTTTTTTCCACCTCGGGGGGTTTGTTTCCACCCCCCTTTCATCAAGCGTTGTACAACCACTCCAACAAATAAACTCACGTGCTCACGTTGCGCTGCGAGCGCGCATGATTTTTATCCTCGTGTAAAAACTACTTTTGTCCCGCAAGGTACGACCCTACGGCTATTACGTCTACACAGATATACGCGCATGTATTCGGATAGATCATTGCCGGATAGGGGAAGTCGACGTAGGAAGCTACGCCGGGCTTTGGTCGGCCTATAGATTACATTGAATAATTGAAATAACGGACATAATGTACTTTCACGTACTTGTTGACTAAACAAATTTGAACGATTGACAAATTAGCGCTGCGGCGGAAACGATGAAATAGCAACGAAGCGTTTTTTTTTTTTTTTTTTTTTTCGTCGATCGTTCAAATTGTCAAAGCAGTAATTGGCGTTATTGACTCGGTAAAAAAAAAAAAAAAAAAAAAAAAAAAAAAAAAAAAAAAAAAAAAAAAAAAAAAGGATCGATGATTGTGGTGAAAGATTAGAGGATTCAGCGTACCCAGAAAAAAAAAATTTATTCGAACAAAATAAAATTTATTTGGAGCAAGTAAAATTGCTTATTTAAATATGGCCTCAATGGAGTTTCAATTGGAATCTAATAAATTTTTATTAGAGTCAATAATCGCATATACTTGAATCAAGTAAAAGTATCCTTGAGTCAAATAAAAATATTCTAATATCCGATTTTATTGACGATCAATAAACTTTTTTTTTTTTTTTTCTGGCTGCAAGACGAAAAATGAGTCATTGACAAATTTAATTAATTAAATGCTTGTTCAATTAAAAAAAAAAAAAAAAAAAAAAAAAAAAAATTAAAATTATATGAATTATGGTATAAATCATGATCTGGCCGATCTTCAGTTACCGAAGGGAAAGAAATCATTGATTTTTCGTGGAAACTAAAGCAATTGGGCAATGAGCTAGATGGCTGCAAGACGAAAAATGAGTCATTGACAAATTTAATTAATTAAATGCTTGTTCAATTTAAAAAAAAAAAAAAAAAAAATTAAAATTATATGAATTATGTGGTATAAATCATGATCTGGCCGATCTTCAGTTACCGAAGGGAAAGAAATCATTGATTTTTCGTGGAAATTAACGCAATTGGGCAATGAGCTAGATGGCTGCAAGACGAAAAATGAGTCATTGACAAATTTAATTAATTAAATGCTTGTTCAATTAAAAAAAAAAAAAAAAAAAATTAAAATTAAATGAATTATGTGATATAAATCATGATCTGGCCGATCTTCAGTTACCGAAGGGAAAGAAATCATTGATTTTTCGTGGAAATTAACGCAATTGGGCAATGAGCTAGATGGCTGCAAGACGAAAAATGAGTCATTGACACATTTAATTAATTAAATGCTTGTTCAATTAAAAAAAAAAAAAAAAAAAAATTAAAATTATATGAATTATGGTATAAATCATGATCTGGCCGATCTTCAGTTACCGAAGGGAAAGAAATCATTGATTTTTCGTGGAGACTAACGCAATTGGGCAATGAGCTAGATGGCGACACGATGGAGTCTCGATGGACATCTCGAACGCTGTTTTACCGACCGAGTTTCCGAGAACCGACGAAGCTTGAAGAGTTCGGATTCCAGAGGACGGAAGTTGTATTCGAAACAATCGAATCTATTAAAAAAAAAAAAAAAAAACCACCGAATGACTGGGTAACAAAGCACGCATTGTCCTGCTATTGACCTCGGCCGCCAACATCGCCGTCGAGGAGCCGTGAATGATCGCGACAATTATAGACCTCGATGCATTGACTCAACCTCATGAATTTAGACGCCGCCTCTGTCTCGTCAGCAATTTTGAAAATAAACTAACAAATCCGCAAGAAAACAAGAGACTGCACCGACGGAACGATCGTTGCAGCGATCAGATCGCTGGTCAAAGACAACGAATTGATTGAGATTCGTCAATTGACGCTCCAAAGTCTTTACTTACTTTCAATCGTTGAAATATTTGTTTTATAAAGTCACTCTTATTTAATTGCCTAATTAAACGTTGGTTAATTAATTTTCTTACCAATTTAACGTGTTAATAAACCAATTTAATAAAATATAAATTATTTATTTAAGAATTATTATCTTTATATTTATATTTATATTTCGTATATATTAAAAAAAAAACACACATTATATTTATCGATTCCGAATGCTTCTTCGCGCCGCGCCATTTCGCCGACGTGAAATTAATTCTCTTCAATTAATTAATTTTCTTTTAAGTTGAATGTCTCAGTGAACCAATATAACGAATCATAAATTACTTATTCACAAATTATCATATTTATATTCTTATTTAATGTATATAAAAAAAAAATAACAATTATGTTTATTGATTCCTAATGCTTCTTCGGGCCACGTCATTCCGCTGACTCGACATTAATTCTCTTCAATTCATTAATTTTCTTTCAAGATGAATTTCTCAATGAACCAATATAACGAATCATAAATTACTTATTCACAAATTATCATATTTATATTCATATTTAACGTAAATAAAAAAAAAATTATATTTATTGATTCCGAATGCTTCTTCGCGCCGCGTCATTCCACTGACTCGACATTAATTCTCTTCAATTCATTAATTTTCTTTTAAGTTGAATGTCTCAGTGAACCAATATAACGAATCATAAATGACTTATTCATAAATTATCATATTTGTATTCATATTCAACGTATATAAAAAAAAAAAATTATATTTATTGATTCCGAATGCTTCTTCGCGCCGCGCCATTTCGCCGACGTGAAATTAATTCTCTTCAATTAATTAATTTTCTTTTAAGTTGAATGTCTCAGTGAACCAATATAACGAAACATAAATTACTTATTCACAAATTATCATATTTATATTCTTATTTAACGTATATAAAAAAAAAAATTATATTTATTGATTCCGAATGCTTCTTCGGGCTGCGTCATTCCACTGACTCGACATTAATTCTCTTCAATTCATTAATTTTCTTTTAAGTTGAATGTCTCAGTGAACCAATATAACGAATCATAAATGACTTATTCATAAATTATCATATTTGTATTCATATTCAACGTATATAAAAAAAAAAAATTATATTTATTGATTCCGAATGCTTCTTCGCGCCGCGCCATTTCGCCGACGTGAAATTAATTCTCTTCAATTAATTAATTTTCTTTTAAGTTGAATGTCTCAGTGAACCAATATAACGAATCATAAATTACTTATTCACAAATTATCATATTTATATTCATATTTAACGTATATAAAAAAAAATAACAATTATATTTATTTATTCCGAATGCTTCTTCGGGCCGCGTCATTCCGCTGACTCGACATTAATTTTCTTCAATTCATTAATGTTGTTTTAAGTGTAATGTCTCAATGAACCATTACAATAAGTCATAAATTATTTATGTACAAGTGGTTATATTTATATTCATATTTCATATACAAAAAAAAAAAAAAAAAAAAAACTATAATTATCGATTCCGAATGTTCCTCCGCGCCGCGCGCAATTTCGCTGACGCGAAATTCTATCAATGACGTTAATAACAGAAAGTTCATCGAATGCAGGCGTTTCGACCCTACGACAAAGATAGCCCAGCCACCCCCCCCCCCCCCCCACCCCGCCCTATTATCCCTTCTTCCCTTCCGCCGTTTTACCTCGCATAATGCATACCCACCGCACCTTGACGTCGTTCTATGAATAATAATCGATTTTCGATCATCCGCAAGAGGATTCATGGTTAGGCCTTTATCCCGAAAGCTCTGTCTTCGCTAATCCACCGAAGTATTATGCTTCGGCACGTGCACTCTCGGCTCGGCTGTCAGCCATGTCGTACCTGTTGGCCTACACGTGCGCGGCCGCACCTGTAAACTCCGCCCGGGTATGTCCGTTCATCCAGCATGTACATCATTTCTTTGTGGACGTAGGACAGACTCGTGTACCGGCTAACACGTGCGATCGAGGAGTCACATAGCTCAGCGGCTGAGCGGCTGAAACGCGCGAGAACGATTTTACCCGACGTCGGACTTTTTCCGACGCACAATGACGAACGACGAGATCCGAAGTATAATTACCACTGAGTGCACAAAAGCGAGGACGTGTATAAAAGTAGCGGCGAGGGCCGAGGGACGAACGACCGACACTGGTGAGAACAGTGAAATCACGATTCGCTCTGTTCGTCATTGATTGGCCAATCGGCTAAGAGAATTCGTGGCGACATAATTAAAACACGAATGATATCGAAGAAAAGTGTGCGGTCGTTTTGAACGTGAGAACATTTTTGATCCGATATTCGGACGGTGGAGTCTAAAACACAATAGTGTCCAATATTGAAAGCAGAGCTTGATTCATTGTATTTAATGCCGTACAGGTTCTTGACATTATATGAGATACAACTTTGTGGCAGTGGTAATGAAGTTTTTTTTTTCCCCGACATCGCTAAAATAATCACATTCGTTGTATACAATTTGGGGGGAAAAAATGGCTTACTATTGAGCAATGACCGTTATTAACCGGTGCGCATGCGCAGTACTGTTTCATTACTCCCTAGAGAGTAATAAGGTTCATTACTCCCTAGGAATTAATAGGGCTAATTACTAACTGCCCCACTATTCTTGGGAGAGTAATGGTAACTATTGGTTGCCATTACTCGTTCTATCGAATTCGTTATATCAATAATGGTATTATTACCATTGCTAATGGTAACTAATGGTAATAGAGAAGCCCTACTACTCTCAGGAGAGTAATGGTAACTGTTGGTTACCATTACTCGTTCTATCGAATTCGTTCTATCAATAATGGTATTATTACCATTACTAATGGTAACTAATGGTAATAGAGAAGCCCTACTACTCTCAGGAGAGTAATGGTAACTGTTGGTTACCATTACTCGTTCTATCGAATTCATTCTATCAATAATGGTATTATTACCATTACTAATGGTAACTAATGGTAATAGAGAAGCCCTACTATTCTCGGGAGAGTAATGGTAACTATTGATTGCCATTACTCGTTCTATCGAATTCGTTATATCAATAATGGTATTATTACCGTTACTAATGGTAACTAATGGTAATAGAGAAGCCCTACTATTCTTGGGAGATTAATGGTAACTATTGGTTGCCATTACTCGTTCTATCGAATTCGTTATATCAATAATGGTATTATTACCATTACTAATGGCAACTAATGGTACTCTCAGGAGAGTAGTGGTAACCATTAGTTGCGATTACTCGGCAACCAATAGTCACCATTACTCTCCCGATAGTAGTAGGGCTTCTCTATTACCATTAGTTACCATTAGTGATGGTAACTAATGGTAATAGAGAAGCCCTGCTACTATCGGGAGAGTAATGGTGACTATTGGTTACCATTACTCGTTCTATCGAATTCGTTATATCAATAATGCTATTATTACCATCACTAATGGTAACTAATGGTAATAGAGAAACCCTATTACTTCCTAGGAAAGCCCTATTAATCCCTAAGGAGTAATAGGGCTTATTACTTCGTATGAAAGCCCCATTACTCTCGGGTGAATAATGGTATACTGAAAAAAAAAAAAAAAAAAAAATACCGATGACTCGAGTAAAAATTGCTTGCGGGTTGCCAAAGAAAAAAAAAAAAAAAATCGTTACAATTTTTATTTCAATTCTGACAATTCCACACGGAATTGAAACGACAACATATCACCTTGACAGTCTTGTCGTCGTTGTTTCAATGTAATGTAGAATTGTAAGAATTTAAAGTAGAGTTGCAATAAAAGTTTTTCTTTCAGTGTAACTGACGTTGACCTTATTAGATAAAACTTGGAAGCAGCAGTAATAAAGTTCATTCTCGTGCCATTGAGGATTGTAGTGTGATTTACACTTTACGAGGATTTAATGTACAGTTATTTTGTTGTACATACACATCTTTCCAATTGAGATTAGATTGATAAAGTTTCAAAGCGACGCGTACTTTTCCGCATTCGTAACCTTCATCGATGATTCGACTGTTTCTAGGGCATTGCGTGCTGCGGCAGCGATCTGGACCGAGCCTGGAGATGAAAAGAAAACTTGAAAAAGTATCGAAGGACGCTTCGATACTTTTTCAAGTTTTCGACTGTTTCTAGGGCATTGCGTGCTGCGGCAGCGATCTGGACCGAGCCTGCAGATGAAAAGAAAACTTGAAAAATTATCGAAGGACGCTTCTGCCGTTGTGCCAGTTATGCTCGTCGAGAAATTTGTCACGTCGTAAATAGTGACACGATGTTCGGTACGGAGAACGTTAAAGAGCAAAAGTCTCCAATACTGAACGCACAGCTGGATTAATTATATTTAATTGTATACCGATTGTCGACCTTATTAGATAAAACTCGAAAGCCTTAGTGACCGAAGTTTATTCTCGTGCCTTTCGTTATTGTAATGGGGCTCAACACTTTACGAATATTTGATATACAGCATTTCGTTAATCAACATTAGATAGATAAGACTTCAGAGAGACACGTCGTTTTCCGCCGCCGCAGCAGCCACGATCGCTGATTCGACACTTTCCAGGACGTTGCGTGCAACCGCCTCATGAGTGAACCAAGTCTGGGCCAGTAGTGGAGCGTCTCAGCTCTCCCTGCACATGTTATCCGGCACCTTCGTGCCTCACAATGTCGATCCGTTCCATGGCACTCCATCGAAAGACTGACGCACACATGGAATCATGCGTCAGTCTCTTTCGATGGCTCTACTTTTGATTATCGATATTTCAATAAAATTAAATTGAGCTCGGCAAAGATTCGACAAGCGCAGCCAGTGATGGCGATCTTTCTCGACACTTGTAAAGGTTCAATAAAATCTCGCGGCAATTGCATAATTAACTGTAGTATGCATCGAAATAAATTCCAACGAGGGTGTCGTTCCAAGATTTGTAATCGACGCTTTACGGACGAAGTGGGATGCAACACGATTGTAATTGCATCGGGAGTGTTTGCGCATCGAGCCTGCAGAATATAGGAGCTCCGATACACGTTTTCTCGAGAGGCCGAGGACTGTCTATTACCGCGAGAACGCCCCCCCCCCCCCGCCCCCCGAGGGGCTCTTGCAGCGGTAAAAAAAAAAAAAAAAAAAAAAAGAAAAAAGTACGGCAAACTGCATAGCTGATATTACGCAAGTTTGGTCACGAAATGATCTTGTCACTACTAATTAAACGAAGGCTCTCTTTCTCCGTCTCCGCGTCTCGAGTGTAGATTTTATCGCGTTTTACCGGCAACCGCCGCGAGAAGAATTCGAGAGACATGCATTCATGGCTCGCGCACACCGATGTTGCACCGAAAGGACCTCGTTCTCGTCCCACGTACACGTATATGCATCTAACGGACTAACGGGTCGCGAGCTGATATCTGTTGCACCGTACAAGTGGGTTCGTCCACTTGATCGCGACGTCACGCAATAGCGTCCGACGGACTATATAAACGCTGATAACGACGGCATACGACGAACGTCGGTAGAGCTAAAATTCGAACAAAAATTTCAGTGCAAAATTAATATTAAATATCTTTAATATCAATGATATTAAATTTAATATTTAATAATAATAATAATAGTAAGTTGAATATTACATACTTTTTTTTTTTTTTTTTTTTTTTTTTTTCAGTTAAGGCAGTACTAGCGGACCGTCCGAGTCCGCGTGAGTTCATAGAGAATTGAAAGAGAATTGCGAACACTTGTCGATGGGATAGAAACCTGAAAAAATTCAAGCATATGGAAGGTGCTTAAAATATTGATTTTGCATAATAATAATAATAATTCCAAAATGTCATTGAAGAAATTAATGACAAAAAACATTGTTCGACAAATCTCCCGGCAACTTAACTTTTTGTTCATATAAAAACAATTTGTCAATCTTTTTGAATACGTATGAATTTTTTTTTCACAATTTTGTGTAATTTTTTTTTTTTTTTTAATTACGTTTTTTTATTAACTAAAAGCGCAATTTTCAAAGTTTACCCGACATTCTGAACAAATTCAACACGTGTTCCAGAAAAAATTAATAAATCGTTCATTACAAAAAAAAAAAAAAAAAGTTTGGTTGCCCGGTGATTAGTTGGGCAATCTTTTTTTTTCCGTTAAATTGTCAATAACATTCTGGAATTATTATTAACTACCTTAAGAGCATCGTCAAAACGACCCGACGAAACCTTTTCAAATTCTACATTATTATGTAAAAAAAAAAAAAAAAAAATCGAATACATACCAGCGTAGAATATTTTCTACGCTGGTATGTATTCGATTTTTTTTTTTTTTTTTTTTTCAATTTTTTTTCCGCACGAGTTTTTTCTTGATTTTCGGTAAAGGGTCTCGGCGAAGTGGATGGATGGTTTTTCCCCGAGCGCCTCCGTGTAGCACGGCCCAGCGCCCTGCGAGCCAGGTTGACTCAGCATCGAGAATTTACCGTTGCCTGTTCATGGTCACTTTGGCCGAAGGGTCGTTCTTGTCGCGTGAGATTCCGAGCAGGCAGTCTAACGACCACCACCCCTCGCCCTTCGACCGGTCCGACGAACCCCTGGCTCGATATTGCGTCATCGAGGCTGACGCAAGACCGCAGGTTCACGCCGACTCACGTCATCTCTCCGCTCTCTGCACACCGCGCACCGTCGACGAGCTCTCATAAACCTGCGCCTACACCACGCCGACATTCGTCTCTTAAATTTCAAATCAATTGTCTTCGGACGTTTTATTTTCAAGTGGACGATATTGCGCGCGCGCGACTCAAGTTCGTTGAGCCCAAAGCTCTTATCGCGCCCTTAACTCGCGCGTTTCTCGCGCCGGCTGCATTGAAGAAACATTCCCAGAGGAGAATAAAAAATATTCTCTGCAACTTTCGCTTCGTTTCGAAAATCTCAGTTTTCGACCGGACGTCACGTTATCTGTGAGGAAAAATTAAAAAAAAAAAAAAAAACTATTCACGGTAAACAAATCAATCTATCCAACACTATTTCGATTTGAAAATTTCACTTTAAGAGCGAAAGTGACGTCATCCAGAGGAAACATCTCCTTCGGTTTGAGAATCTCAGTTTTTCGACCGGAAGTGACGGTTGCCCTGGATGACCCTCACTTCCCTTTTGAAAATCTCAGTTTTCACTTTTTCACTATATTACGTCACTTCCGGTTGATAATAGTATATTGTGCAACAAGGGTCGAAAGTTGGCGATTGCGACGGTTGTGAGGTTTGCGGCCCGAGCGAAGCGAGGGCTGCGATCACACGAGTCGCAATCGCCAATTCGATCCTCGTTACACATCATATTTTTTGTCACAAGTGCATGAATCTACGGCACTTGGAATGGCAGTCGCGCGAGACGAATACTGAGAAGCGAGGCTATGTCTCCAGGGGCGAAAACGTGAAAAGTAAACTGCCAAGGGACGAAAACGTGAAAAGTAAACTGCCAAGGGACGAAAACGTGAACGAAATGCGAACTGCGCATGCGCGACTCCGTCATTTCACCACAGTTTCACAACGGGCATGCAATGGGCCACTTTCGGCTCGCAAGACTGCCATGTAAAGTGCCGCGATTCATGCACGTGTGACAAAAAGTTCTTATAGCGCCCTTAACTCACGCGTTTCTCGCGCTGGCTGCATTGAAGAAACATTCCCAGAGGAGAATAAAAAATATTCTCTGCAACGTTTGCTTCGTTTCGAAAATCTCAGTTTTCGACCGGACGTCACGTCATCTGTGAGGAAAAATAAAAAAACAAAAAAAAACTATTCACGGTAAACAAATCAATCTATCCAACACTATTTCGATTTGAAAATTTCACTTTAAAAGCGAAAGTGACGTCATCCAGAGGAAACATCTCTTTCGGTTTGAGAATCTCAGTTTTTCGACCGGAAGTGACGGTTGCCCTGGATGACCCTCACTTCCCTTTTGAAAATCTCAGTTTTTTTTCGATCGGAAAGGACTTTTTCACTACATTGAGGTCACTTACGGTTGATAAATGAGATTTTTGGGAGCTCAGGGCAGAATAAATGTTAATTATAAATGTTAATTATATTTAAAGATGTACATTACTGATTAAATGATTATTGTATCATTGATTAAGTGTCGAGACGTTGATTACTATTAAATGAGCATGACCCTTTTCTTATCATGCTCATTTCCACACGACCATGAGACAGAACAACTGGCGCGTTATTTTTTTATAGTGGATTCCCAGTAGGCTCAAAACAATCAAATAGACAAAAGTAAATTATGCACGATCTAATGTCCCCTATCATATTAATATCATGAACGATGCGCGTGACAAGCGCACAATGCTCGCGTAAATGTAAACAAATCGGAAAATATGTTTACGAACGGTAAAAACGATTTCAGAACTTGAGCGCAAACATCTTTAACCGCTATAAACATATTGCGGCATTGCCGAACCGAAAAGTTGAGAAACTTTTGATGAGATGAGAATCATTTGCTATATCATTATATTTCCCTGTTTTATGAAAATCATGTGTTTTAGTGGCAACTAAATTTTTCGATAACCCTTAGCCAAGGTTAGATCAAATCGAATATGAAAAAGATATATTTTTCACT